>CM023487.1:12175362-12350691 GCA_013339685.2 Hyalomma asiaticum
GTATCAGCGAGAGAATCATTGCATTCAAGAGATGTCTATACGTTTTATATGCTCGAAATATAGGCGCGCAGACTCGGTGTAGGGGACCTGTCAAAAACATGCGATTTGGAATCGTTAGAATTAAGAAAGCAGAAGTGCCATGATTTTTTTTTCAGATAATACATGAAGGTAAACATCAGTAGACATATATTTTCAGGACAAGCTTAATAAACGATTCATGCAAACAACTTACTCCCTCCTAGTGCACCCATTGAGAACCTGTGCAGATTTCTTTCGTTTTTTCATTCCCTTGCTGACGTCATAAACTTATTAAATAATTTAAAGGATGCGAATTTATTTATTTATTTATTTATTTATTTATTTATTTATTTATTTATTTATTTATTTATTTATTTATTCTCAATGCCATTGCGGCGTTACAGAGAAAAGTGAGGTTACATGTTCATGAGGGCACTGTTGAATGATGTATGATAAGGGTTGCTGGCGGTGATGGAGGCAGGCAGCTCATGCCATTCCGGTGACGTCTTCGGCACGTACGAGTTGAAGCACATTTTGGTCTGCCAGAACGGCACTTGAACTTTCATGCAATGATAGACGCGGGTCGAGAAGTATAACGAGGTGGCGAGAACAGGGAACGTTTCAAATGAGGATTCAAATAAAATATTTTATGCAAAAGACACAAGCGGGCCAGCTTCCTTTTGACTGCGATTTTCCATTGACGGGCGCTGCAGTTAATGTACTGTCACTTGTTAGTTGACCACTGTGGATGAATGTTTGTGTTGAAGGCCTTGTTCAATTGTGCCAGCTCCCTCTAACGACCCTCAACCGAGAGTCAACAGCATTACTAAATAAAGAGTATTGAATACAATGATGGCTGCCGACGCGAACAACACAAATCACGGCGGTGGCATTTTCGATGAAGGTGGAAATGGTAGAGGCCCCGTGTAATGTGCATTTTCAGTGTTAAAGAACCCCAGTTGGTTAAATTTCCCGGAGCCCTCAACTACGGAATGCCTCGTAATGTTATCGCCGATTTGCCACGTAAAACTTCAGCAGTTACTAAAAAAAATTTACAGCATATTCACGGAGTGAATGATGGTGAGTGGGCGAAGTTCGGGAGGTTCATCGTAGATCGTGCCGAGTTCCGGATTAATTTAGTTAACGCGCACGCTACGAATCCTCATGGTTCAACTATGCACAAGTGAAATCTCCCACCGGCATTTCATTGCAAGTCAAGATCCAGTGCCTATATATATACATATATATGGGTTGCCGGTGAACGCTTCTCCAACGCGAGCAGTCGGTATTTCTCAATCAAGAAACTCGCTAGGAGACGCTGCCTGCGCCAACGTTGTCTCTTGCGGGTGAAGGCGCGTTCTCCTTCTTTGCGAGCTGGTACAGCGTTCCTCTAAGAAAGAGCGTTTCCATAGCCAACGCGCGCCTATCGCTCTCTCTCTGTCGCTCTCTCTCTCACACCAAGACAGCAGAGGCACGCGCCGGGAGGCACGCGGGTTACGCCTGACGACTGACGCCTGACGCGTGACAAGGTTAGACTAAGAGGAGCTTCGCCCCTAAAATTTAAATATTTACCGTGCTGCCGTTACAACATCGAATGACCTGCCCTGGCATTGACTCGTGGCGATCATCCGGTGCCAAGAAAAAAAGGCACCAGTCACTGCCAGCATGCTGGACCTGTGTTCCCTTCCATATAGAAGGTTGTTCTCGCTTTCGGCGGACGGGTTCTCGCTACTTCGTTTTATCGGGTTCAAATGCAGCTTATCTAGTGAATCAGCCCAATATCGTCTTAAATAAGTTACGTTCTTGGTCTGTTAAAAACTCCCTTCTTATTAACTTCGATAAAACTAAAACTACATCTTTCGGGGAAAAAAAAATCATGCTATTTCTACCAGAGCTACACTTACCTTAGGAGGAAATGCCATAGAAATTACTAACACCGTTAGAACGCTTGTAATCTATTTTAAAGAATTCATGTTCTGGGATGGTCACATAGAACATCTTGAAAGTAAACTTGCACGTATTGTTGGCATTTTGCAAAAATTTCAGCATTTATTTCCAGAAAAAGCAAATCTTACGTTGTATTAATTACGCACTGTTCGAATCACAGTTCAAATACTGCGTATTTGTATGGGGAAGTACAACACAGACAAGTATTAGTAGACTGATAATAATGCGGAATAATGCGCTTAGAACGATTGCTGACGTGCCTTACAGAACGCACTCTGAAGCACTGTTTACAACCTATCGTATCACGCACTTATCCAACATGTACCAGCATCGTCCTCTACAGCTCTACAAATCACAGATTGAACATGGCATTTTGTTCCTATGTGAAGTCGTTAATTTCCGCACCAACATTCTTTACTAACTTACAAGGCACCACGAGTATTGGTATGTGCCTCACCCTCGTACTAACTACGGCTTTCAAACCCTAAGCTATACTATGCTTTCCCTGCGTAACAAGTTTGGCTTTTCTAACAGCACGATACGCGAACTTTCTTTTAAATCTCTTCGAAACTTATTTAGGTAATGTGTGCATTTGCCCCGCCAATTTAATTCTTTTGGGTGATTGCAACTTGCTTTAAATGTATCCGGAGATTTAATGTACTTGCAGTATTGCCCGTTTTACTGTGTACCGTGTTTTTTCTAGTTTTGAGTTTTTCATGCCTGTGCTATTTCTATTCCGTGTACACCGCAGTAGCGATGTATACGGGGGAAGGGAGCATCGTCAAGCCGCCACTGAGCAGCTTTTTTCTTCCTTCTCCTCAGCCATGTATTTATGTATGCATGTCTGGAATAAAGACTGAGACTCAGACTTTTCTGAGACGTTGTACCTCAACACCGTTCGCTCTTTCTTCGTAGCGAAGCAGGTGCCCTTACACTAAGGTGCCCTTCGTACACCGTTCTCGGCGGAAATGTTCTTACTGCCAATAAATGTTAGCCAGCACTGCTGTCGATTTTTAAACGCATGTGTTAAACCGAGCTGTACAGAAAATTATCCGCAGCTTTACAAGAACAAGACGATCGGAAGCTATCGCCATCAGTTGGTACATTAAGGTACATTAGACATCCCTTTGCCAGCATAAGCCGTCATTTAGCCAATATTAGCCCGGATCAGCTAGAGCTACGCACTTGCACTATTCAAATATATACTAAGGTGATCACAATACGCGAGTAAAAAAAAAACGCACATACAAAATAGTAAAGCAGGAACTTACTATTTAGCGAGGGTCACATATCGCGTAATGCTTACTTTTAATTCCATCATTCAAGCAATATATGACAAAAGTACCCAACATTACTTGTCAGTCGCAACCGCTATACATCAGTAGTGAACACTGCTTCACTCTCAGTATTCCTCAAGCACAATTACCTATGACTTCTTCAACAGTAGCTATCACAAGTCAGTGTCTGTATTCGGGCAAACACTGCAGGGAGCTTTCAGTATCCGAGGAAACGCGGTATGCCTACAAAAATTGAAGCAGATACCTTGTACTAGGAGAGTAAGAGGCAGCGCATAGGTCTGATTTGTAATCTCTGCATATATGGGTAGTATATGGAAAACAGTAGCTAACATTTGTCATAAGTGGCATAATTTCTTCTTCCACATCACTAATGCGGCTTCCTTTACAAGACATTGGTCTGCTTTGAACTTCATTACTCCTCCTCTGTATGCAACCCTAACTTCGCCAAACTTACTCTAACTGGTTCAGAATAATTATTCTTTCATCCTCCAGAATATAGAATAAAACAGCTAGTATTTCCACCAAGACAGAAACCCCAAGTCTACCGTCACTTGCTTCTGGCCGTTATTTTCTGGCCTGTGCCTGCTGTGACAAAATTCACAGCGATAACAGCTGTCTGAGCAATGATCCGTCCTCCACCCTATCATTTTGCTTGCATTGATCACTTCCACAAACTTGAAATCTTTTCTTGCCGTACAGATTACTAGATTTCATCGTTTTACTGCGCGCACGTCAGTAATTCGCACACCAATTATAGAAGGTCAGGCACAAAGCTGAACCGTGCTGTTGCTGTCATTGATATACGTCACATCCACGGATTTCTTCCAAATGAGCCTTGTAAAGTCAGCTGAAGCATAACTCAGAAAGACCAAGACATCGCAAGAGTCGCCCTATAGGAACTGCAATCTACAGGTTTCTTCCTTTCTCTCCTTTTTTTTTTATCAATACTTCATAAAGAAGCTTTCTTTTTTGTTCATTCAGGATTGCCAGTAAAATTTTATCATGGCCTCTAGCTGTGCTGGGCGGCACTGTGGCACGTGATAAAATGGGTGATTAATCCCTCGCTGTCGTTAGCCCCGCATCACGCACGGCTATATTCCAATGCCATCACTATATGACTTGCAGATCCCTAGTCTTCAGCGGTGGAAGGCCACGCTGCTCCGCTCTGATAAAGATGTCTGTGCTTCTGGCAGAAAACTGGACCAGCCAGGTATGTGAAAGTTGGTCAGAACAACTGAATTTAAAATATAGGACACTTAGAACGCTGGTATTCAAGTGATTTTACGGCGAAGCTTTCGCTGGCTCGATATGCCATTTCCCGAATGCTTCCGAGTTTGATTCTCAAGTGGCACGACGCGCGCGAAGATGGGTTTTCTTTTTTTTCAAGGTCGCTAGATGGCGCTCTCCTGAACGTTATAGGATAAGTTGGGTTATTTTGTGTGTTTGCTGCCAATAGTAACGGTTCGTGCAGTTTCAAGGTCTAACGCCTAGCTTTCACACACCGGCGTCGGAAGGGTGTGATTAGGATGCGAATGAAGCTATCAGGAAAGTCCGTCCAGATTTGCTATAAGCCATACTTACGTTTGCATGTCTGGTAGCATTCCTTCAGAGTTCTGAAGTTATTTCGGTTAGAAGAGCACGGAGAATACAAATACCCTTCGCACTTTTGGCTGGAATAGTTGTATCCATAACGCATCACTGGTGTCTTCCATTTTGAGCACGGAGATATGGCAGGTGCGATTGGCATTACGCAAGGGCTGATTGCGTAGGCTGCAAAAATAATGGCATGTTGAAGATCCCCGGGTGGTCTAAATTTCCGGAGCCCTTCACTACGGCGGCTCTCATAACCATGTCGTGGTTTTGGAGCGCAAAACCTCAGAAATTATTTTTAATGAAAATTGCGAAAAAATGTTTGCATTTACAGGCATCCTTTGTTAACATTGTGATAAAGCATGAAAAATGACACGCTGGGTCAGGTTGGTAATCTATAACATTTTTACTGCGCTAAGGAACAAAGAACGGAAAGGTAGGACATATGATAACGCTGATTTGCTATGTTTGTGCACTTAATAAGGCAGAGCTTGTCAATTGCAACAAAATATCAACACTCGCAGGCTCATTTTTTACAAGATAGTACTGCAAAACAGCGACAATGCCAGTGTGACCGGGAGGAACAAGACTTTAGTGTAGCCCGAGCTTCAAAATTAGGTTAATCTATCGCGCTGTCTCCGATGAGCAACTGCGTCTGGTTTGGAAAATCAAATGGACACGATAGAGTCCGTGGTGGGAAAAGGACCCTGTACCACCTCAACCATGCAGGCCCTGCGCCATGAAGCAGATGTGTTAGTGAACAAAATTTGCATTCTCAATGCAAAGTCTTCAGAAAAATGGAAAATCTACGACTTAACTGAACGTACACACTTCATAGCTCGGATTGTCATTTAGGTGCACGAGAAAACGTAATTATTTTGCGAGAAAACTCAAGTATAAACCCAAAACATTTCTACCAAACCAACAATGGCGCGCCCGGGCAGCGCCATCATAAAGGAGGCGTTGGCCCGGGTGGGTTAGTTGCATAAACATCACTCAGATGGCGCTTGCCGTCTAGGCAACGCCGCGTGAAGAAATGCACACAAAGTAAATAGACTTACCACCGCAACGATGATAACAAGTGGCCCTGTCTTTGAATATGTTTTCACCACGTGGGCATTCTCTAGAGCCATACCACTCACAAATTCGACTTCTCGGGTTGAACCAAGTTGTCAGCGGTGGGGCTTTCTTGCTACACACGGATTGGTTCACTAAAGCACAGACACCATAATCTGAATCTAAATGAAAAAAAAAAAAACAGAAGGGTGGCCTTTTGTCAGTGTTGTTGCGCTCATTGATACTGTCGCATGCGCTACGTTTATATTTCAAAACGTCACAGCTAGAATACTCCCCGTGCACTTACCTCTACAGGTTGCATTGCACGCCGCTTGGCTCAAAAACAAATTCTCTCCGCTCATGTCGCACCCGGAAACTTTTTCGCATATCTTTGATGAGAAGTTGTAAGACCATCTGGTGGCATAAGCTCTACATCTACCATTTTCTGGCATATGCCTGCAATAATTTGGCATTTGACTGTGATCACGAAGTACCGCACCTGAAAATTATTCCAGACGAATTGCTTTTCGCCCTGAATCCACCAATGCATCACAATTCACAAAATTTAGAAATTTAAACCTTAAGGTATCCGCAGTGGGAGACAGATTCCGAATATAGTATTGCACAGGCCTTTTCTAGGGAATGATCCCTATAATGCAAAATGTTTCGAAACTAGCACTTGTGATATGACCAGATTTCAGGAAATGTTAGTCAGACAGCACAAGAATAGGTGTATCTTCACAGCTGTACCCACTAGCTTTTTACACTAAAGACAAGTTTTACTTTGTCATGCATATCGCCGCATTGATATGGGTCAACCAAAATTGGGGTAATAAAGTATAGACAGCGCACCGGCGGATCGATTAAGCACAACAGCTCCTGATCCTTCCCTTCATCTGTTATGTATATTCTACGGACTCCTTTACAGACACAACCTGCGTCCTGACGGTGCTGCACTATTGCCGGTCCTTCCCCGCCATCTTCAATACACCGTACTTCAACAACTCGACCATGCGCAATCCGCTGGTCATCTAGTTACTTGCACTTATGCTCTCGTCCGATGCCGTTTCTCCTGGCTATATCTCTACCTATCCGCGCGGCGGTATATTACAGTATATGACATCTTCCAACGTCGGAAGTCTACTCCCTTGGCTCCAGCTGGCCTTCTGGAACCGGTCGACGTTTCCACTGAGCCTTTCTTTCGCGTGGGACTCGATCTATTCGTCTCCTTTCCTTTGTCGTCTAAGGGCAACGAATGTATAGCGGTTGCAACGGACTACCCCACGCGTTACTCTATTACAAGAGCCCTGCCCACCACTTGCGCTACAGACATCACGGACTTTCTTCTACACAACGTCATTCTACACCATAGCGCTCCACGGCAGATGCTTACAGATCGTGGGCCTTACTTCTCGTCCCGGGTCATCTATGATCCTTCATGCACTAAGCACCAAATAACCAATGCTCACCATCCGCAGATTAACCGGCTCACAGAACGCCTAAAGAGAACGCTTACTAACATGCCAGCGATGTATGTTTCTACTGACCACAATGACTGGGACGTCGCTCTGCCATACGCCACTTTCGCCTCTAACTCGTCCCGCCATAACACCGCTAGCTGCTCGCCGTTTCATCTGCGATTCGACAGTGATCCTGTTTTGTCCTTGGACACTTTGCTTCCATGCGTCAAATAGTCACGTGAAGCTTATGCTCGCGATGCCATTTCTGTGGGAGCAGAGGCCTGATAAATTGTGCGCACTCAACTCACTGATCTATGGTACGCCACGGTAGGCAGTATACAGAGATGTGCAGAATTCACCTGCATCCCTCGTACTCCTGTGGTCGCCATCTCGTCGCGTCGGTATATCGGAAAAACTTCTGTCGCGTTTTCCAGGTTCCTACGGAATCCTGCGACAGCTTTCGGACGTGACGTACGAGATTTCTCACGAACAGTTACACCTGTCGTCTGAAGAGCCTGCAGTGGACGTTGTTCACATCACCCGCTTGAAGACCTACGTGCGCGCGTCTTCCGGACCATAACTCGCGCAGGGACGGTGCTCCAAGCCCGCCGGCGTAGTGTCACGATGAAGAGGAGGACCAGCGACATGGCGACGACGAAACGTGGTTACTCCTACCGTTGTTGTACACCATGTTCTAAGTGTCGGCTTCTGCCATTCGCACCCGCCTTGCATAAACACCATTTGTGCCCGTTTCCACCTCGTAACAGCATTAACAACGAAGGAACAGCTTCGCTATTCCGAAGGATTCAAGGTCGTAGAACTGGCTTGAATTTCATTACCATCCGCGACGATGCTAGGTTTTCGACAGTGGCATTTACGACTCTTCCAGGCCAAGCTACGCATGATACACAGAAGGCTATCGGTGAATACATACATACATACATACATACATACATACATACATACATACATACATACATACATACATACATACATACATACATACATACATACATACATACATACATACATACATACCTGTTGTTTTGTTACATAGCGTCGCATTATCGATGTCGAACCCTTTTCTATGATGTGCTCGGTTCAAGTTCCAGGCATGACTCCATACGTTTGGTTCACCTCGCAGGAAAAAAAAGACAGAAGAAAGTACACTTGTCGCGCATACATGACATATTTCTGCCCCTCTCGGCTAGGTTACTCCCTACAGAAAAGCTATTGCAGCGAAAATTCATTAGAATTTCTGAGGTTTCAGGAGCTGTGGGTTCGTTGTGTGTTATCCGCGAACATCTTCGCAGTACATCATCCTTCTAGACGCTATTGCTGCGATGAAAATTTTTGGAGGAAACGTGCCTCATAGCACTTGCACTCATGTGCCTCCTTGAGGCAGTAGTGCTACGTCACCAGCACCGACATGTATTCTTTAGTAGAAAAACTCTTCACTTTCCACAATTAAATGGATTTACATTTTATGCTGTTCGCGACGAATATATTTTAGTTCACTTGACAACCACTCTGCATCTGCAATTTGCATGTCATCTTAACGGGACACCAAAGTGAAAAACGATTCTTTTTCTCGTACTTTTGCATAGCAGCATCACATTGCAAAATGCACCACCTTCCAGCGCAGAAAACGACTGGTAATCCAGAAAACGAGCCCCGCCAGGGTAGTCTAGCGGCTATGACACTCGGCTGCTGATCCGAGGGTCGCGGGATCGAATCTCGGTCGCGGCGGCTGCATTTCGACGAAGGAGAAATGTTGAGGCCCGTGAACTGTGCGATATCAGTGCGCGCTGAACAACCCCATGCAGGTCGAAATTTCGGCAGCCCTCCACTACGGCGTCTCTCATAACATGTCATTGATTGAATGATTCATAGGGTTTTACGTCCCAAAATCACGATATGATAATGGGAGACGCCGTAGTGGTGTTCTCCGGAAATTTCGACCACCTGCAGCTCTCTAGCGTGCACTGATATCGCACGTACACGGGCCTCAACATTTCGCCTTCATCGAAATGCGGCGTAGTCATGTCGTGATTTTGGGACGTAAAACGTTAGGACCAATCAGTCAATCAAGCCAAAAATGCGAGAGAGAACGTGTGGTGACGCTGCTGGGTGCTTCCCGCACTAAGACGCATGACGTCACTCATATTAGCCAGCGTCTACAAAAGATTACTTAATTACTTATGTATAAAAGACATGTGCATTGCGTTTTAACGAGAGTCTTAAGGCGTGTTTCAAACTATTGGAATGAGCCAGTGTGGCTAGTATACATAAAAAAAAACATGTTTGTGACGTCATCTGCTCAATGTTTCTGCCCTGAATTCAAAGATGAAACTGCAAATTAGCATCCGCCCGTTTCCAGCACATGGCTACAAAGAAATCTATTCGGATTTCTCAAAAGTGAAGGCTTCCTAGTTGCCGAAAGGCTTTTCCCGGCCCGTGTTTCGAACCCGGGACCAAAGCCTGTCAGGGGCGCTCGCTCTGCCAATCGAGCTAAGCAGGAGGCTAGCGATTGACAGCGCGAGGGCGAATCCATCACAACTTGAAGCACATGGGAATGAATATGGCAAACGATTGATTTGTGGGGTTTTAAGTCCCAAAACCAGCCCTGATTATGAGAGACGCCGTAGTGAAGGTCTCCAGAAGTTTCGGCCACCTGGGGTTCTTTAACGTGCACTGACATCGCACAGCACACGGGCCTCAACATTTCGCCTCCATCGAAATGCAGCCGCCGCTGCCGGGATTCGATCTCGCGATCTGCAGCCGACAAACGGGCAGATGCAAATTTGCCCGTTCATAAACATTACTCCACATTGCGGATTTCCGCAGAACTCCTTCGCTAAAGATGAAACTCTTACCTCGATTTTCTCTTCCCATACTGAGCATACTTCAACGAGGTTAGCGACAGTGGAATTCTCGAAGAATGATTTACATGTCTAAACCATTTGATTGTGTCACTTAGTGCGCCTTTAACATTTGGAACTCATCTCCATATTCACATCGCACTTTCGTTAAACCTGTCCTAAACGCCTGTAAACCCTATGCATCATTGCCATCGCTTGAATGTATACTTAAAGGTCTGCTTTCTTTAAATCGAACGGGGCTGTTTTAATTACATAGACTTTGCAAGTTCTTGAGGGAATGGTTCGTTTTACAGACATAACACTCACCATTTAATGTGGATATTAATGCAACAAGAACAATCCTCATTCCGATGTTTTTCTGGACCGCTTCTGTTGATGTATCTTACTGGAGCACCACAGCGCTTTCTCATATAAGTGCGGCCCATGCCACGTGCCTCATACGCAAGTGCTCAACCGCAGTGGTATTCGGGAACTCAGTCAATGACATTTGTTCCTGGCCGCGATCCAAGGCAGTTGCTGTATCTGCTGTAGGATCCATGCATATATATATATATATATATATATATATATATATATATATATATATATATATATATATATATATATGCGCGTGTGTATGTAGCACATGTGTGTGTGAAAGTATTCCGGAAAGAGCACATATGATCATTGACATAATGCTCTTTTTCTAGTAGCGCCTTTCATTTAGTTCTTTCTCTCGTCACTGCTCATCGATTCAGCGGATAGTTTATTGCTGTTACTTGCGTTGTATAGACATTAAGGTGTAGAAATATATTCTGCTCAAAATGTCGTGAATATGTCGAGTTCATAGAATCGCCCATAACTTAGACGCTAATGTTGTACCCTGGACACCCGTAGCTCGGCCTCTTGACAGAGGCTGTTGCTGCAGCAGCAGATTTTTAAATACAGCACGTGCCTCCTGGCCTTAGGGCGCAAAGGCCTTGGGTAGGCATCTGTGCTATTTCATATCTTATTATCACCATCACAGTGACATTTCGAAAGCATAGGCCATCCCAAGCATCACTGTCATAATTTTATCTGAATTGTATATTTTACGCTTCTCTACAGCGACTTGCTTTTAGGCCACTTTACAGCCATATCTCATTTCATTGCTGTACAGTGCTTTTGTACAGTGCGTTTAGGCCCGTCTACAGCCAAGTCTCATACGCACCTCTGAATTTTTTTTTAAAATTTCATTGTCATACATAACTAGAACTAGCGCTCTTTGGCCAAGCCTGGCCCTTGCGCCATAAAACAACATATATCATCAATATTGTTCACAATGATCTGTTTATTGAGATTTTGCAAGAGTGCCTTAAATGTAAATCTCTGCTTTTAACCATTCCAGAAACCGATCTGGGACATCTCTGCTAAGGTTGTCCATAGCTTTTAAATTAAGATCGCTTAATAATTATGTGTTGGGCACAGCGATATCCAGCTACGTCAAATATTCTTCGAGCTTCACATTTGACACCTTGGTAACAAAAGTTGGTTGAGGAGAAACCTCTTGGAAGAAGCCATCTAAAGAAGACAGTTGGAGCTGCTGCAATTGCCACTGAAGCAACTTTGGCGTGCCACACTGCCACACTGCCACCGACGATGCAGTACAGTGCAGTACAGTGCAGAGAGACCATCCCTTCGCTATGTACTTAACCAGCTGGACGACCGAGTCCTGTTGGAAGAAGGACTAGTCGACGACATCGTCTGGACCTCACGTTGCAGAAGGCCGTGGAAGCGCTACTGCGCTTCTTGAGGTCTGCCGGCCTTCGTGAACGAATCTAACTGGAACGTCTTTCTCTCTCTCTCTGTGTGTGTGTGTGTGTGTGTGTTTAATTTTCAGTTCTTTTTTGGAATTTTGTACCCTTTCTAACTGCCGTCTTTCTAACCCCCCTCCCCCTTGAAGGGAGATACGCCCACTAAAGGAGCGATGGGACTAGACAAGGCACCAGCATGACGTAATCGCGTTGGTACGGTTTATTGCAACGTCACAATTGCCAAATCTAATGAGATTACAGGCCGCGAATTTGCTCGCATATCATCCGCCCCTCTTTGCTTTTCGAAATAAAAATGCAGACGGTTTGCAAAAGGACTTTCTCGATCGGCTACCTTGACTGAGTGATGACACAAAGCAGCAAATAGAAAGGGCAATAGCAGAAAGTGATGTTGAAAGGGCAGTAGAATACTTTGAACCTTGGCAAATCACCGGGATATGACAGTCTAAGCACTTGTTCTTAAGTTCCTAAACGTCATTTAATAAGGGATTGTCTTCATTACTTATGGAGTATTAAATGAGGAGAATGAGCGCAACACTATGTCCCCTTCCTTCGGAACAATGAATAACATACTGATAATGTAAGACTGACAAAGCCCTTCTTATATGTCGACATAAATGACAATAGGCAGGTATGTAGGTAAGAAACGTTATGGTGGTCATGAAGACGTCATGCGCCCTTTTTACTGAGGGAGGGCAGCGGGCCGCTTCAACGTCGGGACGGGAGGCCAAGCCTCACCGCCGCATCGTGGGCCTTCTGGACTGCCCGGAGTTGATGGAACCAGTTGTAACTCTTGATGAGTGATTGAAAGGTGTCGATACCTCAAAGCGTCATAAAAGAAATAGCCGCAGACTGCCAAACGTCTTGGCACAAAGGCAGGGTTCTACCGAACATTGACAATACGACGCGCACTTCAGTTCTCCAGCTACAACTCTAAAATGCGTTCGACTGTGCCTATGATCTCTGTTTCTCATCTCATGTCATGTTAACGTTGGGAGCATCATCAGCGAGGGAATGGTCTTCGCGTACCAGAACTGAACAATTAACACACCTAATATTTTATACGCAGTGAAGAGGTCCTAATTCATATGATGCGTTCTGTGCACCAGGGCGCCCCCTCCCCCCCTCCTTTTCCATGTCTACTTCGTTTGGTGTTCATATAGAAGCGATGTTTTGAACAATAAGTAAGCATTTACTGGTGGGGCTTTAGGGGCTAACACCTAGATATGATGCCGATGCGCGCCGAAATGGAGAGCTGAGGAAATTAGGAGCACACCATTACAACGCACAGGCATCTGCCAATTTCGCCTCCATCGAAAGTACGAACACCGCGGCCATAACCGAACCCGCGTATTTCTACTACCGTGACGGAGAAGTGAAAATGACAAAGCGCACCGTTTCAGCTTATGCAGGACAGAAGTCAGGGTTCTGGCACACGCAGATTATGTCGCAGCGTGTTCTACGATTGTTCTTGAATAAGCGATAAAAGTATTGTCACCAGCTTCCCCTTTCCTTTGTTAGCCTAATTCTCATATTCCTTTTCTAAGGCTCCTTGTTTCTTGCGCGTCTTTTATTATTCGTTCCTCGTGAAAGTGGGCTGCTCTCAACCGCAATTAGCAAGATAGGTCGCTCTTTGCATTGTGCCCGCGTATCTAAATAAAACAACAACAACAACGACGACGACGACAGCGATGCTTGCATGTCGCTTGTTTTCTTTCACCACAGGGGTCTAGGCACAATCGAATCGAGTTGAAAAAACTTTGATGGGGGAAAAAAATCAGTTTCGCCAGAAGGACGAAGCAATCAATGCGGTAGCAATGCATGATATACGAAATAAGAGAAGCTTTACGGACAATCTGAATTGTAGTGAACGTGGGCTTATTAAGTAAGCATGCAGCTGCGTAGAGTATCACGTGACGGTCGAGCGGCAGACACAACGGCCCAGCAGAGCCGCGAGCTAGGCGATGTTGATGTCTTCTGGCCCGCGCTTCACACCTCGCGACCGCGCTAAGCAGCGTGCACTTTTCACCATCGAGAAACGTGGCCCAGCATAGCGGCATCAAGCGATCGCGTTCCTTCCGGCACTCGTAGACGCATTCGCGTGAGCGCTATGTGGCGAGAACATTGCTTGCGTTGCGACGATATGCGAGGCGCCTGGAACGAAGCAGGTGATGAAGGCTCTGCCACACATTGAAGGACTCTGGCAGTACGCAGTACGTCTGATGGTTGCCCAGATAGCGCGTGCCAGAGATGGCGAGCTCGCGAAGCCCCCCACCCCTTCGCTTGTTTTCATGCTCGTGAAAGACTGACGGGGCGTTTCCTCTCCGCTTCGACGCAGGCCTCCCGATAGGCCGGGCTCGTTTGATCTCTGCTTCAGCCGCGTTCGTCGCCCCCGCTCGCGTGCTTCTTTTTTGTACCCGCGGGTAGGACGCGCGATGCGCGGGGAGTTATCAATTTGGACTTTATATGGGACGTGACGGCGACAGGGACGGCAAAAACCCGTCGAGACTGTCCATATAATTTCTATCGCAATAAGTTTCATTGGCAGAGCAAGCGATGTGCACCGATTTGTCAAAATGCCACATCATGGCATGCAGCAATAGCATCATGCAAGTAGGAGTAAATTGTTGAAATGGGTATGCATAAATCAAATCATTACTATCTGCCCAACGCAGCACATAGCGCTGCACGGCGACACTGTGGTAATCCATTTTCGGTATTCAAGGAATGAACAAAGCCGAGTTAACGAGCTTTATGGTAAAACACCCTCGATAATTTCAGTGCGTTACCCTTCTCGCCAAGGAAGGGCGCTTGGAGAGGGCATTATAATATCCGAAAGGTGCTTCGTTAGAGCCGTGTTTCTCAAATATCTAGAGCTAAACGAAAGAAAGAAATGCATGTGCTGATGAATGTCGATACCGTAGGGTCGGAATAATGTTCAACCGAGCCAAATGTTTCATAGCTACCGGAAATTCGACGACAAGAAACGACGAAGAAAACGACACTGCAGAAACGGAGAAGCGCGTGCTGTAGTATCAGCTGCTTTTTAATATAAGTCAATTGTCAGTTCCGCTGGTCAAGTTCACATTATGAGCCCTTTGTTGTTAGCCTTCAAAAGGCAAATTCCTGATCGCACTTCGTTTTTATGCACCGCGAGTTCTTTAATTTAGCACGTGTCAAAGTTCGGTGGCCTATTCATGTGAAGAATTTCCATACGCGAACAGTACCGCTCTTCTCGGTATTTTAGGATATTTCCGAGAACGACACACAGAGCAATTGTTTGTAGCAGCTTAAATTCGATATCAGAAAATTGTAAAATGAAGAAAAGAAAGTTCTAACGTTGTCGCAAGAACCTACTAAACTTGGTAAGATATCTAACGCTAATGCTGGCAAGGATAAAATTACCGCACCCGCATCCACGTGCGAGTTGCTGCGAACGACAGAAACCTGTGCCAGCTAACATTATCGTGAGCGGGCGCAATGCGTGTAAGCACTAGGACAAGAGAAGAAAACCAGTCAGCATGTACTACTAGAGGGGACGACAGTAAGCTAGATGGGCAGATAAGTTCAAGATGTTTGCGGGGATAGCATGATCGCATTTAGCACAGGGCCGGGTTAACTGGAGATCTACGGGAGATGCCTATGGTCATCAGTGGACGTAGACAGGGGACGACCGCGGCGGCGTGGTGTACTGGTGCACGTTACCTGAGCAACCAATTATAGAGGCAACAACAAACAACAACAAAACTTACGGTTTTCGATAACATTTGATGTCCTCGAAGCCGGCCACTGTCGTGACTTAATAGAACGTCCACGTTGGGCTCGCTTGACGTAAGGTGTTGTTTCAGGCATGAGAACATACCATGACGTCATACCCTCCGTGGTGGCTCAGTAGGTGAGGTGTCGCTCTCCCGAGCCCGAAGACGCAGGTTCGATTCCCAGCCATGGTGGCCGCATTTATATGGTTTCGAAATGCAGAAACAACTGGGCGCTTAGATTTTAGCGCATGGTTAGCAGCTCCAGACGGTCAAAATTTATCCGCAGTCCCTATCTATACGGCCTGCCTCATAATCATGGACAACCGAAGTTTTGGCTCGTAAAACCCCATAATTCAATTCCGTTTTCTAAGTCATAGTGAATTCAATATTAGACGCTGTAGAAATCGTCAGTTGCCTGTTTTTCTTGTTCTTCTGTATTTTTTTTTCATTTTTGAAAACATCAGACCACTTCATGACCATGCATGGCCTTGCGTGGCCTTCGTTGAAGAGTTAATTGGTATATTTGACTCCAGCCTGACTTGTATCTAGCAAACGTCTGCGATGAAGGCGAGCTCACAAAAGAACTTTTGTCTCTCTCCTATCTAAACAAGCTTGACATGCATAAGCAGCCACTGCTTATGCACGAAAAATTACAGGTATTATTCAAATCATTCAATAGCTACCGCTACACCAGTCATACATATACGATATTCATTCCAGTTTATGAATTCTTCAATGTCTGCATATTTAAGTTTTGAAAATAAGTATTGGGCATAGCTTTGTGCCATATTGTCAGGTCAGAAGCATTTCTTATAGGATATGATATCAAGCAATCGTAGACATTGATCGCCGAGAGAGGTGGCATTTAGTGACTTCCAGCTCCTGCACACGCTAATTAACGGCGCTATGGGTACAGGAACAGTCAGTGCTAGTTGTACTTCAAATAAGTGGGGACGGCAGACCGACCCTCGGCATGTTGCCTTACGAGCACCTTTTTTGGTTCGCGCAGGCTTTCCTCTTCCATGTTGGAAGTGCCGCGCAGCTGGGTCCGCCCGTCTACAACAACAATTTCAACACGTGCAGCTATGACCAAGGAACGCCAGTGACATCTTCCCGCTATCAGCACTGGGCGCGTGACGGCATCGAAGATGCGCCACCTGGGATCTACACGTCACATCGACTACCTATAAATACCGCACTGCAGAATTTTCACTTCAGTGGGGACGGCAGACCGACCCTCGGCATGTTGCCTTACGAGCACCTTTTTTGGTTCACGCAGGTTGGTGAAACTTATTGTACTATTAAGAGTGACTTTCGTAGCCTTATGGTCATGCCGTCCCCCACGATGTGCATTGACATTGCTCGCGAGGTGTTTTGCGTGTGCATGCTGCTTTTGTGCGGGGATGTGGAGGCAAATCCCCGCCCAACTACTCAGGAGATGCTAAAACAGTTGCTTGAAGGCCAGAACACGTTAGTAGCCGAAGTAGCAGCACTGAGAACCCAGCAGACCAGTTTGCAGGACTTGTTTACAGAATTTAACCACCGGTTCACTGAATTGGAAAGAAGAACTGCCCGCATTGATGAACTGGAAAAAGCTGTTAGTTTTCTTAGTGAGAAGGTCGTTGACCTCGAGGACAGAAGCAGACGTTCTAACCTCGTTGTCTTTGGTGTACCGGAAAATCCAAGAGACAGATCAGGATCTGAAACGGAAAGTCATTACAGAGATATTCTGCGAAAAGTTAAATACCTCTGGCAATACAGTGGGCCGGATCCATCGTCTCGGTAAACCCGGTAAACAAAGACCTGTGATAGTATATTTTCAGGATTATAATAAAAAAGAACTTGTTCTTAAAAACGCACACAAGCTCAAAGGAACGAAAATAGTCATACAGAATGACTACTCGCGTAACACACTGAGGAAACGTAAGCTGTTGTGGAACAGTGCCAAAAACGAAAAGGAACAAGGCAAGAAAGTAACCCTTGTTCACGATAAATTGAGAATCGATGGTGATTTGTATTATTGGGATGATAGCAACAACAGTCGAATAAAAGTGCCAAACCGAGAACAAAGGTTCTCTAAAAAGTGATGTCACCAGTCTGAATACTCTGACCTTCGACTCCTGAATATAAATGCGCGCAGCATCGTGTTAAGGAATTCGTCGCAGACTCACAGATTTTAAAGAAATGGACATTTTAATTAACAATTAAGAGAAAATAAAGAGTAACAGCGTGCACGACGACTGCCTCCATGGCCGGTCGCCCTCTCTCCCCCCAATGTTGCCAGCCTCGAGTTCCGATTCCGCTAACACTCGGCCATT
The DNA here is from genome assembly GCA_013339685.2 of Hyalomma asiaticum. Lineage (NCBI taxonomy): Eukaryota > Metazoa > Arthropoda > Arachnida > Ixodida > Ixodidae > Hyalomma > Hyalomma asiaticum. The sequence continues at coordinate 12,193,480 of CM023487.1, forward strand.
CCTGGCAGCGAACTGTCCTCAGTTCATGTGGCGTAGTCCCGAAGATACGCAGGTTTTTTTTTTGCGCACGAACTTAGTCAGGTTGTCCACCAGCACCAATATCCATCGATTCTTCTTGGAACTTTTCACAAACGGACCAAAGTGGTCCACATGAACAACTTGAAATGGTCTCTTTCCAGGTGGTGCTGTCAGTTCTTTTCGAAGCTGGTCGAAAGCTTCCTGCTGCTCCACTCCCCATCTGAACTTCGTGTCCTTTTTGGTCAGAGAAGTAATCGGCTCTGCCTTCAAGGCATAATGGGGAATGAAACGTCTGAAAAATCCTGTTAGACCCAGAAATCTCCTTACTCCGTGAACATCAGTTGGCGTGCTAGCTTCCAGTATGGCTTGTTGCTTCACTTCACCTGGCTGCAGGTAGCGCTTCACGATCTTGAAGCCTAAGTAGTCTATTTCGTCACTTCCAAACACGCACTTTGATATCTTTAGGGTTAGGCCAGCAGCGCGTAGAGCATCCAGTACTTGTCTTAGTCGAATCAGCAAGTCTTCCCAATCCTTGGCTGGAATCAGCAAGTCGTCCATGTAACACAGTGCTACAGTGTTACGCAGAGATCCGAGGACCTTGTTCATTAGACGTTGAAATACAGCAGGACCATTTCTCAACCCGAACACCATACGTTCGAATTGCCCGGTCTCATCAGGCGTGATAAATGCAGTTTTCGCCTTCGATTCCTCACTCAGCGGAAGCTGAAGGTATCCGTTCGCACAGTCCAACACACAGTACATTCGTGCTCCGGACAGTCGTTGCAGCTGGTCGTCAATGTTTGGCAAAGGGAAGTGTTCCGGCACAGTCTGGCTATTTAGCCGTCGATAGTCTATGACTAGACGATTTTCCCCACTTTTTCACGAGTAGAACTGGACTAGCGTATGGCGAGGATGTCTCGGTAACAATGCCAGTCTCTTTCCACTCCTTGACAATTTCGTGGATCGCTTTTCTTTCCTCTGCATTGGTCGTGTATGGTCTGCAGCTCACTGGAGTGCTTCCGGGATGTTCTGTGATGGTCATTTCTAGTTGGTTACAGCACCCCAACTCCGACAAATTCAGTGCAAAGCAGTCCCTGTATTCATTCAGCATCTTCAGAAGTGCATCCACTTGTTGGTCATTGATGTCCTTCCCGAGATTGAGCATACTACGATCAATAGGCTTCTGCAGAGGCACAGGTCTTACGGCGGTTAACTCTTCGCTCCCTGATAGCAGTTCAGCGTGAGCAAACAAACTTCCCTTGATAAGTTGTTGATCTTCGTCCTTGTCGTTCAACATGGGTATCTCAACCCTTCCGTGTTCGACGTGAAGTAGTATTCCCTTACCAGTTCCCATAGGCAATATAACATTCCCTTCGCTCTTATTGCTCTCCACTGTCACCCAACACACAGTCCTTTTGGGCAGCACCGTGGTCTCCTTGACACAAAGTGGTTCCTTCAAAGGCTTCATCTGGGCAAGGTCAATGTTGCAAAATGGCAGATCATCTCGATAGCCAATCCTGAGTTCATCTCCCATGCATAGGTATGCAATGTGGTCTTGTTCCGTCCAAGTCCTACCAACCAGCATGTCCACAGGCAAGGCACTGTTGTTAACGACGATCACCTTGACCTTATGGCATAACACATCATCGATTTCTATGTCAACCTCCGAGGTTCCGATAGACAGCACTGTAGATGTATCGGTGTTCCCCAGACCATGCAAAGCTTGGGTTTTGCACACAACTTGCAGGTTGCACCTTTCAGCCGCTTGATGACGCATTACACAGTCTGAACTCCCTGGGTCAATCATCACAGAGAGCTGGTGAGTACCATTGATGCTCGCCGTTTTTAAAAACTTGGGTGGACCACTGTCCCTTGTTGATGTTTCGTTCACCACGAAGTTCCCAACAGGGCTTGTTTTTGCACAGTCTCTCGCTATATGCCCATACCTTCCACAGCTGTAGCATTTTCGTTCTGATGGATCACGCTTGGGAGGCTCTGGCGTTTTCTTCGGTGGTGCCCCACCACCTCCTTGACCAGCAGCACATGAATTTGTGATAACTTGTTCAGCTGGACGCATGGCAGTCCACGATTTTGAAGGCAGAGGCTTCGCACGAAGTGTTGCGGTACCTGGGTCACCACCGTGTGGCTTGGCCCCTGGATACTGCTGCATTCTAGCTTCGGTTATTCGCTCCAGTTTTCGCAAATCTGCCAGCAGTTCGTCCTCGTCCTTGTGGTCCTTCGCCGACATGGAGATGCATGCATCTTTAAACCGCAGCCCCACCAAAACTTGCTCCTTGGTATCCTGCATACCGAGACCCAGTGCCTTACATAACATGGTCTTTTCAAGAAAATATGCCGTGATGGATTCTCCCCGCATCTGGACCCTTTCCTGCATTTGCTTCCACTTTTCGGCAGTGCTTGTCTGACCCACAAATGTCTTTGTGAAGGCTGTCTTGAAGTCTTCCCACGTGGTAAGATCATCGACGCGGGACTGAAGCCAAAATCTGGCAGGCCCCTTCATGTGAAGCCTGGCGTTCTCTAGTCTGAAGCTGTCCGGCCAACCATGCAGCACCGCCATGGAATCAATACTCTTCAGCCACGCTCCGGCCTCGTGGGATGAGCCCTCGCCGTCGAAATCGTAGATAGCCTTATTCAGGTCCGGCATAACGTGGAACGCTTCGGGCTTCCTCTCGATAAGCTCCAACAACCGCCGGTTTTGTTCCAGCAAGGCTTGCATCATTTCGTGCGTTCCACCGCCGTCTGCCATCTTCGCGGTTGTCTAGGCGTCTCTGGGCGTTCACACAGTTTTTCACCAACAGATAAACGCCTACGCTTGCTGGCGTCACACACAGTGTCCGCGCGCGTTTTCTGATGCTGTACGAAGACTCACGTTTCGATGTCGATCATTCACAAAGACGCGTCGTCGTAGCGTCTCGCAGGCGCCGCACAAGCGTCCGCACACTCGTTTTCCCTGAGGCAGCACGGAAATACAAGTTTTGGACGTCGGTAATTCACGAAGACGGTACCGTTGCGTCGCGTAGATGTCACACAGACTGTTCACACGTTTAAGGCGTCACACAGAGTCCTCTTACCGGTCAGTACCTCACGAAGACGGCACCAACGCAGCGTCGGTTGAAAAGTCAGCGAGCGTCACCGTCGGCGAAATCCTCCGACATCGGCTTCCAGGGTCGCCTTACCACAAAGGTTTCGGTGAATCCCACTTCTGAGATGTTAAGGAATTCGTCGCAGACTCACAGATTTTAAAGAAATGGACATTTTAATTAACAATTAAGAGAAAATAAAGAGTAACAGCGTGCACGACGACTGCCTCCATGGCCGGTCGCCCTCTCTCCCCCCAATGTTGCCAGCCTCGAGTTCCGATTCCGCTAACAATCGTAAACAAAACTACGCAACTCGAATCGATCCTTCTACGTTATACCCCCAGTGTGGCTGTAATTACTGAAACATGGTTACACAGTGATATTGATGATGCAAGTGTTTTTCCACCATCCTATCACCTCATGAATTTTGGCATCGTCTGTGTGATCATGTGGCACGCTTTCAGGATGACAGAGTCATTATAACAGGCGATTTCAACCTTCCAAACATAGATTGGAATCGCCCATACTCAAATAGTGCTACCCGTGACCATGTTGATTATGTGGCCGACATAATGCTGAGTGCTAACGTTCACCAGATTGTAAATCAACCGACTCGCATCCAAAATAATACTGCGTCTTTATTGGATCTTGTCTTTATTAGCCGTTCGGTTGAAAATTACAATATATCTGTAGAAGAAGGTATCTCTGACCACCGTATGGCGTGTCTTACGTGTTCCTTCGAGGTAGAAAAAGCAATTAGCACTCCGGTTACCATTAAAGACTTCTCTCGTGCTAGAGACGAAAGTATTGTGGATTATTTACTTCACAACCTAGACAATTTTCAGGGGCATGATGTAGAGGTACTGTGGAACTCATTTAAGAGCCTATGCACGTTCTGTCTTGATAATTTCGTGCCGAAAAAAATTAAAAAAACACGCAAAAATAATCCTTGGATAACAAGAGATATTTTACATCTGAAAAGAAAGTTTAAAAGATTAAAGCGAGCTAAAGGAAATACTAAAGCAGTGGAAATCACCTTATTAAGGTTGAACGAGGCAATCTATAATGCTAAGCAACATTATTTCACCTACACGCTTCCTAATTTTATTAAAAACTCTCCTGAGAAGTATTGGCGATACCTTTCTTCACAGAAAAAGGCAGTTGATCGAATTATGTGCGATGGTGTACCAATCGATGATAAGTGTAGCATAGCTGAAAGGTTCAATGATTACTTTCATAGCGTTTTTTCCAGTCAAACTGAGCAGTTACGTCAGAGCCATAAAAACGAGCATGAAAATGCTACCCCCATTTCAGAGGCCGGTGTTGTTTCCATGTTGTTAAATTTGAAGACGAAGTCATCACCTGGGCCTGAAAATATACCGAACCCCTTTCTTCGTCGGTATGCCGAAGTGCTTGCGAAATTCCTTGTTGTTATTTTCCGTGTTTCCCTGTCATCAGCTAAGATTCCTATTGACTGGAAAACAGCTCGAATCGTTCCCGTCTTAAAGAAAGGAGACAACATGTTATTAACAAACTATCGACCAATATCACTGACATCGTCAAGTTGCAAAATGCTGGCGCATGTCATCGCAAATTGCATAAACAAGTTCTTAACTGACAATAACACAATAACCCAGTTTCAGCATGGTTTTAGAAAGGGGCTGTCTACAGTGACCCAGTTGACAACAATCATACATAGCTTCGCCTCGGTTCTAGACAAGTCAGGACAGGTTGACGTTATTTTCCTCGACTTTAAGAAGGCTTTTGATCTTGTATGCCGTGCAAAACTAATTTTAAAGCTACGGGCTGTAGGATTACCAGATTTCATAGTCTCATGGGTTACAGCATATTTAAGTGACAGAGTACAATTTGTGAGTATCGATGGCCATTGCTCGCGGCAGTTACCAGTGACATCGGGTGTACCACAGGAAGTGTGCTTGGTCCCTTGTTGTTTTCTCTATACATAAATGATATCGTTGATGAAATTAGTGAACCAATTTGTATTCGACTTTTTGCTGATGATTGTGTATTATTTAATGAAATTAAATGTCCTGAGGATCAAGTACTCCTTAATTTTAATTTGCAAAAAATTCATAAATGGTGTGAGCGATGGGACATGGTTCTTAACGCCCAAAAAACTGTGTTCATGAAAATAACAAGAAAAAGCCAGTGTCTTGCCTTTCCGTACTCGCTTGAATCCATTCCACTCATTGAAGTTACAAACTACAAATATCTAGGGATAACTATGACAAATACGCTGAAATAGAATTCGCACATATCGAACATTTGTGCATCCTCCCTCCGAAAACTCTGTCTTCTCAGACATAAGTTAAAACAAGCACCAGCTGAGGCAAAACAATTAGCATACTTATCACTTATTAGACCGAAGCTTGAATACGCCGCTATAGTTTGGGATCCACACACGAAAAAACACATCGATGCACTCGAAAGGATTCAGCGGAAAGCTATACGGTTTATTTATTCAAAGTATCGGCAGACTGACTCCCCAACCACTTTAATGAGTCAACACGGTATTCAAACATTGCAACTTCGGCGGAAGGTACAGAGATTAAAGTTTCTTTTTCAGCTGAAGCATAGAAAACTAGCGTTAAAACCAGAAGATTATATATCGCCCCTTTCAACCCGACAAACTAGGCACCGTCATGCTGAATGCCTAACACCGTTCAGCACCAAAACTAATGCTTTCAAATTTTCATTTTTTCCGCGCACGATAAATGAGTGGAACGCGCTCCCATCGACATGGCTACATAGCGCCGAGCTCATAGAACAAATGGTAAAATAGGACATAATAGTATCATTTTTATTTTTGTGATTTGTGGTGTACCTTGTTGTGCATAGGCGATCAAAAAAGTTGTGCATGGCGATGTTGTGCATAGGCGATCATAGGCTGCAGTATTTTTGTGTCGGCACTTACTTTATTGCTTATAGGCATAGAGCACATTGTTGTAGTTGTTCTACCTATCAGTCGTCTCACTTTTTTGTTTTTCTCCTATTTTTGTATATGTAAGGCGTTTAAGTGTATGTTTATATTTCTTTTTAAGTGTACATGGCGTTTAGAGTATGTATATGTCGTTGTTTCAATGCTTATTATTATTACCTATGTATGTATCCACTCCTGCTTGGGCCCTGAATGTGCCTGCAGTATTTTATAAATAAATAAATAAATAAATAAATAAATAATAAATAAATAAATAAATAAATAAATAATATGAGTACGAGAACAATCGGTGTTAATTATACTTTAAAATATCCAGACAATATGAGTACAGGAACAGACAGTGTTAATTATACATTAAGAGATTCAAACAGTATGACTGCCAGAAACAATGAGTGCTAATTATACTTTCACACATACAAAGAGCTTCAAATGCCCCGTCGTTCCTAGCACAAAAGATCGGCTAGTGGCTCAAGTTTTCACTCAGTATTTCGACTGTATATACTTCTCGATGTTACGGAATAACTACGTCCTTTCATTCTGCAGTTGTTAATCACTTATCAGATTGTGATTATTTCTGTTGATTTCCACTTTCATGTTACGTTTATTTTGTGAATGTAAAAGATCGCGCATTTTCCTCATGCTTCCTGCTAGCACGCCTGGGTACATCACTTATATCGTAACCGCATAGGCCCGAGCGAGGAAATTGCTCAAGGCCGAGATGCTTTCTTCACCTGTTCTTATTTGCATTTGTTTTAAAGGAAAAATTGAATTGAAAGAGAAATTCATGTTATTGCGACCAATCCGCGTAGAGTGGTCTTCCTCGGCGTCGTTTTCAGATGGCCTTAACTAAATCGTCCGTGTGAACGAAGCCGCCCTTATCTTCTGTCACTCAGAGGCAATGCGGCTTTTTATTGACAAACCAGTATTAATGGTTACTCACGATAATTCCCTACAATCAAACTGTCTTGCACAACTTATATTCGAACATTGCTTCGCTATACCATTTGATATATACAGCAAGCTACGGAGAGCTTTGCAGCGGGTAATAGGCGAGAACAGGCTGCACCACGTATGTTGGTACCACGGGAGAGGCTGGTGACCTGCACAAAGTTATTTGGCTATTAAATATTTATTTATTAATTTCTCAATACATCTGTCATGACTGTCATTGTGGTATATCAACGTTATGAAGGAAGAACGGCACATGCACACTCTAGGATTTTCAAAGAGGCACTGCAAAACCTCAAACGTGCATATGTGATCGTGTCCTGTACTGGTTAGACCACTAAGCCGTTGTGCTGCGAGATGTTCCATCCCATCATTGCCACTTCTTTATATTAGACGCATGGGTCCACATTATAGTTCTCTTACTGAAAGTTCGAGGCCTGTTCAGCGAACACGGTCACTTCACCACGTACCAAGAATCCAAGTTCGCGAGAGAATTTTAGATGCGAAACAGCTTATGGCGGGGGCTTTGTCCGTCCCTCCTTCTATCCCGCGTCCCACATCCCCACAGCGCATGCGCGTTTCCTCCCCCTCTCTCTCCTACGCTCCCCCCGTCCTCTCCTCTAGGAATTCTCTACTCTACGGAGCGGCGCGCACGACAGGTGGTGCGACAGCTGCATATATACTCCGCTGGGGGCGCCCCGGTAGTTCCAGGGTATCAAAACGACGGAGCGCGCGCGCCTTATTCTCTCTCCTGTGCAGCGCCGCGACGAGTGCTCGGGCCATCACGGAACCAACTTGTTCTCTCTCTTATACATTCTCATTCGTCCTCTCAATAAAATTACACCATCTCCCGCTCAAGATAACCACCTCTCCGCTGCTTCGTATCCCCACATGGCTCCCTTTAGCGGGAGATGGTGTAATTTTTTTATTTGGAACCAACACAACGTTTTAAGAGGTGCTACGGATAAGCCGAATCGTAAACAAATGACAGAACTGGCCTTCAGCTATAGCCTAAGACAGCGGGGTTACGTCAGCGTTGCGATGTCTTTGCTTCTTGACCCATGCTTTGTAACATACGGTCTCATCCGAGTAACGACCTTAGTCACGAACGTGATACGATGAATGGCTAAATCGGCGCCGAAGAGTACGAGGCCACCTATCGGCAAAATCGTTACATTAACGTAATAATGAGAGTAACAAAGCTTCCTCTGTCTGTCTGTCTGTCTGTCTGTCTGTCTGTCTGTCTGTCTGTCTGTCTGTCTGTCCCTTTCCATATAACTCAAGCTTCCACGTACGGGCTACGGTTGACCGGGCTGGCGGCGGGAGGCGATGAGTGCGCCTTGATCCAGGCTTGGCGGACGCGCTCCCGGTACTCGACCTTCCGCACGTGCCGGTTGTAGCGTCGCGCGATGTCTTCGATCTCGCCCTGCACGCGCGCCGCCATGCCCTTGACGAGCAGCAGCACGCACAGCACCACGATGCCCGCGATGCACAGAGCGATGGACTGCTGCTGGACGTACTTGGTGAAGCTGTTCACGCAGTTGCGGGTGTTCACCTGCAGAGCGGACAGTGTCATATACCTCGCAAATACGAGTGAACCTTCGTTCACAAAGCCGATTGGAACCATTGAACATACGTTCACACAAAAGGAAATATAGAATGACGCTCTGTGTGGAGCAATAAGTAATCTGTTTCATTTGTGGGTTTCGTCGAAGTCTATGAGAAAAGTGCTCGACGTCGTAAGCTAATGATTGTGCGTCAGATGCTGTATTTGCCAGTGCGGTGGTGTATGGCTCCCTCTAAATACATCCTTCAATGCCTTTTCACTTCGCCTCCCATCACATGTGTTCGGAGCAATAAACCAAGTCAGTCTATAAATCGATAAATTGCTGTTCGTCAAACTGCTCGTCAAATGTCCGCCAACTATGCTTTAACCAATGCAGTGACCATCGACAAACAGAACTTGTACACAAAACGATTCACGAATGCGGCCCTCGGAATGACATCCCAATCACAATGAATAAAGCAGGTTGCCATGAAACAGCCGTCTTGGGACATAAAAGAGCGATATGCTTTGCTAAACCTAGTGTATGCATGGTTGGTGACAAAAAATCTCGCCAAGGTAGAACGAAATGGCCAAGATCAAGATTTTTTTAAATGTAGCCACAATAAGAACCCAAAGCAGCAAAAATGCCATATTGGAATTGCACAAAACTGCAAACGTCTCAGACGCACCCATTTAGCTGTTCTTGTTTATGTAGCTTTGCATCTGTAGCTTTATGTAGCTTTGCAGCTTGTATCTGTGCGAGAGAAACAATACACTTCCAGAAGCTGTCTTCATTGGCTCTACTCAACGATCACAAATAACAAAATATAGAAGGCATTTCGCCACCTGTGAGGACGTCATCACAAGTGCACGAATGGTGGCAAATTACATCATGCACCCCATTTGTGTGTCACAGCGCCGTACACATGGTGTAGGGGCCGTGGCTAGAACTGCGCCCAGATTTATTGAGACGCAGAAGCTAAATCTCCACGATTTTTCTCTCTACGCTTGCTTGCGGTTTGATATTGCCACTTTAGTTTAAAAAAAAAAACTGATCAAGCTTCTTGTTATGCAGAGATCGAGTAATCGTGGCCTTATATATGTGGCATGCGTTCCTCTTTTGTGACGCCGTGTATATGTTGTCCTTGAGTCAAGTACGATGTTGACGACCTGTCTCGCCGATGTAGCTGGCACGACGACCCGAGCAGTAGCCATCGTAAGTGTACAGCCACTGGTATAAACAAGTATGTGGCCTCCTGGCTATTAGAACGCATTTTCAGAGAACAGCGAGTTCACCTCAATATGTACGTTCAGGTTAGGCCACTTTTGGTGTGAACACAGCTCAGCCTGTCCAGGCTCCAAGGGGAGTCAGTGCATCCAGCGCGGCCGCGTATCAAAGGGAGCTGGCGCGGGAGCGCAGGGACCAAGCGCATGTGCTTCTTGTCCTGTACTAGAAGAGAAGCTCAGGGGAAGATGGACGCTTGGATCGATGAACAGATCGCTAAAGACGATGTAGAAGAGGGAATGTCGTTGGAGCCAACGTTTCGACAAGTGGACTTGTCTTCGTCAGGACGGCAACTGCCTTCTTGAGCGGCAGTTGCTGTCCTGACGAAGGAGGCAAGTCCACTTGTCGAAACGTTGGCTCCAGAGATATTCCCTGTTCTACATCGTTTTTAGCGATCTGTTCATTGTCCTCTACTAGAGTTTCTTAGTGTGTTGCGTGTGTTTGTGTTGTGTGTGTTTTTGCTTCTGTGGCGCGCACTTGGCATCGTTGATCGCGACGGTATTTTGGTTTCGATGCGCGTGTTTATATTAAATATGTAAAAGGTTAATGGGTCGTAGTTTAGGGGCCCTTTAACACGCACACGCGACCTATACGCCACTAACCTTAGACCAGGCCTCGTTTTCACCCATGGAAAGCACGTTGCGACCGCAGAAGCGTCGCTGCAGCACCGTCTCCAAGCTCTGCTTCTCGGGCTCCCGGCAGCACGACGGAGGTACCGAGCAGCGTTCCGCGCTCGGGTTCGTCTTCGAGCAGTTGAAGTACATGTTGCTATTCCAGTCCAGGTACGCAGCTTCGGTCACGCCGCAGCACTTGTACTTGGCCTGCACGTGCGTCGAATATGGTATTCTATCTCTTGCACAGCGAAATTGGGCCATGCGTATACGGTTGCAAAGTAGACATCGGTGTTGGCGAATGACCACCACTAGCAGTATTGGACTCCTTTCTCTTTATGGTAGGCGACGGACCGAGCTAGGATCTTTTGCCTTCTCGTCGGTTCAAGCTCAGTGGTTCAAGATGTAGGCAATGTTGCCCATCAAAGAATTGATTTCGCTGAGAACTCCAAGACTGGGATTTGTGTCGGTGTGTGTATAATTAAGTTTGCTACATTGCTTGCCAATTACGCGGTGTGTGTGTGTGTGTGTGTGTGTGTGTGTGTGTGTGTGTGTGTGTGTGTGTGTGTGTGTGTGTGTGTGTGTGTGTGCATAATTAGGTTTGCCAATTAAGCATTTCCCTACATTTATGTTCGCGAGCACGTATGAAATTATTGCTCACAATAACTTGCGAGATTGTTGCATAGCTCCGTGTGCACGTCTCCAAACTATAGGCCCAGTTTCATCCACATGACGCAGAAAAAAGGGGGTGAGTCAGCAGCACGCATGCGAACGGCGCGGAGGCTCAATGGTTGGTTCAGGCTGTAGAGAAGTAGAATATTCTAGTTCATTATAATTGGGGTAAAGCATAATGGGACTGTTGCTGAGGCTAAGTCCTGTTCACAGCATCGACCTATGCTGGTGCCGCGAGGACTCCTAAACTCGGTTTTCTACTACATTCCCTTGCATGATATGTGTTTCTGACATCAGACAAAAGCTCCCGGACATCCAGGGAGACAAATGGGAAAGATAAGAAGCAGGAACGTAAACCGTTCGTTCGCCCCCAAGTTTCGTTAAAGACCTTCATATACGTCAAAGGGAGTTAAACCGAAAAAAAAAAAAATGCATAAGGAAGCTTTGCCTGTTTTCTTTTGTTTTGTTTTTTTTTTTCAGTTTGATTCTCAATGAAAAAAATTTTCTCTGAAATTTTCAATGCATTCCTTCGAACCGCTCACATCTCCAGTCCGGTCACGTCAGTATCATCTAGCAGGCTACTTGTATTGCACTGAGGACAGACAGCAAAATGTGTCCATTAGTGTTTGCGCTTCTTTCCGATTTTGTGCGTGCGCAGTAAAAGTACATCTGTAAATCTGATAAGCCACAGACCTTGCTCAATCACCTATGTACGCCAATATTGAGTTCAACTTTTTCTTCACTCGGGCCTCACCTGAATATAGTCCACTAGCCGCGTAAAGTCCGCGTTGTCTCGATAGCGCTCGATCAGTTCGATGCTTACGACACTCTGCAGGTCCTGCGAATTTCGATAACAGAGTTGAGAATTGTGAGCCTAGTTACAATAGGCAAAAACCACTCCCAATTTTGCTTATTGCAGTGTTGTAGCCCAATTTTGCAATAAACAAAATTGGGGTACACGCCCGATTTTTCTTATTGTGGTATTGTAGTGCCCACGATATCATCAGTTGCTTTGCGGCTAAGTGTTAGCTCGCAAAGCTGAGCTCGCGGGATCGAATCCAGGGCACAGCGGGCGGATTTCTGAGGTGACGAAATGCAAAAGACACCCGTGTACTTAACATCTAGATGCACGTTAAAGAAAACACTATGGTCAAAATTAGAAGCGTTCCTCATAATCATAACTGGTTTTGGCGCTTGAAGCCCCATCATATATTATTAATAGCGTCGTATGCACCCAGTACTCTCATATTATCTTTGGACCTCGAGGAAACCTTCGGCGTCGTAGCGCAATATCACCCTGACGTACGCACCCTGGTGGCCAGGAATGGCATGACGATGAGCAGGATGAAACCCAGGCTGCAAGTGAGCATCATGAGGAACAGCATCCAGTCGTAGCAGTAGAGGCAGCATATGTTCTCCCTCAGCGCTCCCAGGAAGCCCAGCGAGGCAACGAAGCTCAGGTACGTGACCAACGCCAGAAGCGCCACATCGATGTTGACAACCAGGGAGACCAGCGGTGTGCCGCGGCCCACCGATATGTCGTCCCAGCGTAGGTAGATGGAGTACACCTTGACGACAGAAAAAATACGAAGGCAGCAAGAATACAACCTTTAGTTAAAATTTCGCTAGAGATTAATAGCAGAGTTCTTGCAGGATATGGGATTACGCGACCGTAGTATAAAGCACCGACAGTAGATGAAACTGTCATCGTCACTTCAATCAGTCAGTCAATCAATCAATCAATCAATCAATCAATCAATCAATCAATCTTTATGAATTCCCAAATTCTGCCATAAAAGACGATCCCACTGTGAATTGGTTATCAAAAAAATGTATTGTGATAATATCGATCTAAAAAAAGGCGAATAGTCACGATGAACTTATGTCCGTACTTATTTTTCCCGCTACCACAGCTCATCGCATAACCAGTCGAAGTAATGTGATGCGACATAACATATTGATTAGCAAAACGTTAAAAGACAAGGAGCACCGTTTCTCCCTGTCTTTCCTCTGTCTTATAAGTTTTTTATTTGTCCGCCTCTTCCAGCACTTATCTTGCATTGGCTCGCACTGGTCGCAGCGACTTGTTGCGGGGCTCTAAACATAACACGTCAGCAAAGGTTTCGTAGAGCGGTGTATCCGAACCGCATAATGTTTATTACACTACGCTGAATACTTTATTACACGTGCATAGATATCTCCAGCAGCTACGAGTAGCTAGGGTCACGAGTACCGGTGGGTAGACGTCTACTTTTCCAAATTGCCATGCACCTCTCCACCCGACGTCCTTCGGTGACTCCTCAGATGTTCCAACTTTATTCCGCTAAGCGTACGGTGCCATTTTGGGTGTAGAGGTCGCTCTGATGGGGTGAGATTCCACAGTCTTTGACGTCACGAGAAGGACTGGCGGTGTTCGACAAGTGTTCGCGTTCCATGAGAATATTACGATAACGAAGGGCTAACGTAGATGAAAGATAAATAAATGACAAAATGATAATGTGATAAGGAAGTTCAACCGAACCGCAGTTATGGAGGACAGGGTCGGCTCCGACTGGCAGACACGATGGCGTCTAGGCTTAACTAACTACAGCAGCAAATCATGTTCAGCTCACGCCCCACTAGTGCAGCATTCGCGATCCGGCTTCTTCACTACATCTTTCCCCCTCCCTGGAGACGGAGCCACTCCGGTGGGCTAAGGCGCCGTGAAAACTAGCGGTTCATGGTATTGCTTGAGGCGATCTATGTGCACAGTCTCGCGGCCGCGACGGCGCATGTTCGTGGTGGGTGTGACTGGTTCGACGAGGTAGTTGACGGGAGAAGTTTGCCGCAGGATCCTGTAAGGGCCGTGATACTTCGACGCAAACTTCGGGTTGAGACCTGGCGTAGAAGTGGAGGGAACCCACAGCCAAACGAGAGCGCCAGGCGGGTACTGCCGGTCTGGCAGGCCATCGTCGCGGCGAAACTTCTGCAATGCTTGTTGCTTGGTGGTGTGGGAGCGAGCTAGTTGGCGACATTCTTCTGCATATCGGGCGGCTTCGGAAACCGGGGTCGCCTTGGATGAGTCAGGATGGTAAGGCAGGATAGTGTCGATCGGCGAAGACGGTTCTCGGCCATAAAGCAAGAAGAAAGGGGAAAAGCCGGTAGTCGTTTGAGGCGCCGTATTGTAGGCGTACGTTACATATGGCAGAATGACGTCCCAGTCGATGTGGTTGGAGGCGACATACATCGAAATCATGTCGCCAAGAGTTCTGTTAAAGCGCTCGGTCAGCCCGTTTGTTTGCGGGTGATAGGCGGTGGTGCAGCGGTGAATAATACGGCATTCAGCAAGTAGCTTTTCGATAACATCGGCGAGAAAGACGCGGCCTCGGTCGCTCAGGAGTTCGCGCGGAGCGCCGTGGCGAAGAACGAAGCGGCGGAGAAGGAAAGAAGCAACGTCACGAGAGGTCGCGGATGGGAGGGCAGCAGTTTCCGCGTACCTCGTGAGGTGGTCGATAGCCACAATAACCCATCGATTGCCGGCAGCAGTGTATGGCAAGGGTCCGTATAGGTCTATGCCAATCCGGTCAAATGGTCGTGATGGGCACGGCAAAGGCTGCATTGGCGCAGAAGGGCGGCAAGGACCAGGCTTGCGGCGCTGGCACTCTGTGCAGGATCGAATGTACTTTTGCACAAAGGTGTACATGCCGCGCCAATAAAATCTCAGGCGCAGTCTGGCGTAAGTTTTGAAGAGACCAGCGTGTGCGCACTGAGGATCAGAATGGAAAGCGGCGCATATAGTTGCGCGGAGCTGTCTCGGTATGACGAGAAGCCATTTGCGTCCATCTGGTTCGTAATTGCGGCGATAAAGGATTCCATCCCTGATGGCGAAATGGGAAGCTTGTCTGCGTAGAGCTCGAGATGGAGGGCTTGCTGAAGGATCAGACAGGTAGCGTATCAATGATTCAGTCCAAGGATCCTTGCGCTGCTCCAAAGACATGTCGATGGAAGTAGATAGCGAAAATGAGCTGTCGATGGCGGAGAGGGTGGCAATGACGCTGTCGACTGGCGACCGAGAAAGAGCGTCGGCATCGCTGTGCTTCTTCCCTGATCGGTAGACGACACGGATGTCGTACTCTTGCAGGCGCAGAGCCCATCGGGCGAGACGACCAGACGGATCTTTGAGGGTCGACAACCAGCAAAGAGCGTGGTGATCAGTAACGACATCGAAAGGCCGGCCATGCAGGTATGGCCGAAATTTTGTAATGGCCCAAATGATCGCAAGACATTCTTTTCGGTGACTGAATAATTCGCTTCAGCCTTCGTGAGAGTACGGCTTGCGTAGGCAACAACATATTCTTGGTAACCGGGCTTTCGCTGCGCGAGGACGGCACCGAGACCGACACCGCTGGCATCCGTGTGGAGTTCCGTGGCAGCAGTAGGGTCAAAATGGCGCAGTATCGGAGGCGTTGTGAGAAGTTTACGTAGGGTCACAAAGGCACGATCGCAAGTCGGCGACCACGCAGAAAGGTTGGCGTCTCCGCGAAGGAGGTCTGTGAGTGGTGCCATAATCGAAGCAAAATTGCGAACGAAGCGGCGAAAGTACGAGCAGAGGCCAATAAAACTACGCAACTCTTTTAGATTCTTTGGCCTTGGGAATTCTTGGACAGCCCGCAGCTTTGCAACATCGGGGAGAATGCCGTCCTTCGACACGACGTGCCCGAGAATAGTCAGCTTTCGTGCCCCAAAGTGACATTTCTTTAAGTTGAGTTGTAGGCCAGCGGTGGTGAGGCAGCGTAACACCTGCTCCAGGCGATGAAGATGAGTCGGAAAATCAGGTGCAAATACAACTACGTCATCCAAGTAGCACAAACACGTGTTCCATTTGAGGCCTCGCAAAATGGCGTCCATCATGCGCTCGAACGTGGCGGGCGCGTTGCAAAGGCCGAAAGGCATCACATTGAATTCGTATAGGCCATCTGGTGTAATAAAGGCAGTTTCAGGTTTGTCATCTGAGGCCATAGGCACCTGCCAATAACCGGATCGTAAATCAAGTGAGGAGAAGAACTCGGCACCTTGCAAACAGTCAAGGGCGTCGTCGATTCGCGGCAATGGGTAGACGTCTTTTCTGGTTATCTTGTTTAAGCGGCGGTAATCCACACAAAAGCGAATCGATCCGTCTTTCTTTTTAACTAGAACAACTGGCGATGCCCATGGACTTTCGGATGGCTGTACTACACCGCGCTTTAGCATGTCACCCACTTGTTCATCAATGACGCGGCGTTCCGTCGATGATACGCGGTACGGCCGCTGCCGCAACGGTGGGTGGGCACCTGTGTCGATGCGGTGACACACAGTCGAAGTTCGGCCAAGAGTACTGCTCTGGGTATCGAAAGCATGACGAAATTTGGTGAGTAGGCCGAGGAGTTCGTCGCGTTGCGTGGGGGTTAAGCCGTCGTCAACGACATTGCTGAAAATCTCTTGAGGCAATGGCGTACTTGAAGAACAATAGGAGAGCGTGTTCATCTCCGCCGATCCATCTGGGACGTCTAACGTAGCAATAGGTTCGTAAGCAGAGTGTCGGAACGGAACGAAAAACGAAAACGAAAAACGAAAAAAAACGATATTTTTGACCGGAACGAAAACGTAACCGGAACGTTAATTATTATTTCGTTCCGGAGCAAAAACGAAATATTTTTTATCGTTTTTCGGTTCACGGGAAGACCTTACGATCCGGAACAACCGAGGTCATGCAACGTGAGCAATAATGCATAACTCAGGGTTCAACGTCAGCACGCATCTCGGGCAGGTATTTCAAAGGAAAGATGCGTTGAAATAATGCAGGAAACCAAGAAAGTGGCAACCATAGCTGTTTGTATTAAATTCAAGCGGAGTTTCGCGTGCCTCTCACACAGGCCGTCGTGGAGAGGGCGTTGTCGTCGCTTATGTGTTGAAATTTTGAGACGAGCGCAAAGAGCGGCAACCGGACCGGTACATGTGAGCACAAGTGGCCCTTGGTGTGCCAGCCACACAAGTCAGCGTTGAGAGGGCATTTTCGGCAATCAAGTTCGTTTTGTCAGAGCAGCGGTCTCGCTTATCGTCGAGTACACTTGATGACCTGCTGCATCTGAAATCGTGTGCCCCCCTTGACGAAAATTCGGGATTCAAACTTGAGGAAAAATGAATACCAAGTTTATGTTGTGTCCTTGCTTCGAAACTTTTTGCGACTTCCCTCAGTCACACCGTGGCTTTGGGACGTAAAACCCCAACAATTATTATTGCATTTTTATGTATTAGTTCAGTATCTTCTGCTGTTTTTAAAAGGTACTTTAATATGAAGTATTTTGTTGGTTCTTATTATTGAAAAAAAAAACGTTATGAACCGTTACGGAACGTTTATTTTTCGTTCCGGAACGGAAACGGAACGGAACTTTTTTCTGCGGAACGAAACGAAAACCGGAACGAAAAACATTTCGTTCCGACACCCTGTTCGTAAGGCTCCACAGTGCCAACCGACTCACCGCGAAGCAATGTAATCGGGAACGGGAATCGGTTGCAGAAAAGAAGGTTAGCCGCAGAGTCTTCAAGGGCAAGCAGAGCGCTTGGAAGCGGTACAAGGTGGCGATCGGTGAAAGCAGTGGAAGGGGTGAAGAGTACATTGGCGTCGGAGGCAGCGGAACAGCATACAGGTGCCATGACATACGTGTGCGGAGGGACTTGGATGTCGTGTGCAATAACCAACTTGGCGCGAGAGGTCGGGACGTCGTCAGAGATGGCACCGCCAAGAGAAGAGAAAGCTACTTCTGCTCGGAAACAATCAATGACGGCCTGGTGACGAGAGAGGAAATCCCATCCTAAAATGATGTCATGCGAGCAGTGGGGCAATACGACGAACTCAACTGTGTAGAGCTTCCCTTGAATTACAACTCTCGCGGTACACGCAGCCACCGGCTGGACGTGTTCTGCTGTGGCTGTGCGAAGTAATGGACCAAAGAAGGGCGTTGTCACCTTGTGAAGTGAACGGCATAGTTTGTCGGCGATTACGGAAATAGCAGCACCAGTGTCAATGAGCGCAAACACAGGAACACCTTCGACGACGACATCTATAACATTTGGAGGCGAGCGTAGAGGGCTTGGGCATTTCGACGGTGACGCAGTTCTTGCCTCGGGAACTGCGTAACTTAGTTTTCCGGTTCGGTAGAGGATGGACGCCGACGCATCGGGGAGAGCGAGCGACGGCGGGGGGAAGGAGATCGGCGGCCTGGTGGTGGTCGAAAGCTTGGCTGGGGTGGTTCTGTGTCACGGTCGGGAGCGTAAGACAGCGGGTGATCGTAAACATGTGTGCGTGCGTCGTACTGTGGACGTAGTGGACGACGGCGGCAGAAGCGGGCGACGTGTCCGGGTATTCCACACGAATAGCATATGGGCTTATTGTCTGCCGTGCGCCACGGGTTCACGACTCGATAGACTGGGGATTGTGGCGGCACTGGGGCAAAGACAGGGGTAGCCACGGGAGCTGGAGCGCGGTTCATCTGTGGTCGTGGTCGAGGTAATGCGTCGGAGTACGTCAACGGAGCGGCGACTTGAGGAGACCGCTCTTGCGGGAGAACCTCGGCCACTTGCTCCTGTATAACATGCCGAATGGTCGGGCTGAGGCACGAAGTTGACTGCGGCGGGGTGGAGATGAGCGAGAGCTGGCGGGCAACTTCTTCCCGCACGAAAGCCTTGATCTGCGAGAGAAAGGCGGGGTCTTCAAAACTCGGTACCAAGGCTGACAACGACTCCTGATGTGGTACAGGGCGGCGGGTCACAAGGCGTTGTCGGCGAAGCTCGTCGTAGCTTTGACATAGATTGATGACCTGGGTGACAGTTGAGGGGCTCTTGGAAATCAGCATTTGGAAAGCATCCTCATCAATACCCTTGAGTATGTGCCTGATTTTATCTCCCTCGGTCATTGCTGCATCGACACGCTTACACAAATCGATCACATCTTCCAGGTAGCTGGTAAAATTCTCACCGGGCTGCTGAGATCGGGATTGAAGGCGTTGTTCTGCGCGAAGCTTTCGAACGGCCGGACGCCCGAATACTTCGCTGAACCTTGTTTTGAAGGCTGTCCAGCTGGGGACGTCTGTTTCGTGGTTCCGAAACCACAAGTGGGCGATTCCAGTGAGGTAAAAAGATACCGTGGCTAGTTTCGTGACGTCGTCCCATTTATTGTGGACACTCACGCGTTCGTAGGTGGAGAGCCAATCATCAACGTCGTGGTCGTCGGTGCCACTGAATATCGGAGGGTCCCGCTGACGGGTCGCTCCATGGCAGGCGCTGGTCTGGGGAGAACCTGGTGTTGAGCTCGAATCGGTGCCGGTAGCCATGGTGGGACGGAGAGTCCGGCTGCGCAGTTCCAGGATGACAGGAAACCCAGCAATCCTCCACCAATTGTGATAAGGAAGTTCAACCGAACCGCAGTTATGGAGGACAGGGTCGGCTCCGACTGGCAGACACGATGGCGTCTAGGCTTAACTAACTACAGCAGCAAATCATGTTCAGCTCACGCCCCACTAGTGCAGCATTCGCGATCCGGCTTCTTCACTACAATAACTTGATTCTCTCTTCTTCGGCCTATCACTGCGTAAACATGCTCTATATGTCGTTTTCGAAAGAGGCGTCCGCGCGGTTTCCTTTACGTTACGTGTTGCGTACTCTCCAGAGAAGGTGGCCGTCAACCGCGAACGCGAGCAGCTCTAACCTTCGAACGACGTCGGTTGGTACTGTGCGCGCACTCCAAGGGTGGCGCTGCTCGCGCTCACGGTTGAGAGCCATCTCCTCCGATGTATACACAACATTACGTAGAGGACAAGGGCAGTGTACGCGACCCGCCGTACTTCAGTCTAGCGCGGAGGGCACTCAGCAAACTCGGGCTACAGAGAAGAAAAGAAGGCGGAATAAGTTTACGTTACAGTGATCCTGAACCAGTAAAAACTATGAACGACTACCAGGTAAAACCATGCGTCAACTCACACACATGCACACGAACACAGTGCCGATGATAAAGATTCCCAGGTTCACCATGATGACTGGGTACCGGGTCCACGGGTTGACCTCTGTCGGTGTGAGCGAGTCGTAGCTGGGCATTATTTCAGTGTAGTAGTTACAGGCACGCCGATCTGGTCTTTCTTGTTCTTCTTCTAGTTCGCCTGACAATTTGTGGCCCACACCCACTGTGGTTCGTTGGTTGGTCCTTGGGTACCTTGGAGCAACCCACTCTGGGGGATCGGCCATGAACCGGAAAAGAGATTTGTGTGGAAGAGTACCAATAAAAAATACAAAAATTGTAGTACAAATTTGATAATCAAGTTTAGGTTAAACGAATACTTTTATGCGATGACTTGGTATATAATTATAAAGAAAAGAAGCTGTGGGGATTGGCCAAAATTCGAATTCCTTTCTTTCTTTCCTTTTTTCTTTGTTCCTTGATATGTGATACTTTCGATCTAACAAAAAGGCGAATAGTCACGATGAACTTATGCCAGTATTTATTTTTCCCGCTACCACAGCTCATTGCATGACCAGTCGAAGTAATTTGGTGCGGTACAACATATTAATTAGCATATTAAATGTAAACACCACGAAATGAGAAGAAGCAAAGCAGCAGGGAGGTCTCGAGCGCTGCGTGGAGCACCGCTTCCCACGCGAAGAAGAAGAGGAAGAAGAACACAGCAAACCTGCAGGTCGCAAGAATCCAGCAAGCCAGCTGCAAGAAATGAAGGGCTCCGCGAAAGGACCCGGCGCAGCAGGGGACCAGAGGGCTACCTCACCTCTCTGGCGTCCACTGTCTCCTGCAGCCTGGACGCGGAACCAGACGCGGCCGAGTGGAGCCGTCACACCGTGGGGACAGGCAGCCACGGGAAGAGCGCCACACGGGACCGTTCTGTCCCCTAGAAGTCCTGCAAGGCCACGAGGCGACGTCCCGGAGGCTAAACGACACCCTCCGGCTCGGGCGGCGTTGTCACCACCGGGCGCCGGTGGTCACGTGCCTTGGTCACCAACCCTCTTGTCTTCGCTGCACCAGACGACGGTGGACAGGACAACCGAACATGTAGAGCACAGCAAATTAGCCGACAAGCCGAACCTGTTGTTTGGCCTCTTCCCAGATGATGAGGAAGGATCGCTCGAGTACGCCGTGCACATGGCGGCCTACACCGTCGCTTTCGCCGCCGGGATGTTCTTTATCACGTTCGCTGCGAGCGCCTACTTTCCACACTGCGACAAACCTGTGGGCTGTTTCGACCTGGGCAGGGAGCTGCGGCAAAGCAGACTCGTTGACGTCGACCCGTGTGACGACATGTTCGAGCACGTCTGCGGCCGTTGGACCAGCGTCTACCCCGAGCAACAAGACCTGTTCCAAATCCTCGAGAACAGGCTGCGCGTGTCCTTGCTCGAGCGTGCCGATCAAGCGACTGCTGGCTCCGATAGCGCTGTCGACAAGGCGGCCGTTGCTATAACTGCGTGTATGAACGTCCCAGAAGCCGACATCGACCACACGGGAACCATTCGTGACGTGCTGCGTCGACGCGGATTAACATTTCCCGCCCAAAGGACCCGCTCCACACGCGAAGTATTCGGAATCCTCGTCGCACTCACCCTACACGACCTTCTGGGCGTCTTCTTCCAGCTCAAGCTGACGCCCTACTTGAAAACGCACGACAGGTTAGTCTTCGAGCTCAAGTACGCCGAGACGATGTTCAGGTATGTGTCAGACCCGGAGATTCTGGAGTCATGCGTCCGGGCCTACGACCCCAATCTAGGAGGCATCCGAGACTTGGCAGAGAAGCTTCACATCGTGGAGACCGATGTCAGAACCATCACAGTTATGCATAACTACGACGATGAACCACCGCAGTACCGCAAGTTCTCGGACATTGATCATATCTACTTGACCAGGACTCAGCAGGAAACACAGGTGACGGCGCAGTGGTGGGTTGAAGAAATCAATAAGCACATACCGAAAGATGCAGCCATAAGTTTGTCGTCAGACATACTTTTCAGACACCATTATGTCTTGCTTCTGACCATCGATGTGCTGAGAGCGTATTCCAGCAGCAGCTTGCAGCTTCAGACCTACATAGCCTGGAAAGTCATCAAGTACCTCTCGCATGCTGCGTCTAGCAGGATGTTTTTCTGTCACTTCACGTCGGATAAGGTGCACTGGATGAACACCTTCGCCAAAGCGTTCGAACGTTGCACAAACTACGTCAAAGTGGTGGCGCCTCACGCCCTGATGAAGTTGCAGATTCAGAATGTCCTGGACGACGATACCATAAACTACACCATCGCGATCGCCAACCGCGTGAGGCACCAACTGGAGGTGTCGTACAATTTCTCCTGGTACGATCCAGAGTCGTCCAGAGGTGTGATAGAGCGACTCCGATCTGTCCACCAGATCATTGGCATGGCCTCAAAACTTCGAAGTACCTCTGCGCTGAATTCCTATTACAGCCACATACCGAAGTCTGAGGGTCCGTTGAACTTTGTGGTCTGGCTGGTGGAAGCTTTGCGCGCTGTTGCAGCTCACAAGAAACGTTTCCTGCAACCGTCTCCCGGGGACCCGTCGGCCTCCATTAACAGGGATGACTGGGACCTGTCGGGCATATCGGTGGGCGCCTACTACGTCGTCGTGTACCACATAGTCTACTTACCCGGCAGCATACTTATGCCACCGTTCTTGGTTCCGTACGGGCCGGACTCTTACAACTACGGCGCAATCGGTAAGGTCATCGGCCACGAACTGACGCACGCGTTCGACCCCAAGTTCATAGACCTAAGTCCTAAGGGTGAGAAGCACGTCTTCTACTCGCCTCGGTTTTTTCAGCAGCTTAGGGAAGTTCAAGACTGCATCATCTTACAGGCCAACAAGTTGACACAGAGCGCCATTGCCGGAAACAACTCTGCCAGCGAGGCGTTTGCCGACAGCGCCGGAGTCGAAGTGGCGTACCTGGCGTACAGGGCACTGCTGGAGTCAGATCGCCTGACTGGAGCGGGATACGACACAGCGGACCAGACTTTCTTTGCTGCCACGTGCTACATGTTTTGCCAGGCCGTGGAGGAATACTCGGAGT
Source organism: Hyalomma asiaticum (assembly GCA_013339685.2). Classification (NCBI taxonomy): domain Eukaryota; kingdom Metazoa; phylum Arthropoda; class Arachnida; order Ixodida; family Ixodidae; genus Hyalomma; species Hyalomma asiaticum. The sequence goes on from CM023487.1 coordinate 12,216,712, forward strand.
TTAGCATCTACTTGCCGCACAGACTTCGCTGCAAACAACCCTGCCTCAACACGCAGGAATTCGCGAACGCATTTGGCTGCAAAGAAGGGTCGCCGATGTTCCCGCGTCACCGGTGCGACGTGCACGACTTCTTGAAGATCACACAAGGCGGAAAGTACTAGCGCCCAATCGTCATCGTCTTCAGTTCTTTGGACTTGCTGCGTCGTGCCTTAGCATTTATTTTGTTCTTGCCGTTTGACTGCGGGTGAATTGTTTGATAATGCAGGATCTTTTTTACGAACGAACTCTTTTGATAACCGTAACGAATGACTTTGGCGTACGCAAATCACGCAATGAGGTCACGTTAATATGAGCGTGCACTCTGCATGTGCAACTAGCACAGGCAAAAGCACATATTCAAAGTGTTCTGCAAGCACTATAACTCTTTTAGTTGTGTCCTGCCGCGTGTCCAGGTTCACCGGACTGACTGTAATGTCAATTTTTCAGAATACTCGTGGATGCTTATACTGGCGTCTCTCGCTTCTGATAATAGTGTATTGTGTAAAGCCAATAGAATATTTGCTTGAATCTTTCTCCGTCGAACGCGTTTTTCGAGCTCGCTTGTAATAGCCAAATAAGTACATGTTACGCACGACCAACTACGTGCCGACGAAAATGGGACCCCAACAAACTGCGACACCGTTCACCAATGCACGCGTACGTTTACTTCAATAAGCACGCCTCCACATAGCGCTGGTCCCTGCGGACAAAATTATTTAGCCTATTTCCTGTTCATTCTTCCGCATCGTCTTCGTCGCTACTCACTGTAAAGAGTCCACGCAATTTCTCACATTCACAACTAGAAAGTACGCAGCTTCTATTAAAGTGTTTTTACACGTAGGGCAAGTGTAAAAATGTTCGAATTCCCGTGGTCATATACTGTAAATCTTAGGGTATTTACTTATGGAATTTACTGTAGGGGTTTCTCGTTACTTTTACGAATTTGTTAATTTCGAAAGGGCGTTAAGATCGAGAGCATCGTTTACATGATGACTTGGCCGTAGTAGCCTCAGTCCGTTACTTTACCGTTTCCATTTGGTCAACCCAGCGAGCAATGAGTTGACATGTTCAAGGGGATATGTGACGCACGTTTCTCTTGACACCACGGAGCCCTATAAGCTAGGCATTGAAACTAATGTGTTTGTTTCTGCTCACGGTGATTCGATGGTGACATATACATAGAATTCAGTCATAAATTTCTTTCCGATCAGTCACTTGTAGGCAGATGAAAGGCGACAGCTCAGTTCCAGCGGGCGCACCAGCGAATCGAGCCCGCATACACTTGTGTGGCCTGTGCAGTCTGGCAGATCCTGCTGACAGAAAGCCTTGGCTTGCTTTAATGCTAGTATTCCGTTACTTGTGAATGAGACGGGATGCTAAATGAAGTTATGTGCACGGAGCACAGAGCCGTACAAACGTCATGTCCCAAAACATACAAAAATGCGGAACAACTAAAAGGCCAGAGCACCTTGGTATTGCGGGACTTGCCCACTGTATCGGTATCTGCAATGCTATAGGCATTTGAAACGCGATAAGCTCTCCGCTGTACTGACATACGAGGCAGAAACTTGGAGAATTACAAGAAGCTTTAGAAAGGAAGTTAAGAACCACACAGCGGGCGATGGAACAAAAAATGATAGGCGTTACTCTAAGAGATAGGAAGAGAGCCGACCCCGCCACGGTGGTCTAGTGGTTATGGCACTCGGCTGCAGATCCGAAGGTCGCGGGATCGAATCCCGTCCGTGGCGGCTGCATTTCGATGGAGGCGAAATGTTGAGGCCCGTGTGCTGTGCGATGCCAGTGCACGTTAAAGAACCCCAGGTGGTCGAAATTTCCGGAGACCTCCACTACGGCGTCTCTTATAATCAGAACTTGTTTTGGGACGTTAAACCCCACAAATCAATCTATCAATCAAGGAAGAGAGCCGAGTGGGTTAGGGAACAGACAGGGGTAGCCGACATAATAGTCGAAGAAGAAAAAATGGACATGGGCAGGCCACGTGATGAGAAGGCTAAACAACCGATGGACAGTTAAAACGACGGAATGGATACCAAGAGAAGGTAAGCGTAGCCGTGTACGACAGAGATTAAGATGGAGTGACGAAATTAAGGAATTCGCAGGCATCAAATGGAATCAGCTCGCACAGGACAGGAGGATGGAGGGTACAGGGAGAGGCCTTCGTCCTGCAGTGGACATAAGATGGGCTGATGACGATGATGAAGCACTCCGAACAGCAGCCGGCGTTCATTTTTGTACCAAAGATGAGCGCTGGGAATTTCAGGGCAGGCTCATTTTGATGTGATCTTGACGCGAGATTCTTGGTCGCACATTTTTAACAGCATCCGATCCCTCAACCGAGTGACCCAGGGCTAACCTGTAGAAACAAAAAAAGAGCCAGGCCTGCGCGGAACCGCAGGACAGTGACAGCGTAAGCTGGAGGAGTTACTTTCTTAGAGGCCACTTTACACGCTTGAGGAAACTAGTGCAAGTAGAAGTGGTAGGTATCTCATGCGCCATAACTTATCATGTTGCAAAGTAGGGAAGTACCCACTACGCCATAATTACCAGTGCCTCCGTAATGGGTTCAGAGCTACAAAGCATGCAGCCCTGTGTTCTTTCAAATGATTCCTCGACCTCGTTATACGATTCCATTTTCGCGTCGTGCAGCGGCGTATTACTATTTTCAACGTAACATTACGTTTGTTAATGCGATTCCGCGGCATACGTTATACCTGTTTAGGTTCTTTAGCGATGATTTTTAAACCACAGGCGTAGCTCAGTGGTAGAACGCTCGACTACCACGCAGAGAGCCTGGGTTCGAATCCAGGCAGAGGACCAGTTGGAATTCTCGTCGGTCCTGGTTATTTTTTTTCTAAATTTGCAGCGATAGTGGTTACGGACACCGGCGGCGGCGGCGGACAACTACGGCGCAAAAACGAACATTGTTGTGATCTCATAACAGCTTACGCTGTAAAATTTCAAAGGCGACCCTAGTGTTCCCTTCAGCGTGCTGCATAACGCTGGCCACTAGAGTTGGTGTGCTGCTCGTTGACTGAGGTGTACTTTGATAGGATGGCGTTGTTTTTGTTGTTGTTGCTGTCGCTTTCGTCGTCGTCACCTCTGACACATACCCACGAGTGGGGTTGGCCACAGTGCAGGTGATGATATATCTGAATTGAAAAATTAATAAATGCCGGTACATACCACGCATGATTCTTTCTTCTCACGTGCGGCCCACATTCTCATTACCCTGGCACATGCCCGCAATGTGTTTGTGCCTCATGTTTTGAGTGATCTTATATTTCGATGTTTTTCTAAATTTTATTTACCTAATAACCCCCTTCTGAGGTGATACGGAGGTACTGAGCAACGAACGTAATGTCGCTGTGTACCCGTACCGTAGAAAACGCCAAGCGGGCTACAGCTATCGTGTTTGAACTGCCAAGCATCGTAGTGGATGTTGCAGCTTGATATCAGAGCCCCAAGGTAAAATTAGTGTGGTTGTTAACGTTATGGAGTGCATAGCACTTGCATTTTTCATTAGGGCGATGAAATAAATCGAGGCATGTAATTATATTGTAATAAAGTTACGTGTACTGTGCGTATGCAAATACTTTTATAATTTTTCATTGGACACGAAGGCATTTAATAAAAAAGCAATGGGGCATTGTTTATCGGAAGTACGTTGTGCTAACACGTGTAATAAAGACAATCGGCAAGAACTTACCAATACCATTGCTGATATCATTCACTACACGGCGAATGCATTCGTAAGTTACAGTGTATAATGTCCTCTTTCTCTTGTACAGCCGTATTCGAGGCATCAGTTTCTATTACATGTCTCCTGGGACCACGTCTCAATGAAACAGCGCTATTCAAATGTCACGTTACTAAACGCAGGCCACTTCGGAAGAATAACTACCTCAATATTTCCTTTCTTTTCTTTAGCAAGAAAGATTCCGGGTGCATGCACAACTGTCAATGCACCATATAAGGTTGACTTCTTCACGTCGGATAAAATCCTTGGCATTTGCAAGTGCTTTGCGTTAGCACTACACTGCACAATAACGCGCACAAACACTTCCACATCACGAAGCTTGAGCACCACGTCGTTCAGTGCGCGTGCGGCGAATCCTGTTACCTCTATTCACAACTTGTTTGTCGATAATCTTCGCCGGAGACTGCTTTTGCACCCCCTGAGTCCTCCCTTTACCCTTCCCCTGTACTTGTTAGCCTCAATAGCCAGTTCAACAGTGCCGCTGCCCAGGAAGTAGTCGTTCGTCACTATGTTTGTACAGTTCCATAAGTGCTCCCGGAACAAATTGGTCACGTTGAAGTTGACAATTTCCGCCAGATCGCGTACTGAGTGCACTTGCGACGGAAACTTGACTGTCAGCTCAGCTTGGGCAGATGACAACGTTCCGGGAAACTTCTTGCAGGCGTTCTCCTCCAGGTACTCGATGAGGTAGCTGAGGTCTTGCGCGTCCGCCCAGTTCTGCACGACTCCCGGACACAAATAGTCGGAGTGGGGACCCACGTAGTCGTAGTTGTACATTACGAACACCGTCGGCCGCTTATTCCACTGGTCACGTCTACTACCACACCCACCGAACACGTCCTCAAGGTGTTGTTGAGCAGTTGTCTGGGTGCCACGACTCCCTCCAGGGTATTTACTATCAGACAGACAAGCATTCGATGACGCTGGTCTACGGGATCGTCGTAGCGGTCGAAGCCTAGAGTGAATCTGTGGAAGTCGAGTATCACGACTTCTCCCGTCGTTTCGACAAAAGTCTTGACCTGCCGCAACACCGTCTCCACGGTGACCTGCGACTTGAACTTGTCGTGAAAGATCCAGAACACGCCGTCTAGGAATCCGACCCTCAAGTCCAGAGACCGGACGCCGAAAGCGAGTTGATGGCCGATCGTCTGGTCTTGCGTGAAGATGAAGTCCCCGACGGGCCATTCCCGTTTCAAGCTGTACATGGCGGAATCGTGAGTTCCGGGTATGAAGAGTTCGTCTAGCTTGAGATTCGAAAAGTGGCAGCAGTTCTGCCGCATCCATCTCGGGTGACCGCGAAGGCAGGACGATTCGATGACTACGCTGGTGTTGTCGGTGACGTCGACTTGCAGCAGGACGGCCCAGATGTTCAGGCAGCCTCCGGTCATGGCGCGCTCTGTGATGTTTTCCGGGAACTTCACGTGTGTCGTCACTCGCCCTACGCTTGCTTTAACAGGGTACAGCTGTGCATTCTTCAAATTACGGGAGTTTGGTGCCTCCGAGAGTAGAGTGGCAAATGTCTTGTTCAGGAAGTCTGCTTGTACTCCGTACCAGTTGACTTCGAAGTGGCCGGGCTTTCTGCGTGGTCCCTCGTACGATGACACGGTGAGGTAGACGCCGCGATGCTTTAGGCCTGCAGTAGCGAGCAAGATAAAGGAATGTAATCTTTATCTGGTGATCTGTAAGCATGTGTAAAGCGTCAGTGTTGAGCATGGCATTTTGCACGTGATGTGCCTCATAGATGACGCGAGCGGTGATATCACCTGTTTTCGAAACAAATTTTCTTTCTTCAGCTGATTAATTGCTAAATAATATGTGGCGCTTTAGTTCCCTAAACAACGATGTGAACTTGAGAGACGCCATAGTGGGCAGTTCCGGAAGCCTCGACCATTTGGGGTACTTAATGGTCCACTGACATCCCACACTACATGGGCCTTTAGCATTTCGCCACCGTAAAAATTCGGCAGCCGCGACAAAGATACACAGGGGTTCCAGCGGAGCCTTCTTTATTAAACACTGAAAAATATCTGGTCTTATGGATCATGGCTTTGGCCTAAATACGACACGCTAAACGACATCTTGCCGCATTGCAAGCACGTGGAACATGGATAACGAAAAATTTACCACAACTACTGAACTGTTCTGCAAGTATTGAACTGTGTCGACAATATTTTTGATCGAGTGGGACCAATATTTAAATGCACTGTAACAGCATGCAGAGTAACAGAATCCACGTTATCTTCATCGATATATCCCAAAAATATTAGCACAGGTTGGTGGCATCTCTGACATCGCGATGAATATGAAAGGACTAAATTTAGCCCTACTGTGAAATTACCATGATCTACAAACTGCTATACCAACCTGAGCTGTAGACATGGCCCGACGTTAAAATAAACAGGCAGGTGACACCGGCGGCAACCTTTGTCTTCGTGTCGCGCCACATCTGCAAGTAAGAGAGAGCTAATTAAATACTATTCAGCTTTTACTATTACTGATAGTAATACTCCCACATAATCAGTACTCATCACTGGCATTCATTTTCACATAGGAGTCAATAAACGTATCAGCTGTGCACTGGACATAACTTTAAACTCGCGGTAATAAGCTGCCCATGTAGACAGAGTTCTGAACGGAGGGCATGAGCTTTCTCGTGCCAATTAACTTGCGTACGACATCAACGAATATTATAACAAGCGATTCAAACGTAATTTGGTAGCGTCAAATTCATTCATTCATTCATTCATTCATTCATTCATTCATTCATTCATTCATTCATTTTATTGTTTTATAACAACGCTGTCATCGGAGGCGAAGGGAAAAGCATTCGAAGATGGCTTCAGGGAGTCCTTCGCCCCTGTACAAACAATGACAGTAGCCGAGGTATAAGCATTTTGGGCACACATTCGTCATACGCTTTGATAAACCAATTTAAAGACAACGTAAAAGTTGAATAACCACCGAAATGCGTATCTTTATTTGCTACCCTAAACAGAGCGTCGCACATCAGCGTACATCACATTCACATCAGCGTGGTACACCAGCACAACAGATCACAACTTTAGCACTGTAATGGTGGCATTTTAAGTAGGCAATTATGTACGAGATAACGACAGATTTGGAGGCGATGTTTAGGCTAAAGAAACCGTAGAAGTGAGACAAGTTTACATTGCTAATGTCATATTTTTCTATTGTTAATCATTTATTAAACGGGAAAGCCCGTTGCGAACCATTTGCCAACCATAACCGGTTCGACAATACGAAACATTCTACGTTTTTGTTGCTCGTATGTTATACGATGCGTCTTTGGGATACAGCCTTACTAACTCCACGAAGAACGTGCTCGCTTGTGGCATAACCGTCAAACATCAACACAATGAGAAACATGCTTTTTTTTTTTTGCACAAAAACAACAACAACCACACAAAAAGCAAAATGTTTCAGCTTCGGAGCTCAGAGCCGAGGAGTCGTAACATCAACCGCAGAAAATTCCGGTGACAAGCGGTCATAAGTTTCTGCACAGCGATGTGAATACATTTGTGATTTAGATAACTTCCAAACACAGCTAGTCTTAATCTACAAAGACAAAACAGGGTACAGGCAAGAAGCTGCATCCTCACTTCATTACTTGCCTTACTACCGAATCAAACCGATCCATACCTTGGTGTCCCATTAATCAATCCTTCTTTTTTATCACTTTCATTCGACGCGGTGGCTCCCAGTTGACATGTGCAACTAAAACGTGACCTTCAGATGAACGTTAACGGAAATGTTACCCTTAGTTTCTTTATTGTTGTTGTTGTTGTTTTGTGAGGTTTAACGTTCCAAAACCAGCTCTGATTATGAGAGACGCCGTAGTGGAGGTCTCCGGAAATTTCGACCACCTGGGGTTCTTTAACGTGCACTGACATCGCGCAGCACACGGGCCTCAACATTTCGCCTCCATCGAAATGCAGCAGCCGCAGCCGGGATTCGATGCCGCGGCCCTCGGATCAGCAGCCGAGTACAACAGCCACTAAACCACCGTGGCGGGGCTTAGTCTATAGCCGCGCTGCGCATGCAAAGCTTATGTATATATATAAAGAATAAAGCACTGCCGCGATCGCGATGGTCTAGTGGCTATATGGCACTCGGCTGCTGATCCGAAGGTTGCGGGATCGAATCCCTGCAGCGGCGTCTGAATTTCAAAGGAGGTGAAGTGTTGAGGTTGTTGTACTGTATGTCAGTGCACGTTAAAGAACCCCAGTCGGTCCAAATTTTCCGAGCCCTCCACTACGGCGTCTCTTATAATTATATCGTGGTTTTTCAAAATGTAGAACCCCTTAAATCAATCACTCAATCAGTCGATCAAATCAGCTTTAAAGAAACATATATCAACGCACCTTTGGAGGAAGTCAAAGATACGCGCACTCCAGGCAAGCCACACGTGTCTGGTCAGCCTTTCGCCTCGGCAAACACGCGCAACGCCCTTATCACCCAGCCGACGTAGTACGTCATCCGATGATGTGGATGTCACGCAGCGATTGTTATCTGAGGTGGGTGCCCTTGCGACCACATAGTGGGGCTCCCCTTGAAAGCGAGACCTCTTATCTCGAAAGCACGCGCATTCAGATATGCAGCACGTGATTATTCAACGACGCATGGATGACGGCTCACTTGTACTCCCTGTTTCCACCTATCTCATTGAATAACGTCAAAGCGTTCTGTAAAGCAAAATTGCCGAAGCGTGTACTTCTCGCAGGGTGTATTTTGAGAGCCTTTCGCCAATCACGGAGTGTGTCTTCTTCAGTTTCGTGGGGAGTGGTTGGATTTTGATTTGAGAGAGGTGGAAACAAATCACGTACCTAAATTAGGTGCAGGTGGAAGAGCCTCCTCGGTCAAAATTTATTCATGGTCTCCTGTTGCAGCGCTTCGCGCCACAAAATTACGGATAACACGTACGGCATGATACGGCAGATCAGTGTACCTATGCCTTTACACTTCGTCCTTTATTATTATTATTATTATTATTATTATTATTATTATTATTATTATTATTATTATTATTATTATTATTATTATTGCGAGTCAAGTTTTAAGAATAAAACTACAGAACGGTGGGGGGCGAGCCAGTAGGCAGATCTCCACAGATTTTCGGGGTTTACTCAGCCTTATTTCATCATTCCGTTGCCAAGTATGATGACGATACTCTTAGCATTTTAAAACGAAAAAGAAATAAACGGTACAGGCCGATGCAGCTCAGTTTGAGCACCTCTTACTGAACCCCTCGCCTCGGCAAAAGAGAAAGCTGGCTTTGTTCCACACGCCAGCTTGACGCAAACTGCCAAACAATTCGTCATAGGAATTTCCTCGTTGACTGCTTCGCATATGCCACCGATTTCCACTGTGTGTTGGATCTGCAGGATAATTTATAAATTAATTTTGATTGATTGATTGATTGATTGATTGATTGATTGATAAGTCCATCGATAGACAGACCGACTTAAGAACGAAGAGATTAACGAAAGTATTGTTGGCCTTACAGCACGCGCTTGTCCTCTAAAGTGCATCGCCTTAAGTTTGTAGCTGACACTACTTGACCAAACACGCATATGCGCAAATAAATTCGCGTGAGATAGCCATTCGCTGTGCCAAGTGCACCTTGTTTACTATCGACCAGGAAGCAAGGACCACGAGCGTGACTTGCTGTACATTAGTGGACAAGCAATAACAGGCAAGAGCATGTGCAAGGGCAAACGACAAATTTGTGTTATAACGGTTTTAGTGCTCCGCGGTCTGTAAACACGTGCGAGTTATCGTAGCCGCACAAATATCGTCCAGTGCTCCCGTATCATAGGTTGATCATCATATCGCGTTTATTTCATGACCCCGAGACATTGTGATAAGAAAGCAGTCATCGACGCATAGTGAAGATAAAGCCACACTGAATACCTTTTGTCTGGTTTGCCTTGATGTCTGTCCTTGCTTTTCTTTCTACCTATTAGATGTCCTTGTGTTACATCGATACTTGAAATATCCGATCAAATATATTGCTAGAATTTTTTCGGCTCTTTCTCGATATTATAAAAGTTCCATTTTGCTGTCATATGTCCCGTTTCTGCCTTAAAAAAAAGTAACATTCAGTTTATACATGCTCCCACGTGGGCGTACCAAAAAGACTAGGATTCTTTAACGCTCATCATGTCATGCGTGCTTTATCATTCACAAACGCCGTTTATTACAGAGAGAAATCCGAGAATGCACTCTCCTACACTGCCATCTACCTCGTTTTCGCGTAATGCAGAGTTTTATGATACCACTATAGTTTGCGCAAGCGTGTGAAAGGAAAAAAAAAAAAAGAGAACCACCAGCCACTTGTCCTCCCGACAATCACAGGCCGTTTGTCAGTCTACAACGAAAACAGGCCAGGAAAAAGCTGACCCAATGCTCTTGCGGGCCACAATTCTAATCTCTATACGTTTATCAGATTAGAATAGAATGTGCCTTGATAAGGCACCGTGTCCTTCAAACACCAGACTGCATTCTCCTCACTACTTGTGCATTCCCTTGTCCGTACAGCTGCGTGAACTAGGCACAGCAAGAGCTCCCTTACTCGCAAAGTGCTGACGAAAAAAAGGAACGCCTCACGTGAAACAGAATAGATCACAGGATATATCCACCGCATCGACCGCAGACTGTAGATTCGACTCACCGTGCAAGCAATGGCAGTGGTCGTGAAAGGAGCTCGTGCATAACGTCGTCGAGGCCAACTCTCAGGACCTCTGGAAATTGAGCCGCTTCGTCTGGGAGCATCCCGAGCTCGCCATGAAAGAGATGCAATGTCACGACTGGCTTACGGACTTCTTGGAACGGCGTGGCTTCGCAGTGACGCGTAATTACCTGTTGGACACGGCGTTCAAGGCAGAATTCTGCCCTCCCTGCGGTGCCGAAGGTGAGAGCGATGGCTTTTCCGTTGCCATAGAGAGAGAGGGGGAGAGGAACATGATGGAAAACGTCACGTCGCTGTTTTTGCCTGTGGCACGTACAACCGTCATTACGCCATCTGCCTTCCTTGACGTTCGTGACGACCGGCGAGAGCAACCAGTGAAGCGTGGACATTCTAATGGCAGGCAAAAACAAAAAGCAAAAAACGCTTACGGATCATTAACCTTCTCTGCGCGTGGATATCGAGTGTTGCAAATGCACGTCCATCTACCGGCACTGTGGGTATAGACCCGTTGTTTTTGCTTCTGCGTACCGTAAAGTCGTTATACTGTCTTCTGGACAGGCATGACTGAATGTGGAGTGGGCGTGTCTGCGGGCCGCAGGTACACTGGCACGAATGCTGCACACGCGAACATGACGTGTCCGCGCAGCCAGTAAATTTACTCAACGATTGCTTGTTCCCGTCCCCATAGAAGCTCAGGCACAGAAAATGTTCAGGTTTCATTTCTTTTTTTTTTTTCAGAGATCAGCATTGTTAACAGTGAGACCGATACACTCGGCTAATTAAATTATCAATTTAAGTTTAAGTATATTGTAATTAGAACACCTTGCCAGGAGCACGTTGCCCAGAAACAGTGCACTGCACGTGAACGCGCAAATGGTTGTTAGTGCATTTTTTTCTTCAATCTTTGTGTACCCACTCCTGCATGGACCCGAGAAGGGCCTGCAGTATTGTGAAATAATAATAATAACAGTGTTTGGAGCATATATCGTGAGTTCTGGTCCTCTGTTTAGCTAATGTTCCGAAAGAAAGAAAGAAGAAAGAAAGAAAGAAAGAAAGAAAGAAAGAAAGAACGAAAGAAAGAAAGAAAGAAAGAAAGAAAGAAAGAAAGAAAGAAAGAAAGAAAGAAAGAAAGAAAGAAAGAAAGAAAGAAAATGGTGATGTCGAGCATGAGGAAGATGAGGAGGAACGAGAAGTAGAGAAAAAATAATAGGAAGGAAAAGAAACAGCATGAAAAGAATGATCGAGGGAGCACTCGGCACAGTCGCACTCGCGTTGTGACATGGTGCGTGCCCCGAGTTAACATTCCGGAACGCCTGGGATACGTCAAATGGCACAAAGAATTGTGTAAAACACCCATACCTCTGTACGACACATTCTAGTTTCGTGAAAGAATCAAGTGAAAGGAACGCTTTCATATGGCAGAGTGTTCCTTTCCCGTTGACCGTTGTGCTAACCGCAACCACGTAGACAAAAAACCCAGTTGTGTCAGACATTCTTCCGTTCCTATTCTCAAAATGGAACACTTTGATCTTCATTGTCGTAACAAGCTGGCTCATCTACACTGTGTATTGAGTCTGTTGCGAATCTGGTTTAGTCTCAGGGCCACAGACGTCTGTGATGGCGATCTGTGAACGCGCACTATATCGGCACATGCTAGGGAGAGGAATTGGGGATTACAAGCCCTAGAAGTAGGAGGGAAAGGAAAGAAAAGATTTGCGCAGGTCATGTACAAATCTTTTTAAAGCTCGTCGATTAGGTTTGCGTACTTCAGAAACTTGAAAGAGATTTGAGAACGTGGCTTTGCAGGGAAGGGGACGACACAGGACCTAGTATTCTTTCGAGATTTAGCGATGCAATCAGCTTGCAAGAAAGGATATGGAGTGCATTGGGAGAGGCCTTCGTCCTGCAGTGGACATAAGAGATGATGATGATGATGATGATGATGATGATGATGGGAAGCAGGGCTGAAACAGCTTTTCTTCTCTGTATGCCGGGCGTTCCAGTAAAATGTCACCTAACTGGTTTCATTCACGTGACGTAGGAGGTCCCTGCATAGCCCTGCTGTGTGAGTACGACGCGCTGCCCGACATCGGCCACGCCTGCGGACACAACCTGATCGCCGAGGCCTCCGTGGGGGCTGCACTGGCCGTGAAGGAGGCCATGGAAACCGTGGGAAACATTCACGGCAAGGTATGGACGTTTGTCGCATAACTTCTGATATAGGTAGGGGGCGTGCGAATACTCGGATGTTTCGAATAAATCGCCGGTTATTAAATTTCGAATATTCGTATTCGATTCGAAAATTGGGTATTCGAGATTTTCAATATCCTAGGCGGCTCGAATGTTTGGAAGTATTGAACATGTGATGCCCGACGTGGTCGACCTTTCGCGCTTTCGCTAGGCGCCTTTTGAATGGCGATGAATACGTAGGGCACGGAGATGATGAAGCAACGTTTTTAATCAATGAAAATTGATTCCGGTGCAGGGGTGACGTGCAGGTTGAGCCACGCACGTGGTTAGGCCGCTGTATGCATTGCAGCGTGCCGACCACTTGGAGCAACTAATGTTTCTTCATCATAGCCTTTGGCATTCCTAAACACTTCCCTTGTTCAGGGATATCTTTTCGATACAGTTACAATCTGACAAAGCTATCTGCACAGTGTGTTCCTGATAGTAATACATGTCGCATTGCGAGTCTCTTAGTGCATTTTCTTAACTTGATCGTGTGTTAAATAAAATATTATTACGGTAGGCAAACTTGCGTTTTGGTGTTCGATATTCGATTCGACATTCGAATCTGCATATTCGTATTCGACTTGCATTAGAAAATTTTGATATTCGCGTAGCCCTTCTGATAGCAGCTATAAATACTCCTCGGGTGTGGGAGGATTGGCCAAGGAAGGTCGTCCTTGCCTTATCGCCTTCTGTTTACAGCATAACTATCCTGTCGACACGTGTGACACTACGAAAAAGCGCTTTATCAGTTTTGTTGCAGTCTGGCAAAGTTCACTACTCCCTAGTATCTGAGTTTCTTTCGACGGCATCATCAGGTCGTAGCTGGACATCGGTTACAGATTCGTGGAGCCCGAACTAACACCCAGATGTTGAAAACAACTCTATCCGTTTCATAAAGACTAATATTCGTCCGGACCAGGACGAATTTTTGGGCAACTAAGAAGCTTTCATTTCTGAGAAATCCATACAGATTTCCTTGTGGCCTTGTGCTACAAAAACCTGTGGCTGCTATTTATCCCTTCCATAAACGTTACTCCACCTTGCGGGTTTACGCAGAACTCATTTTCCATATGTTCACGCCCATGTGCTTCGAGTTGTCGATGGATTCGCCCTCGCGCTGTGAATCGCTAGCCTCCTGGTTAGCTCGATTGGCAGAGCGAGCGCCCGGCACAGGCGTTGGTCCCGTGTTCGAATCCCTGACCAAAACGAATTTTTCGGCAACTAGGAAGCTTTCATTTCTGAGAAATCCGTATGGATTTCCTCGTGGCCTTGTACTACAAAAACTGGGTGGATGCTAACTATCCCTTCCAAAGACTAATATGGCTAAGGAAGTGCAGCAACGCCAGCGTCAAACAGCGTTACATGCTCTTTGGGCCATTCACATGAAAGAAAAAAAAAACAATGCAGGACGCCTATGCTTTACCTTTAAGAGTGGAATGCGATAACGTTACCGGGCCCTGTTCGCATCGCCTTCTCGTTCTCTTGCCATGCTGTTAAGTCGCATAGCTGCGTAATTGTCAAGACACAACATTCATTTTTCTGTGGCACGGGGCCCTTAACACTGTCGCGTCAAAAACGCTCAAGGTCGCGGCGCGCGCTGGCGTACCTTTTTGCCCCCTTTTTTCACCCGCCCTCTGTGTAGCTTAGAGCGCACGTCGGCATGAAAGGACTGTTGAACTCCCCTCAAACTTAACGCTGTAACTCTGCTAATACAAAACAAAAATTGATTTTTTTTTTTTAGTGACAGGTGATTCAGGAAGCAATCATCTTCTTCGGTGACGCCACTGGAGGATTACTTCAAAAAACTGTTTTAGGGCTCCCATTACAAACTGTGCAAACCTCGGTATTCTTGTGCCCATCTTCTGACAGCTGGTCGTTCTCGGCACACCGGCAGAAGAGAGTCTCTGCGGTAAGGAGGTGCTGATACAAAAGGGAGCCCTGCAGGGATCGACGCAGCGCTCATGTGCCACCCATCTCCAGTGGATATCCTGGCGGCCTCCTTCTCAGCGTTGCAACAGGTGGGCCTGTACCTTCTTTGGCATGTGTATACGACGTACGTGTCACGCGTGGGGTATGTGCAAAGCAATCTTCCCCGTGAGCCCTGCTCCGGCGTCTTTTTTCTCTGTGTCCAGGTTATGGCGATTCTACATTGCTGAGGCACCCCTGTCACTGGCCTGATAATAAAAATGCTCAGAAAGTTTCTTAACAATTTTAGCAGTCTGTTGTTCTGTTCCAGCTCGATTTCTATGGAGAGGTTGATGTAAATATCACCTAGACTGCTCGATTTCTCTGGTTTTCTTGCAGGTATATAGGAGAAGAAAAGGAAGATTGTTAATGCTAAGTTACATTAACAAGTGCATGTACATGTGCATGTACATGAGCATGTACATACTACAATTAACTGTTGTATGTGTAGTGTTCACCTTGTGCAAACTTTCAGTCGACATACTCGCAAAACTAAAATAAAATGTTCATGAGGAGCTGTTAGGGATAGTCATGCGCATGAAGCGAGCGACCTGTTGACCCATGCAGTGTTTTGCACAACTTGCACAGAAATGTGTGCATGTGAACTTGGCGGTTTAGTGTGGCCCTTCGCCAGTGAAGTGATCACTGGCATGCTTTTGTCATTATTTCCTTGGATTTGTGCCATTTGGCTATTTGATTTCCTTAGTTGTCGATTTCCGCAACTAGGGGAAGGGGGGGGGGGGGGGGCAAACGGAAACCCACTTTAGGGGGCATATCCCTCGCTTCTTGAAGTACAAGCGTTTACGATTGGGGAGTTCTGAACTATACGCGTCGCAAAGGAAGGATCTCTTGCTACCAATATTCTCCTCGTACAGAAGTTCCAAACGTTTGCTCTTCCGGCAGCCGGTGTTTTAAAGGGTAACATACGCAACAAAACGCTGTGATAGTAATCAGTTACTGGGTATAATTTTCCGCAAGCGTTTGCAAAAATCTAGCTCATATATCACGGCTAACCTTTTTTGCAGAGTCGCAACACGCCCATCCCTTCGCACCTCCTTCTTTTCTGGTAGTTCTAAAATACGGAATGTTTACTGTCCACCGAAATGGCCCACCATTTCTCCATGTTTACCAAGGAAAATAGAGAGAACGGAGTAGGAACGATATTTTAGCAAGCAATAAAAACTAAAGCAGTTCCACGCCCTCTGAAGTCTGAGCAAACAGCGGCGCCGGGCCAAGGGTGTCAAGTTGGTTATCGTTATCATGTAGCACTATCGTTATTATTATCACGTAGCCGTGGACTGAGGGAAAGATGTTGAGTGAGGAAAGACCCCTCCACTACAGCGACTTTAGGAGACCATACCACAGAAATCAATCAATCAATCAATCAATCAATCAATCAATCTACTAAAGTGTTCGTGCTACTAAAGTATTCATATAGAAACGACGCCCATAACGTCAGTTCGATGCATCGCGCTGACATTTCACATTTTCCCTTTTCTCTCTAGATCGTGGTCCGTTTCAGAGGAAAAGCAGCCCACGCGGGAGCGTCGCCGTGGGAAGGACTGAACGCCCTGGACGCCGCCGTCGCTTCGTACGTCAACGTCGGCCTTCTTAGGCAGCAGATGAAGACGACGGCCAGAGTCACGGTAAGGAAAGCGCGATATTTGGGCAAAAGTGTAGCTGGTGGTTAAGATATTAGGAGAAGGAGATAATGCATAACGTGCTAATGGTGCATGTTACAGCACCGTTTGCTCCTACGTAACCAAGATTTGTGCACGCTTTATCTGCTTGGTCGATTTCGAAATACGTAGTGAGAAATACATTATACTTTCATTGACCTCAGAAGTGTCTTACTATAGTTCAGAAAGGGACTTACCAAGGAGAAAAGGAAGGGGGGGGGGGGGGGGCTCATTGGAAGCTATGTAAACAAAAGGTAGCAAATTGCATACATGTGCATAAAAACGAAACGATCTTAAAAGCGCAGCACGTAACTACGGAGAAGTACTAGCACAATCTTAAACACTTATTTATAAAATACACGGAGACACATCCTTGAACTTACGTCATTGAGACCTTCCTCAAAAAAAAAAAAATGAAAGAGAGAAAGATTCCACCAAAACATGCATAAAAATTAAAGTATATGAAATCGTGGATACGAGCTCATACAAGCATTGGTGAAAACATTCCTACGTAAACACCATGACCATGCGCACGTGCAACCGCGCAAGCAGCCCACCAGGAACCCCAGAAACCGCAGTTCGCAAATGTTGTAAGAGTAACAGAGCGACAGTGAGCTCATGATGTGAGCCTTAAGCGACTCTGTCTGTCTGTCTGTCTGTCTGTCTGTCTGTCTGTCTGTCTGTCTGTCTGTCTGTCTGTCTGTCTGTCTGTCTGGTGGAGCTGACTTACCACAATGACCGTGTACCAGTCATTCAAACCCAGGAATTCGCGCATGTGGCGACCTTGTTATACGCTGCATCGCTACCTTCTTCGTCCGTGCAGGAGTCATCACTGAAGGAGGCGGGAGCCCCAATGTCATTCCCGAGGAAGCTGAGATGAGCTACAACGTCCGGGCTCCCAGCACCGCCGAGCTTGCCGAGCTCACGCGAAGAGTGGAAGCCTGCTTTCACGCGGCCGCTGAGGCTACAGGCTGCACCGCGCACATCGACACGCCCGCTCTGTACATGCACATGATACATAACTCCGCCATGGCAAGAACGTACCGGAAACACTCCCACGCTCTCGGTAAGCCTTCCACTCGCTTGTGGTGTTGAAAAATTGCTCGAAGTCCCGAGGTAGCGCTCAGGGGGCGTAAAACGGAAAGCCAGGAGCTTTGATTGTCGAACCCGGGACCTCGTGGTTCAAACCCGAGACACGGTATCCATTACGTGGTACGTGCGCGAAGCCATTGCGTTGGTTTTCATTGTTAATTTTTTTTCGCTGAGTCACGCTCATGACTATGGCCTCTACGATTGTTCTTTGCTGTTCAATTTACCCGGTGCCCACGTCCGAGCCCATTCCTCGACAAATAATGGCTCACTGTAGATTCCGGTAGATAAAGTCATGGTTGGATAAAGGCGTGGCTGGCTATATACTTAGGTGGGCGAATACTTAGGTGGATGAACGTGTGCTTCATATGGCGTGGCTGCATAGATGTTTGGCTGGCTACATTCGTGGCTGCATGATGCTTTGGCTGCCTCAAGCGTGGCTAGACAAATATTGGCTGGCTAAATGTGAGGCTGGATGAAGGCGTGGCCGGACATAATATTGGCTGATAAATGAGTGGCTGACTAATGACTTGGGTGGATAAAGGCGTGTCTGAGGACGAATTGGCTGGCTAAGAGCGTGCCTGGCTAGAGGCAAGCCTGGATAAAGGCTGGCTAGCTAAACGTGTGGTTTACCACATGTGTGGCTGGATAAATCTGTTTCTGGATATAGGCATGACTGGTAAGGACATGGCTGGGTGAAGGCATAACTGCCTAATGGGATGCTTGGATAAAGTCGTGGTTGTCTAAAGCGATGTATGGATAAAGGGGTGTCTGGGTGAAGGTGTGGCTGGCCAGAGGCATACCTGGATATAGGCTTCCTGGTTGAAGCTGGGGTTTGTTAAAGGTCTGGTTGGGTGAATGTGTTGCGGGATAAAGGTGTGGCAGGCTGAAGGCATGTCTGGATAAAGGTGTGCCTGGCAAAAGTCATGGCTCTCTGGAGAAGTGGTTGGGTTATGACTTGGCTGGCTAATCATGTGGATAGATAAGGACATGGCTGCCTCAAGGTGTGGCTGGATAAAGTCTTGGCACACTAAAGCCATGGCTGCATAAAGGTGGGCTGGCTTAAATTGTGCTTGGATAAAGGTGTGGCTGGATAATACGTGGCTGATAAAGGTGTGGCTGGCTATGGCTGGGATAGCTAAAAGCGTGCATGGCCAGAGGCACGCCTGCGTGATGAGTGGCTCACTAAAGGTGTGGCTGGATAAATGTGTTACTGGATAAAGGCGTAGCTGAATAAAGATGTGGCTGGATACAGGCGGGGTAGATAAAGGTACGGCCGACTAAACACAGCTTGATAAACACTTGGCTGGATAAATATGGCTGGCTAGAATAGTGGCTGGATAAAAGCCAGCTGCCTATAATAACTTGATTGGACGAAGGTTTGCAGCTTGCTTGACTATAATGCAGATGATTTTCTTTTTAGTCGCGTTATTGTTGCCGTCGAAATAAAATAATGAAAATACCATGAGTTGTGATCTTACGCCCAGTGCTTTGGACTAGCAGTCAAGCAAAACGCGCAAGCTAGGGTCATATTAGCTTTGTGCGTCTTTAAGCTGAGCGTCAACAAGTGTCGCTGCCAGCGCGGCTGGTCACATAAACTTTCCGCTAAACCATTATCCGTAAACGTAAATATGTCTACGGACAAACTGAAATTCTCTAATGTCTTCTATCACCACGCCATCACAATTACACTCTTCGTGTACGGCAGGCGTGACATTCTTGGACGACGTCGGCAACAACTTGGCGCTTTCTGGAGCATCTACTGACTGCGGCAACGTATCCCACCGTGTGCCCACCATCCACCCAGTGTTCGCAATCGGCAGTGCCCAGGGACCAGCCAATCACACGCGAGGGTTCGCTGACGTCGCCAACGCTGCCGAATCGCAACCGCCAACGCTGAGGGCCGCCAAGGCACTGGCGTTGACCGTGCTGGACCTGCTCATGGACGCAGAATTGATGCGCGAAGTTCAGCGAGAGTTCGTCGCCTTGCAGCTGCCATCGAATGAAAAAATTGCGAGTCATAACATCTTTGAATGATACTAAAGAGTTGCACTCACGAGCTCAACCGCATAAATTCTGTGACCACAAAAAAAAAAAAGCACTTGGGATTTTTATGCCCGTGTTTATAAATCTACCTTATCCTTATAGCCTGTTTTTCTCATCACCCCTGCGATATTAAGGAGCGTTAAGGGGACTAAAATGGGTATCATTTCGAAAGACTATCATAAGGGTTGCTCGTAGATAGTCGACTAATTTGTTCATAAAGCATTGTAATAGCACAGCGGAGATAAGGAAAACAAGCGATAAGGATAAAGTAAAAGTACGAATACGGGCCTTAAATGAGAATCATTTCTTAGCGAACTTAAATCTATCTATCTATCTATCTATCTATCTATCTATCTATCTATCTATCTATCTATCTATCTATCTATCTATCTATCTATCTATCTATCTATCTATCTATCTATCTATCTCGCCGACTACGCCTCCGTGCTCTCCTAGTCGTGTTGTCCAAATGGTGTACGCCAAAATCTCTCTGGTAGGGCGTAAGTGTATGACGAACACGGGTCATTCATATGTGCATCACTAACATGATATACGCATTTGTCGTGTATGCCGCGGAAAACGATAATTCGATCACGTCTGGCTCACACGGATAGTGCTCAGCTCTGATACGCGGGTATGCGCCACATGTGTTGGAATTTTATACCGACTATATCAATGAGCGATGAACTAAAAATATACATTGAATATTTCATTGGAGCGCACTTAAAACAAAAAAAAAAGGGAATACCGTTTGTGGTAGTCTGTGACTGATGTGCAAACGTAACAATTAAGTGCATGCGAACGCACTTATATCTCCAAAGGCAACCTACAACCGGGTAGGATTCGAACCCGGGTCGCCAGGAATCAAGCAAACAGGCTACCACTGTCCGTATTGCCTCTGCCTTTACCTCTCTGCGCGCTCTAGATTTATTGCCTCGTCAGTACGGACGGGCATGAGTGCCACATCATTGGAAGGTTAGCAGCTGGGGCAAGGTCAATCTACATAGGTCGCGAAAGTTGGAACGAAAAGCGATCCGAAACCTATTGCCACAGACATCAACACCTTGTGACGATTGAAGCGCGACTAGGTGAGGAGGGGACAAATAACGAGAACGAAGAATTCAATTAAACGTTTGTTTCCAAAATCTTTAATACATACTGTCACAAAATAAATTATTAGATTACTTTATAAAATTTTAGGTTTTCGATATATTGTTGCTTGTGAAATTTTTTGCTTTATTTCCAGAAACAGCGGGCGCATGCAGGCAGTCTGGTAATGTGGGCTTGTGTATATGTCTTGCGCCCAACTCAGTGTGCCTCGCCAACGGTTTTGCGCATTTTCGGGTGAAAGTGGCGTCGCTCGTTCTGGAACAGTACGTTTGCGCGTGTCGTCCGTACACAATTTCCTCGTATAAGCGTTGTTTTCCAGTCGTGACACTTGGAAGAAGGTAATCTAACCCGTCGCAGCCGTTGGGAACAGTTTCAGTGACTGTTTTTTGCCAGCGCACGGACAGCATGCTCTCGCCCTTAGGGACGATAAGTCAGCCAAGCTACGCGAAGAAACGCGGCTCTGTGTGCGCCTGCAAGAGCAACCCTTTCACGCCGGGCGTCTCACTCCATCGGTTTCCCCTCGATTTTGAAAGGTGAGTTTTCGAACTATTTCTCGTGAGCCATCGTAAAGACAACACACGAGTCCCGAAACCGACACGATAGCTATCACGCAAAATGGCGGTGCATCCTCTCCTCGCTACTATTGTTACAATGAGTGCAGGGTTTCGTCTGTTTGACGAGGGCCTAATTAAACGGGGAGGCGCGACGGGCGCAATTAAGAGCGCTTATCACGTGTCCCCTCATGCCCGGCCATGGTCAGAGTCAAACACGCAAACCGCTTCCAAGTAGACTACGCCGATTGTGCCTGAATGTTTTGTCAAGTTTTTCGTGTAGGAAAGCTGCCGTGTAGGTTTCGAAAAAAAGATATAGATGCTGGGTTCAGCTTTAGATTATATTGTATACTGTGCACGTCATGTTTCGTCTGTCTGCAAAGCCATTCCACGCCAGCAACTGGCGCTGCGTTGATAACATTTGTTCTTATCTTCCGTATGCTTTTTTACTGTGCAGGATTAGATGTGGACGTTCTACTTCGTCTGCGTGTTCGTCCCTTGTGTGCGATGCTGTGAAAGTGATTGCATCTGTAAGTGTCCTTTTAGTTATGTTGTTAGAGTCGAGCACTGTGGCTGAGGTGTGATACCATGCTTGTTGGACTGTTAAGTCGTGCAACGCATGATAACGTGCAGATGGCTCATTTATTCTCAGTTGCTCTACCCTGGGTGTCGTGGTAGGGTTCAGTTTACCCACACGCTTTAAACAATGTAGTTATTTAGAGCAGCATGAACTGACACACTTCTAGTTTCACTTTAACTCTAGTATGCGTAGGGGCACATTATATGGTCAAGAAAATATCTAAGTTGTTTTGTCGTCTGTGTGTATAGCTTGGTTCCGGATCCTTGTTATTACCACATAATCAGCATTCATTTAGCTGCCTCTATGATTTTATCTTTCATGTGCAGAGGCAACTCCGCAAGAAGCTCCAAGATGTGCATCTGCGGCATCCACATCCAGTCAAGAGGTGCAGAACCCCGGCAACAGTGGTGGCAACAGCGCAGCAGAAATTGAAATTCCCTCTACAGCAGATGTGTTGTAGGTCTGCTGTGTTAATAGAGAATAGTAAATGTACAAGATTATCATATCTCATTCTTTGTGCAGGCACACCATCACAGCCGTCACCAGCTGCCCTCCATTGTGCAAGGAACTGCTGCTGTCATGAGGAGCAGTCTTTTGGTAAAGAACTCCTTTTGAAGCAAGGTTATTTTCTACCGTAAACATTTTAACAGGCTTGTCACACAAGAAGGGGAAGAGGTGATTTTGCACCCTCTTTAAATTAAATGCACCGAGACAAGTTAACCAGTTCCTTTGGATGACGCATGCCCATCTTTACCAGAGACGATTATTTTGGAGGAGCATGGCCATTGCTACGAGTAGGATTAGTGATTTTATCCTGATCTGTACCTGTATGCTTACACTTCTCGAAAGCCTGCTTTATTGATCAGCGTAAGAGTTTAAAAAATCGTAAAAATAGTCTATCTTTAGGTTGAAATTTTGTTTAAGATATTAAAGCTTTTTTCAAGGCTGAGGGAAATGGCACAGCCAAGGACAATGAAGTATGAGGGCATAAAGGCTTATGTGTACTGCCTTTCACGTATACGTAATTTTTCCTGTGTTTAAAACTATTTCTCCTTGTATACAGAATTGAGGTGCTGTATTGGCATTTAAATATTCTGCTGGAAAAAAATACGCCGGATGTGCAATTATTTCAGCGTCTGTTTTGATTTATCTTTCTGAGAGCATCTCTGGCGCACAGAAGAAAATACATGTGAAAGCAATACGCGGAGATGAGTAGAGTAGTGGCCTAACTGATGCTGCACAATTAGAGATGTGTAGCATTTGTACTGCGTTTGGTGTAATGTATCTACTTTCTTTATTCCGCAAGATTACATTTTTCTCATTACAAAGTAATAAAGAAATTGTTTTAGATGTGTCTTAGCATGTTTTTGAAAGCAGTTACGCTTTATAATGACAAACAAGCCACTGTTTGTTAGCGCGGCTGCTGTTATTGTTCGGATCACGCGACGCAATAATTTTTATTCCGTCATGATGGCTCCGTGTTTCTGATAAAAATGCGGCGTTACAGATAGAAGGGATAACATAACACCCATTGCCCAATATTTTTCCATATCGTTGGAAGTTTGTCAACCTTCAGCAATTTTGATCTAACTCGCTCAATATTTCTTACTATTGCAGAATTACAATTCCTGATTTCTAGAAGTTTTATTCGATGAAGTTATTGTAGGCTTTTGAAGTTATCATTGAGTTTCCCTAACACATCACTGGGCTGACATTTTCTAACTAGGTTAGATACGAGAGAGTAACGTTCTAAGTTAAGATAAATAGCTGATCCTAGTATTTTCTGATGAGAAATTTCTACTATTGATTGTGTTTTTTTTTCTCAGCTAGACACACATGCTTCGGAGCCATACAGCCCCGTTGGAGCATCCAGCACTAGCAGGGCAGGCATGGAGTGTTCGTTTGCGAGACTGTCGCCAAGGCACCTTTCTGGCCAACACAGGCCTTTCACATCAATGTATGTGTCGATTCATGTTGCCAGTATTGAGCTGCTCAGTGATGTAGTGTAGGAAGGTGAAAAGTTGCAGCTGACGGGGAAGTTCGTTTTTATTTCGGTTAGAGCTTAAACTAAGTGCTAAGTGGCTACCAGGGAAATAACTGATCTCAAATTATATAGCAAGTTCCTCCGTGACAGTAATATTTATGTGGAAGAGCAGCTAATATTACGCAGTAAATGTTCCACGAACAAAGTCATCAAATTTCTGCTAGAATATACCTTGATGTGTAGCAGCTAAAGTTGAAATTATAATTGTATATTTCAGGGTGCATCATTGGTGTACTTTCTCGATGTTGTGGTAACGTTATTTTGGTCGTGTAACACTAATACTTTTACGAGTGGTTAAGACAAACGAAATAACACAGCAGCCTGTTAAATGCGCCTACAGAAAATTCTTTGTCTTCTCTCTATGGAGGTATCACCTGTTTTACTTTTATTGGTAGCTGACTTAAAAGTCACTTTTTTAATACAAATTGGTCCTGAATTTCTTTTTGGTTACAGTACCAAGAAAAATGGCCATAGGCAAAGCAGCATTAACATTATGGCTAGCGTGGGTAAGCTTTACTTGAGTATACCAAAATTATCTTCTACTTGACTGATTTTCTACAGGGAGGTTCAAACAGCATAGAATGTGATTTTAGGCCTTCTGTGTTTCCTTATTGTGCCCGTGAAGTATCTGTTTCCCCTTGAGTGTATCTTGCTTACATGCTGTTTCTTTTTCGCTGTCCCGTGAACCTCGATAGTTTCCCTAACGGAATCCATTTTTCCTTAGCGCCACCCAGTGTTTCCATTACTGAAGATAAAAGAAAGATGGACCGGCTGCGAGCAAAGCTTTGGAAGCTTCAACAACAGGCACAGAGTGAAGCGACTGCAACGACAACGCAGCATGCTGTCCACTTCTGATATAGTTGAGGCAATCTCCAGCTGTAGGTCGTGAAATAATCAGCAGCCAATTTGTAAATTAGTTCTTTAGTTGTGCACTTCGATATTTATCTGGTGTTTTTTCTATGCGTTTTTCTATACAACTGAAATATTTCGCCAATAAAATACAGCTTGTATTTCAAATCTGTCTTTGTTGTCTTCCTAGTTTGTTGCAGGCTGCCATTATGCAGCCAGCATAGCCGTAATAAAGCAAAAACAGAGGAAAAGAACGCGCAGCTATAAGAAATGAAAAGCGACGCCCGCACAAAATATTTCATAATTTCGCGCCATGTAGCATTAAAACGTGACGTCGTTTCCGGTTCCGGTTGTGACGTCATTTTTTTAGTTGTCCCCCCCATACGTAGATGGCGACAGTTGCAACGACTAGCCACCTTCTTGACACATGGGCTTCTATGGAAGTTGCGCTACCAGTTTACATATACCTTGGCTGGGGCGCTGATTCGATCGCTAAAGTCGAGATCGCGGGCTCGACATTCCACCACGGCTCCCTCATTCCGACAGGGCCGAAACCAACCCGCGCACACAGATTCACATTCGCACGTCAAAGAACCCCACTTGGTTCAAATCTGCCCGGAGCCCTTCAGTGTACGGCGCGCCTCATGATAATTTTATCGTTTTGGCAATGTGGCATCGTTTTGGCTTTTTCCACATAACAGTTTAATTTCGTTCTTTTTTTTTTTTCTGTTCATAGTGCCCCGCCACGGTGGTCTAGTGGCTGTTGTACTCGGCTGCTGATTCGAGGGTCGCGAGGTCGAATTCCGGCAGCGGCTGCTGCATTTCGATGGAGGCGAAGTGTTGAGGCCCGTGTGCTGTGCGATGTCAGTGCACGTTAAAGAACCCCGTGTGGTCGAAATTTCCGGAGACATCCACTACGGAATCTGTCATAATCAGAGCTGGTTTTAAGAAATTACACCCCACAAATCAAATCTGTTAGTAGTATCAGCATTCTTCGTCCACGTCCCGCCTATACACCTCGTTTCAGTAGTTCCGTGCAGCGCTGAGGGAACTACAGGTCTCTCAGACCAACAAGGAGGGCGAACTCGTCTTAAGACGTGTCCTTCCGCGCCTTGCTTCTGCTGTACGTAACTAGAGAAACAAGAGTACGGGTAAGAGCACATGCCCGCCGCGATAACACCTGCCTACGGCGGTTGAAAGAGGAAGCCTCGCTCGCCGCGACCTCCGTCGCGACGTCACTATCACCGGCCCAGTATCCGACGCGATTAGACTGCGGCAAGCAGCTGAACAAGAACAAGAAAAAAGGACGAGAAGCGATTACTGCCGCTTCCTCTGGCCAGCGCCTCGCTGCTCTGGCGCTAGCGGCCCTAGCGGCGCGTCGACGGAGCGACAAGCAGCAGCTGTGCCAACTCGCTAAAGCAAGAACCGGTTGTCAGGCGGCGTCGAAACAGCAATCACTGCGTGCCTACAGAGATAACCTGCCGTTTGCTGTTTTGAAGCGGTATAGACGCCCCGGTTCAAATTATGTCGGCTGCGGACCTCCAAGAAGCGGTGTACCGTGCGGTTGACGAGAATGCTGCGGATCTGCACAGCGTCAGTCGATTTCTGTGGGAGAATCCGGAACTGGCACTGCAGGAAGTCAAGGGTCACCAGTGGCTGACTGACTTCCTGGAAGCTAGGGACTTCAACGTAACGCGGCACTTCCTGCTGGACACCGCTTTCAAGGCCGAATATGTCGCACCGGGAGGTTCCGATGGTAAGTTAATCGCTTGTTATGTTTGTTATAACTATACAGTATAGTAGTTACAACGCTAAGCTACGTATTAAGCTGTACACTGGGAGTTAACGTACTAATTCCTGAGGGAAAATGAATTGTGCTGCATCTTAAGCGCAATCCGCCTAGGTGGCCTAGTGGCTATGTCAATTTGGAATGCTAACTAGAAGGTCTCGCGATCAAGTCTGAGTCGCGGCAGCCACGTTTCGATGGAGCCGAAATGCCACATGCCCATGTATTGTGCGATATCAGTGCACGTTAAAGAAATCATGGTGGTCGAAATTTTCGGGGCCCTTTACTATCCCGTCTCAGATAATCATATCGTGGTTGTGGCACTTACAACTTCAGGTTATCTTGAACTCTGTTCGCAGATCCATACACCAGCATAACCTTGAAGCTGGTAAGCGGTATAAACGATAACGCTAATCTCTAACTGTGGTGAAGCCCGGTGCATGACATGGCCACTTTCAACAAGCGGCCTGAGCAACTACTGCTTTCTTGCAATATGTTAATTGCTCTCTTGAAGAAAACGATTGTATTAAGATATGAAAAGGAGCTGTACCGAATAATATAGTAAAGAAAAAAAGAAAATACGAGATCCGCGAGGTCCTGATTCTGAAATATTATTTCGAGCTTTATGGTGACAATACGCGGTATTAAATGTATTTTCTAATTCTGAATACATGCATTTCAGTCACCTATTCTTTTTTCATCAACGTGTGCTTACAACCGAGTACACGGATCTTATTTTTTTCTTTTTTCATTCTTCCCCGGTCTTTCATTCTTTCATTGCCACGAACCGAACCTGTAACCTAGGGTTTCTAGTGGCGCGACATATATTTGCACGGACGTACTCAGAACAGTATATGACCTCGGGCTATCTCGCATGTTCCTTGTAAAAGAGAAATGACCACAAAAACATGACAACACAAGACTCTCACAGCACTGTGAAAGCTCGCGGTCCACAAAGTTCTTCGGGCGCAAACTCTCATTCCCACATTTGAGTGAATCGTGTGCGATGCAAGTATATCATTTGCGCTACGACGCATTTTCTTACCACTCCCCTGTAAGTGTACGTGTATGTGTAAATGGAAATCAATAAACCAAATCAAATCAAACCATCTAGTTGTTGCAAACCGTGCATTCGGCCGCCAGAAAACTTCCCAAGTACACACGTGAGAATTTCGACAGACTGTGTCATAAGCGCTATCGAGTGTCCTTTCGCACGATCGGGTTAGATAAACAACCGTGGGCACGTGAAAACAATAGCATGTATAGACAATGGAAACTGCACACAAGTTCAACGAGGTTCGAAAAGCGGTGTAGATTATAGGTCCGCAAATGCAGCTCTTCGCACAGCTTAGACGGGCTTACTGCGTGTACACAAAATAAAAAAGGACTCAGAACAACCCGTTCGGTTCAAGCACAACAGCTAACCTTGGTGACATCATGCAGCACGTGTAAGCGTTATTACGCTCCAGGCCGCCACGCAGTCGTGCAAACAGAATTTGAGACAGCTGTTCAAAGTGCACCTGCAGTGTACAGGCATCAGGAAGGTAGTGCGGACGATATTAAAAGATCTCTTTCAGCCTCTGTGATGAAATTGTCGTGGGAAGCGCACTGAACGTAAGAGCAGGAAAATAAAACAAAACCACGTGCCTTTCCGACCGTAACATCATTCCGCGTGCGACAAAGCCATGCGCCTTATCTATATTCGTGGTGGCCGCGTTCCAACATGAGCAGAATGTAGTACAA
This sequence comes from Hyalomma asiaticum, assembly GCA_013339685.2. Taxonomy (NCBI): domain Eukaryota; kingdom Metazoa; phylum Arthropoda; class Arachnida; order Ixodida; family Ixodidae; genus Hyalomma; species Hyalomma asiaticum. The sequence goes on from CM023487.1 coordinate 12,244,915, forward strand.
GAGCACTTAGGCTGCTGGAATTTTGTTGCAGGCGAAAACACGCGTGACAATGAGAAATCCCTTCGGGTTCCCTGCTACGCCATCCCTCGCAGCCCGATGTGCCCTGTTTTAGGTCTTTAAAATCGGCTAGTCAAGTCGTAACAGCCACATGATGAAGAAAGCATTGTTAGTTATCTCCGTTTATATAATTAAACGTATCTGTCCCGGCGCTATACGTAAAAGGAATAATTTTAACAGCGCAGCTGTGTAAGTTTTGAGTTCCAGCCGTGGCCGGCGACCGCACATAGCTCGGCGGAGAGAGTGAGTAATCAAAGAGGAGGTGCAAAGGGAGAGAGAAAAAAGAGAAAATACTGAGAGACTGAGAGCAATAAAGAAATAAGAGAAAATAAACTTTCTAGGTGAGCCGGTATTCGAACAAGGGTATACCCACGGTCCGAAGGTGAGCGTCATAACTAGTCAAAATAAAATAATAAGAACACAGACACGCTTGCAGAACATGCATTTATGGGAACCATATGGTGACGTTGTACCGACGCTTGTAACGCAATTCTTGCTATGGGGGAGAGAAACAGAAAATGAAAGCCAGGAAGAGAGAGAAACAAAGAAATTTCTTGGTTTCTTTATCTTCCTCTCTGTCTCCCTCTCTCTTAAGAGAGAGAGAAAGATGCACACGTATACAGAGAGAAAGAGAGAGAGAGAGAGAGAGGTGACAACTTGCTGTGGTTGACAAAAAAAAAAAAACTGAGAGGGATAGACTACAGTCTGGACCCCGAGGAAGAAGCCGAATCGGTAAGACCCCGTAGCTCCGCTGGTAATAGGTATTTGCCACAGCAAAGCCGCCGCTCATTTGTAATCATTAATTTCATTTAAGGTCCCTGTCGGAGTACTACGTGAGAAAGCTGAACGGAATGTTAGCGATATCAATGAACACGTTGTATTCAAAGAAGAACAAGAAAGCGCGCTGTGCGCTGCACGAAAGCGCGTCTGTGTGAAAAATCACGTGACAAATCATGGTGACGAATATGCAGAAATTTGAAGTAATCTAAAACGGGGACCAAGTCTTGGGACAGATTGCGTACATCTGTTCCAATTTTTTAAGCGCTTAACGCTAAAGAGCGAGTTATTGTAAAAAAAGAAAATTCCCAGAACAGTTCATATTTGCACCGGTGACATAGTCATGATTTCACTCGTTTAGCATTTCTATCATTACGCATTTACTATTTTAAAGTTTAACCATTTCAGGCCAACGAACAGAGTCGCTGATGGGGCATTCTAAGCTATACATAAAACAGATAGGATGCTAACATTTGTATAGTAGTTATCAGCCTTTATATTCATCTTGCACGCACCTGTTTCCTTTCATTTACCGCACAACTAATGATGAGTGAGCGCTAGATAACCGAACCGAGAGGAAATTACATATTGCATCGACAGGCAGGGTCATCGCGAGGCCGTTTCACAAGGGCCACGGGTGACACAATCGATTCACTTTGCATGTATGCTCTACCGGTGTATCGAGAAAAGGGAGGGAGGTTATAGAGTTTGGCTTTTCTTGATAGGATTATACCGCTATTGATATTTTGCCTTGCGCTGTTAGAAAGACCACGTACTTCCTCATGCTAACACTGAGTCTATACAGACAGCTTGTCGATGTCTTGGTGCATGTTGCAGAGTTAGTTGGGTATAAACGTTAGCGAAATATCTTGTTATGCGAGATTCAGAAGGAGATTGGATCATTTCGAAGCACGCAGGGCACGCGATCAATGCAGTCTACAGTATTTTATTATTACCAATACCAAAACGAATAGCCATTGCTTGTATGTGCAGGGCGCGCACGTGCATGGTTTCGGGCGCATGTTTGTATAACGTATATGCAAACGATTCATCGTGTAGCTTCTGAACAACAGCATATCGTATAAATCTGAAATGCTTCTCATCCTCAACAGGGCACTCTCTAGTACGACCTGCACAACAGAACCAATCCCTAACTACGGTAGACTTCTGGACCTGATCGTGCGACATTTCGGTGTTACGCGCGGAACTATTTTTTTTTCTTTTTTTTTTGGGGGGGGGGGGGGGATGAGGGGCGGAGGAAAGGTGTGAAGGGCTGGTTTTTTCCACGCTTAACACTGAAGAAACATTCCAATCGGCCAATGCACTTAAAGGGCAACTCCGGCGATTTTTCAGTGTCCACTGATCTCAATGAAATTTTGACTATATTTTCTCCTCTGCAATGTAATAATATATGCCAAACAAGGCGGTTGCAAGTCATTTAGTTTTCCTGGAAAGGAATTTTAAAATTATTTAGCGGATTCCCCTGCGGGCCACCCTGTGTTTTTGACGTCATCACTCTCAACGCTGCCTACTCGAGCATGCGGGACTTCAAAAGCAAAACTGCGGTACTTCAGCGTTCAAATCCTCACTGTAAAGTTCAGAAAAGCTGGCATAACTCAATGCATCATCGGATGGCCTCGCAACTGTCACTTTTCTCCATATTTCTGATGACGGGGAGGCTGTGACGTCATCGCATACGCTGCAAGAAGCATCTACCCGTTTCGGTTGCGGTTTGAACACGCCTTTCGGTCGGTTATTTAAAATTATTGGTGCGTTTCTGAGCAAATTGAACCACCCTAGCTGCTACAGGACTATCAGTACTATTCGAAAACATCGATATCAGAACATGGTGAAAAAACCGTCGGAGTTGCCCTTTAATAGGCTCTCTACGTCACGGGAACTGTCTGCGATGAAATGACGCTACTGCTACGTAGGCCCCACGGTCGCCTTCCTGGCCGAGTACGACGCCCTTCCAGACGTGGGACATGCCTGCGGCCACAATCTTATCGCTGAGAATGCCATCGGCGCTGCCATTGCGGTCCAAGAAGCCATGAAGGCCTTCAAGAGCATACGCGGCAAGGTAATCTTTACAACCGTTTTTTCACACCGCATGGTTAGGATGCTTGCATAAGGCTGCAGGCTCGGAGCTGCATGGCCTCGCCACGGTGGTCTAGTGGCTATGGTACTCGGCTGCTGATCCGAGGGTCGCGGGATCGAATCCCGGCCGCGGCTCCTGCATTTCGATGGAGGCGAAATGTTGAGGCTCGTGTACACTGTGAGATGTCAGTGCACGTTAAAGAACCCCAGGTGGTCGAAATTTCCGGAGACCTCCACCACGGCATCTCTCAAAATCACAGCTGGTTTTGAGATCTGAAACACCAGAAACAAACCAAGCCCAGGTGGTCGAAATTTCCGGTGCCATCAGCTACGGCACCTCTCGTCATCATATCGTGGCTTTGGGACGTAAAACCCCATAAATCAATCATCAATCACGCGTTCAGCCGTTACTGGAGTGTGTACACCTTGCAGCACTTTCATATTGCTCCAGAAGTCCATTGCACACTCAATATATGCTATTTGTTCCAACTGAGTTCAGCTATAGTCATCCGTTTAAGTTCCGCCGGCAGTACAAAACACAGGTGAGTTACTTCTGCATAGTCCAACATGATTAATTAAAGCTCACCAATCTCCGTGCTAATTAAAAGAATAAGAGCAATCTTGCCTGTTACTCAAGCTGGCTGCTTGCTGCATAAGGATTGCAGCTCCACGCAGAATGCTGACCAACACAAGCGCACTTTTTACACTTCAACACTGCTCCTTGAATTGACTTATGGCGTTTGGACCATAATGGTGAGGGCAAGGCCGCAGCATACAAAGCACTTTATATGTAGCGGCAGTGAATGTCAGTTTCTGCATTGTTAAAGGGTCCCTGAAACGTCTTTATTTTATTTTTTTGACATTGCGTCACTGATTAGGCAACACAATTGTTAAATCATTCACACCATAAACAAAGCGAAGCACCATGCGCTAAGGCAGCTATCGACTTATTTCTGTCGCCTTCCACTGCTGTTCCTCCTCAACTCTATCAGCTGCAGAGTGCGCGCTAGCGACGACTGCGCCTCCCGCGTCAGCCGCTCTGCTGAGCCCTCCGTAGCGACATAGCGCCCCGATATCCTTACTGAGGTCGCTGGTCTCGGCAGTGCTAGCCTCTCTAATAGAGCGCCGACGACTCGTGTATAACTCGTGTGTACACTCTTAGAACGGTAACGTTTAATTCATTTTATAGGCACACAAAAATGTGAAAATATGCTCCTTTACTAAAGGTTAAAGCACTTTAACCTTTATAAAGGAGCATATTTTCACATTTTTGTGTACCTATAGAATAAACTAAAGGTTACCGTGCTAAGAGTGTACGCCTCCAGATGCCGCGACGATACCGTTGGGTGAAACGAAAGAACACGTTGTAGGAGCACGTTGATCACAGTTAGGTTGGGAAAATTACGTGCACGTCACTGGTTAGGGGCCAGTCAGCGGCCTCCTCATCTATCGTTCGTTGGCGGGGGCGTTTGAAAACGCCTTTTGGCGAGCCGCTGCGATTTTTTGCGATGCGCGTGTTCAAAACCTTATTGTAAATTACACACTTTACGCAGAGCGCTGAAATCTGTCCTCTAGTGATCCTATAATGACTCGCTCTACCCGATCACCTTGTTTGCATAAAAATCGTCAAAACCGTTTCAGGGTCCCTTTATAAACAAAATATTACTAACCCTGACGCCTCTTTGCCACAGGTTGTCGTCCTCGGAACACCCGCCGAAGAAAGCTGCGGTGGTAAACAGCTTCTCGTCGACAAGGGGGCACTGGAAGGCATCGACGCTGCGATCATGTGCCACCCTGGACGGAGAGACGTGCTTAGGTTGGCTTTCACTGCGACGCAGCAGGTAATACGCGTTCGTCTTATCACCTGTGTGCTTTCGTTTAACGCTTACGCCAGACCTCTTGATGCGTCTGGGAACCGCGCCGAGCAGTGTAGGTCGTTGTTCTCTACATCTGTCTCTAGTTCATCTATCGGTCAAAGAGTTCATGACGCTGTGCGAGTGAATGCCAGTGTGCGCAGGAGACTGGACGCCATTTTATGGTCTGATCTTGCATACGTGAAAAAAAAAAGAAAAACGCAGACCTCCGTGCTTATGCCGTGGCGAAAACTTTTCTATCTCGTATTCATTTGTTCATTGTACTGCACCCGCTCGCTCCATCCCAGGGACGCTATAATTAAGCTGGAACTATCGGAACGTATTCGAATGGGTAGAAGCGCCTTGCTAAGGACGTGTACAAGTTAGCTGTCGTTGCTCAGGCGCGATGTAAGCCTAAACGAGTGGTTTGTTTCGAATAGCGTAGGCAGAGGCGTGTCACACGGTCACGGTGGCGGACTGGAGCGCGTGGACTAAACATGACAAAATCTGCGCACGTTTTGGCGCCAGCTTCGAATCTCTGGACCAGGACAATCTTTCCCCTGTCTTGCCTTAGCCTATAGACAATTTTCTATATCCTTCCGTTACCACAGTCGTGTTAATTTATGAATTTGCTACGTCCTTATCTTTAAAACACGTGCTCTGTTTAATATTTTTCTTCACCTTCACAACCGCACCAAGATTGTACTGATGATGCTGTGAGACAACTTGATTGAGAATCCGGCGGATTGTGGCCTGGGCATAGGCAGCAGAAGAATAGGAGGAGGGGCGGGGAGACGGGTTAGGAGACCTTCTTTCCCGGCTTTCTCACGAGCTAGCTGGATGGCCCGAAAGTTCTTGTAGATCCGTGCTAGCCAGATGGCCTTCCGCCGCGCTCCGCTTCGTTCTGAGTCTGAATTTCGTACCATGACACAACGCTACACATTTGCTGACGTCAACTGTCTCTTGACCGCAGATGGTGATCCGCTTCAAGGGTAAGGCGGCTCATGCGGCAGCGTCTCCATGGGAAGGGCTCAATGCCCTGGACGCCGCTGTTGCCTCATACCTCAACATCAGCCTTCTTCGGCAGCAGGTCAAGCCTACGTCAAAAATTCAAGGTGAGTGTTCCAGAGACCCCGGAGTGTTTCCTTGTCCACGTTTTGTCGCACGTGTGAGCATATTACCTTACTACGTACGCGTATGACGCTTTAGCTTTTGCGACATTGCCTTGTTGAGCACAAGCGCGCCGTTTTTGATTTCTGGTCTTGGTAACAACACTGGCGGCAACGTCTAAGGTTGCGTCTCAAAAAGAAAAGGAGAAATTGTACGCCAGAGTGCACGCCAAAGAATCCCAAGCGGTCGAAATTTCTGGAGCCTTCCGATATGGCGTCTCATAATCGTATCGCAGTTTTGAGACGTAAAACCCCAGAAATTAATCAGTTCATCTCATGTTGCGTTTAAAGCTGCCAGTCCATCGTATAACGTCGTACTTTGTTGCCATGGCGTTCACTTCTTCGCCCTTCGGGCGAAAATGTCTTCTTTATCTGACCCACCAAATGCCCAAAATTCAAACCTGTTTATCGGCACTTTCCTCCTGACAGGCATCATCGTGCATGGCGGTACGTACCCCAACATCATACCCGAGGAGAGTGAGCTCAAGTACCACGTCAGGGCGCCCACCACGGATGAGCTGGTCGATGTGGTGCGCCGAGTGGAGAATTGCTTCCACGGCGCCGCACAGGCCACGGGCTGCACGGTGGAGATAGAGAGAGGCATCGTCTACAAGCACGTTATCCAGAACGCCGCCATTGCGAGGACGTACAGGAAGCACGCGCAGGCATTAGGTGAGACGCTTTTCGCAGCATGTCTCGACTAACGTCTACTTCTCTAAGTGTGAACAGCTAGACTAGTTGGTGTTGTTTATGGCTATGGAACATCTTACTGGCGAAGTAGAACACGGAATAGAGAAAAGCACACACAAGTGCAGTATACCTGAATTAAATTTTATTGCTCAAGAAAGCAGTTTTTTTATACTGCAGGAGGAGCCGCCAGGGCCAAAGTGTAATCATGTGTAATCTGTCGGGAAATAATGTATCGACATCAGCAGAACCACACATATACACACATATCAAAAGCACTTACGTATGCCATCTCGTAGATTTTAACGTATCTCAGCCACTAGACTGCCTGTATTGCGTCGTGCATGGTCTAACGGCCGTCATATCCTATCTCGTTGCGTCTGTGCCCGCCTGTTGATCTGTCTGCCGTTGTCATTTACTGCGGTCGGTGTTTCTTGGCGTTCTCACGTTGTCTCCCTCGATCTGTCCGTCTGTGTGCCCGTCTGTCCGAAGTCCTTCAAACTTTCTGGTTGCCTGCCTGCTTGTCTGTTTGTCGATCCGGCATTACTAAGCGATTATACGCATTAGGTGCCAGGTTAGCAAGAGGATGGCCCAGTCCTGGGCAGGTCCAGTCCAGTCCTGGTCTAACCAGGACTGGACTGGACCAAGGATGGTTAATGCCATTTGCCATTTGGTGCATTAACCAAGGATGGTTAATGCACCAAATGCAGCCTCTTCTGCGCCACCTCATTAACAGCTCAAATTGCCGCATACAGATTCTGTCATATATTCTTAGTACTTAGTACAGTTATATAAGCCGTTGAAGATGATTAATACGAAATGGCACTAGGGCCTCTGCTCCTTGTTCTTCATTTTCAGCGATTTCTTCATCGATTCAAATCTCCATCTTCCTTTGACGTTCTGCTCTAATTTAGATTTGAGATAAATAAGGCACCCTAGGGCAATGACATCTTTTACTTCGTAAGAACAATACGTTTCTGCCAGACAAAACTCGTAATTTCTTCTACTTGGCCGGCCATCGCCAACGCAGGCTTCGAGTTCCAGGACGCTGACATGGCCGAGCAGCCACCCACAGGGGCGTCGACGGATTGCGGCAACGTGTCCCACTGCATACCCACCGCGCACCCGGTCTACTCGCTGGGCAGCGGTGCCCGCAACCACACTAGAGGGTTTGCCGAAGACGCCAATTCTGAGGCGGCTCAGGAGCCCACGCTTAGGGTGTCCAAGGCCCTGGCCCTCACTGCACTCGACCTGCTCACCGACCCGGAACTTTTGGACGAAGCTCGCAAGGAGTTCGCGGCACACGGTCGAACAGCTTAAGATCTAAGATAGGATACTGACATTTACTAGAGTAGAATGCATGAGTGAGCGAAACAACTTGAGTCCACAATAGATGTGATTAAGCTCAACGTCACCTATCTAGGTCCACTCTGGGACCATCAGGTCAAACCTGACATCCCCTGTCGCGGGCCCTATGAACGGCCAGGATTTGAGAGGTCCAGTCCTGGGCCTTAATAAGCATCATCATTTGTTTTTGAGCGAAAAGAGGAACGAGCAGAGGCACAGCCCCACAGGACATGCTCGAAGTCCTGATAACCACCCCACTGAGGGCAGTCCAGGCTTGGGAACCGTTCAGGTACAAGGCGTCACGGAAAAATGGGTGGCACAGTAAATGTGAATAACACAGGACCATAACATCGTTCGTGTGTATCAAGCCTCTTCTATGTCTGCGTCTTCTGTGCATTTGCCGTCTCCCACGTCTTGCCAACACATTCGCCTAACCTTTGTTGGGACAGTACTGAGCAAGACTTCAGCTGTGAAATTCCATTCAGAAGCTGGATTTATTAGACCTGCAGAAGCTTGCGGTAGTGGGTAAGGTTTAATTGCAAAGGAAATGCGCGCGAAAATGGAAACAAGGGTAGAGGTGTGGAGAACACGAGCTCCAGGACACAAGAGTATAGGCAACACTGCGTTCGTGTTTTTGCAACGACCTCCTTTGTTTTTGTAGAGGAGGTCGTAGACTTCGGCTCCTCTACTCTTGTGTCCGGCGTTTGTGTAGTCCACACCTTTACTCTTGTTTCCGTTTTCGCGCGCCTTTGCAATGAATTCCTTCGACGACGTAGGACATGTACAGTTACTAAGGTTCCTAACTTTCCGAATAAACATTCAGTTGCCAGTGGTGCGCTGTGTAGTGTTTTGCATTTCCTTTTGTCTAGTACGTTAGCGCTCCAATCGTGCCACAGTTGCGAAGAAGCCCACACACGCTTATCTACGTCCGTAGACGCATAAGCGAATCGCTGCGGTCGCTTCCTATTAAGGAGAAAACCTTATGTGCATCATGAGGAAGGTGTCCTGGAAAGAGTTGTCAGGAAATGTACAACGGGGAACAGCGGGTTGAGTGATCTCGCTGTTGCTCTCTCTCTCTCTCTCTCTCTCTCTCTGTGTGTGTGTGTCATAGCGAGTAAACTTGATCAGGTATCCGGCGTATCGATGGACCTGGGGTCTCGTCCGCGCCGGCGGTAGAGGAGGGCTCGTGTCCGTCGACAGCGCCCCGGCCTGCTGGAACGCCCGTATATATAGTTGGTCATGTAGATCCTAGCTAGTCATTGCGGCTCTCCGCCGCGCCCATAGTTCACCCCAGGTGGAGGGACTGCAATTCCTCTCTGAACAATGTCGCAATACAATATATATATATATATATATATACAAAATTTCCCCTTTCCACCCCCACCCCATTATGCATGTTCGTGAAGCGTACTTACACCATGCGCCGATGAAAAAATTTCACCTTTGAAAAAGGCTGGTCTCGAGCCGAAACGTCAGAACAAATACTAAATAATATGTTTGTCACTGGCTTTCTGATCGTATATTTATCGCGATAGCCAGGAAGAGTTGCTTTATTTATTTTTTTTTTGATGTACATATATATATTCGCTGTGGACTAAAGCTTGATAATATGTGTCCATTCCTCTCTCATCAAGACCATTTGTCGCGTCGCTACATAGCTTCGGTGGTCATCTACCTTCGCGGAGTGGAATAACTCATCAATTATAACGCAGCTTTTACGCATCCGTTCCTGCGCTAAGCGCCGTCCGTCGGCCCGCACCGTAACCGAGCGAACGAACAAAGCGACAGATGTGCAATGGCTGGCGCGCTTCGAGCCACGTGACGTTGCTCTTTTGCCGAGGCCGGCTAAACTACCGCCAGTTTTCTTATGACAACCATCCACGAGTCAGGGAAACCCAGGAGTTCGCGTCACCGAAAGACGAGATCGTCGGTTCTTTCTCAACAACCAGCGACGACTCCGGCAGAAGCGCTTCATCGGCGCTGCTCAGCGAGGTAAGTGTACGGAAACGAGAACATGCATTGATTGATTGGTTGATTGATTGATTGATTGATTGATTGATTGATTGATTGATTGATTCGGAATTTTCAGAATTCAGAATTATTTTCTTTGACGTCAAAGGAAGAAGAAAATACATGGTAAGTATACAGGGTGTTTTTTTTAGCTGCAACACATTTAAATTTTAGCTGCAACACATTTTTAAATCGCTGGGATAGGTAGTGTCGAGGACGGGCTCCAAAGTACTCATTTGCTGTAGCCACCAATTATTGATAATTAAAACGGTAATTAGCGTAATATCACTAATTATGTGCACAAGTGCGGAAATTATTCTGTGTCTAGAGGCCGCCAATCCGTATACTCGAATGGTACACAAGACATTCCCGCGATTCATGTTTTTCTAATTTAAAAAATCTGTTGCAGCTAAAAAAAAAAACACCCTGTATACAGAAGGAGGTCCCGTAGTTACAAACTGAACGGGGACCTCCTGTGCGCAATAACATGATGAATGATACAATCAAAATGGCAATATGTGGACTTAATAATGGGGATAGTTAATGTGATACAAGCGAGAAACTAACCTGAAAACAGCGTTATCAAAAAGCATGGAACAAGTGGAGGAATGTGCCTTAGTCAATGAAAGTAAGACGGACTGGGTGGGAGACAAAACGATTGATTGATTGATTGATTGATTGATTGATTGATTGATTGATTGATTGATTTCTGGGTTCTACGTCCCAAACCAGCTGCGATTATGAGACGCCGTAGTGGAGGACTCCGGGAATTTCCACCACCTGGGGTTCTTCAACGTGCGCTGACATCGCACACGTGAACACATGCTTCTGTCAAATGGCTTTTGCTTAGTGTATCGACACGTAAGCAGGTGTGCACAGCTGCGCTCACATTTCGATTTGGGAAAGCGTCGAAGCCGTCGGTAACTATATTTTCGTTCTTTCACCGAAGAGACGCTAGCTAACCAAGCCTGGTTCTGATCAGAGGGACACTAAAATGAAATTGTGAGGTGGTTTACAATGACAACTTATATTTCGAGAACTCGATTGTCGTGGTTCCACAATGTTATTCGCAGTATTGAAAGAGCAAATGAGCGCACCGCCACGGTGGTTTAGCGGTTATGGCACTCGGCTGCTGATCCGAGGGTCGCGGGATCGAATCCCTGCCGCGGCGTCTGCATTTCGATGGAGGCGAAATGTTGCGGCCCGTGTGCTGTGCGATGTCAGTGCACGTTAAAGAACCCCAGGTGGTCGAAATTTACGGAGACCTACACTATACGGCGTCTCTCATAATCGGAGCTGGTTTTGGGACGTTAAACCCTACAAATCAATCAAAGAGCAAATGAGCGTTAAAGTTAGTCTTGAAATTCGCGCCCTAACTTCGGCCTCGTGACGTCAGAAGGCCAATTTCATTCATTTTTTGTCGCATTCCCGCCGTATTCGCTCCATCGAATGTTCTGAAACCCCCTTTATTGTTTTCTCAGAAAACAATGCATATCTTCCTTAGCGATAGAGAGTTATGTAAGCCTTAGCAGACGCTGTCAGAGAACTATGACGATACGCGCACAAGTGCTGGAACTTCAAAGCAATGCCGCCACCTTCCTCTTGCGCGCTTTCTAGCTTACAGAGGGCCTTCTGGCAAGATTGGCGTTATAGGTATTCGTATTGTAAAAAACTAACCTACTCACGCGAGAATTTTTCCCCACTTCATTGTCCCCTTAACCTCCCCGCCTTTCATTTATTAGTTTCTCCTGGTTTTCCCTCTCCTGTACATTTATCCGCAGTAAGGCCATAACGCCTTTCCAATAGACGCTCTTTACAGATATTCCTGGCGGTATGCTTCACTCTCTCTGTTTGCCCGTTTTTAATGTTTGCATGAGCGCCCATGACAGATGTCACAAGTCGCAGGTATACATCGGAAGTATTATAGCGGAGCCAAATTATTTCGTGGCAGCCGTACCTGACATGTTATTTCTGCCACGCCGAATTTGACGGCTCGGAATGGACGAGATTCACAAAACTTTACTTTCCTAAGCGCTTTTTTTTTTCCCTATTGGCTGGCAGGATTCACTAGTGATAAGTCCAGCATCACGATTAGCCGAAATATCCTCTTATGAACGTTTCTAATCGTAGTACATTTTTTGTGCATACGGACGACGTTTGCAACGGCGGGAAATCAAAAGACAAAACAAGCATAATCTATTTGACGTGGTGGGGCATAATTTCTTTGTGATTAGCTGCGCACGGCAATTGCTGCCTTATTTGAAATAATAATTGCTCTGGTTTTATGCGCTAAAACTACGATATGGCTATGACGCACGCCCTATATAGTGGTGGACTCCAGAGTGAGTTTGACCACACGATGTTCTTTAGTGTCCATGCACCGAGTTCTTAGTATGTGGTATTCGATGTGGTATTCGATTTCTCTCTCTCTCTTTTTCTCTCTCTCTCTTTCTCTCTGCATCTCTTCCATATCAAAATACATGCGTCCGCCGTGGCCGGGGTTCGATCAAGCGACCTCGGACGTATTAGGCCAATACCCTGTCCCCTAACCTAGCTGCCACGGAGGGTCACTGCCTAACTTATTTGCGATCCTAATTCGTTTCGATCAGAACGCGCTTTTCACGGCCAGAAATTAAGGCGATCAAGATCGTCGCTACCTAGACAACACCACCTAGGTGGTGTTGGTCGAGGATTAATTCGAGGCGAAGACTGTCTGCTCCCTTCCTCGCGGTATTGAATGCACTGCGTTCGGCGCCTTTCTGGGTGAGTGGAAATATACCGCGCCGTAACAAGCCCCCGTCGGTGTTTCTAATTCGTGCATCGGTCACAGGAGTTGACCTGGATCCCCACTCTCGCGATCCTTCCGCAGCCGTACGCTCAAAAAGACGCCGCGCTCGGTTACGACGACGCTTTTAAAGAGAGCGATAGCGGCCACCCGGAACGCGTGAACGCACCCGTCAGGGAGGGACAGACCGGCAGTTTCCATTGCGGAGACGCCGCCGCCTGCATGCGGCGGCTGCCCCGGTTACACGTGCCAACGCATGTTTCTCCAGAGCCCGTCGTCCTCTACACTCCGCAAACACCGGCGTTTTCCCACGCACGAAGAAGCAACGAGCGAAAAACAGCGTCTGGAGAAGCCTTCGCGACTCTGGTATACGACCTCCCCGACGCCGTTGGCCCTCGAAAGACGTGTCCTTAACGACGAGCTCGCCGTGTATAAACCGCGTTCGTTTGGCACTGTCAACTCGCGCGCCTCGTATTCCAAGTGAGTATATACCGCAGCGCTTCCGGCTCCATCTAAGGCCGCGCGCTAGGACCAGCTGTGTGACCCAGTTGCGTGCGACCCGCTGTCGTGCCAAGCGCAAGGCCAAGCCTGCGGCTTGCGCTGCTGCGAGCAGTTTGTTTGTTTGCTGCGTTCTTGTTTCTGGCAGATAACGCGTATCCAATTGAAGGCAATTTGAGTGTTGGCTTTCGCGGCCAGCGTCGGCGGAAGGTCCATCCGTATAACTGTACAGCGGGAGGCCTCCAGACGCCTTGTAAGTCCTCAACGCGCAGCGTCCCTTAACAGCAGCCGCGAACTATCCGGACGCTAGCTTTGCCTTTCTCTTGTTTTCGTTAAGCTCTATTCAACACGTCGCGTCGTCACAAACGCTGACCGCGGCGTCGAAGGTGAAACCGTTATCGCGTAGCTTTCCCTTTAATACGCACGCAGTCGCCCTACCTGCTCTCAGTCGTTCGGAACGGCGCGCACAGAGGCAACGGCATGGACGGTTCCTTCAGCAAGATCGTCAACAACGTGATCGAGGGGAAGTCCGTGGACTTCTGGACGCTGGCGCGGTTCATCTGGGAACACCCGGAACTGGCGCTCAGGGAGGAGACTTCGCACGCCAAGCTGACCGAGTTCCTGGAACAACGAGAGTTCAAGGTTCAAAGGAAATACCTCCTAAGCACGGCGTTCAGGGCAGAGTTCGAAGCGCCCGGTGGCACGGATGGTAAGTGAAACATCAACGACTGTGTGATGAGAACTGTGGTTTAACGTGTGGTACACATTCAAGTCATTAATATTAACGCTCGGCATTTTGTGAACAGGGGGAACTGGTGTGTCACGCGAGTAATAGAGAGAAAAAATCATGTGCGGGAGGGGGGGGGGGGGGGGAAGTTGAACGGAAAACAATATCCAGTTCTCTACCAGTTGGCATGGGGTGGAAAGGAAGGAAAGGAAGAAGAAAAAAAAGACGGCAATTTTTTTAGGACAAATAAGCACTAGTTGTACTCGTTGCAAGCTTGGGTTATGCGTGCGTACTAAAGAACCCAAAGACGCTTCGCGTAAATATCCATTACACAATGCAGCACTAATTTAAACCATTCATCACCTACGCAAAGCTCATTCGCTGACATAACTGTGATTACTTCGGATTTAGCTTACGTGCAAGCATTGCGGGGCGGAGCATTATCTATATGCGCATTGCCTCTTGACAGCATAATTCCTTTCGACTGACAAAGTCCCTTCGACTCTGAAATGCAGTGTGCGTTTTCTGCATCTGCACGCGTCTTTACTGTTCCTGTTCTTGAGATGTTTTGGGCGGCTTTTGTTGGTGGTGCTGCATTCTCTCGCCCTGTCACAGATGGACAAATAATTGCTATGAGCAATAACGGCGTCCAATTTAGAGCACAGTCAAGCGATGGATCTCTGACAGCGATAATGGAATGTATTCGGTCATATTGGCGCAAGTGTACCAGGGAAAAAAGGGAAGCTCGGCTCACCGTGAAAGCTTTTCAAAGTAGAATGCGATTCGTAACTCCAAATGTGCGTCACCTCAAGTGCCACGGTGCGAGTACGAATGACTCATTTCGAGAAGTGTACCAAATTAAGGAGGTGACTTCGACTGAGGACTGGTTCAGCTAAACCTGTAATCCTCAGGACTAGGACTAGTATACTAACCACTCGCACAGGCAGTCACCTTCCTTCCCCTCACAACTGAACGTTCCTCAAGCTGGCCTCACTATCAAACGCAACAATTAAGGGTAAAGCCTCAAGGGGGGAAAAAAAAGCAGTTAGACATACTTTCAACACCGTGACTAGCCCCTCAAAATCTCTGAGTTTACTGATTAGCCGTGTTCAGTAGCACAAACTGATTGTTCATGCGAGTAGCTTCGGTGTGGTTATAAATTTCTAGCAATTTCTTTTTCTTCTCAATGTCCGGCTTGTAAACAACTTCAACTGTCAAATGACACCCTGTTATAAGACAAGGACCACCAAACGCGCACTCTTTTACGCTGTGTTATCGATGTGTCAGGCAGTATAGCTTGAGATGCATCACCAACATACAGGTGTACTTCCCAGTAGGCTCTCTACTGTATCATGACATGCCACGTGTGCAAATAAAGATACCGTTTTACCGTGACAACGGCGGAGTGCTCGACCCGGAGGATCGTTATCACTATGGTGCGCCACTCTGCAGGGAAAAGGGTCGGGCGGCTGCGTGGGCCGGTGGCGAGGAGTACGTAACATCAGTGCAAAGATATAAGGGAATGAATTAGCAGTTTAGAAGGAGGGAAAGTTTAGCTTTGTGTGTATCAACTCACGATGAAACAGGGCGAGACATGCAAACAGGGAAGCAAGAGATGAGAAATAGAGCGTTTGTGAAGTCTGATATTGTCTTCAGACCCTCCGTGGTAGCTTAGCCGCTATGGTCTTCGTCCGGTACTCCCGAGGTCGTGGGCTCGAATCCCGGCCACAGCGGTGGCATTCCACCGGGGATGAAATGAGAAAAACACCCGTATACTTAATTTTGGGGGCACCTTAAAGAATCCCACGTGGTGAAAATTCTACTGCCGAGCCCTGCACTACGGATCTGCCTTGTAAACATGTCGTATAGTTTCGGGAAGTCAAATTGCATCAACGGATTATTTTTATCTTCTTCTGGGTCCTTGTTTGCGCGTCTTACGTTATTCCGCAATGAACCGGCAGCATTGGCGTCGTTAGGGGAGGGTTGAAGCTTACACCTGTAAGTGCTTCGTAGTAAAACCATTCCGAGATGTCGCTAAGCGGCAACGTCTGACCAGTAGCAAAAGTGTTATCGGTTTTACTGTGCTGCTGGTGCCAACATTTTATGCATGCACAGACTCTTACTCACAGCTGCGTTCACATTTACAAGTGCAATGGGCAGCCTCTCTATAAAAACAGAGTTCGGTTGAGCGAAAAAAAAAGACGTCACCAATCGGGAAGTTAGCATGAGCATTCACTATTGTGATTTTTGCCTATCGACAGGGCCGTATCAGCGCTTTAGTATTTGTTGTATTGACATATTTTTCTTATCTTCCTTGTTGCTATGTTGAAATCTAAATTATGTTAATAAAGGCTCGTACAGGGACCGCGAGAAAACAATGGGCAACGTAGCGATATCTACTGACACTTGGGGTTGGATATAGAAATCACGAGCTTTCCGTTCGGATGAAATCAGAGGAGGCTCCAAAAAGCAATACCGAGCCTTCGTGGGCGCTCATTCAAGTTCTATAATATCGTGGATAGTTGTAAACTTAATTGTTTATAACTGATGGTGTTTTACGTGCCAAAACTAACTATTAGTAGGCACGTCGCTATAGTGGTTGGGTACGGAGTATTTCTTACCACATGGTTGAACAGATCGCTAAAGAACGATTTAGAACAGGGAATGTCGCAGGAGCCAACGTTTCGACAAGTGGACTTGTCTTCGTCAGGACGGCGACTGCCTTGATTGATTGATTGTGGTTTCGATCTTTCGTTTATGTACGCCATTGCACGCTCTCCCCCGTCCACAGAAGGAGAGGAGAAGAGCGGCACGTGCGAACAACGCACGTGCTGCTTTTCTTCTCCTCTTCATAGAAAGCCACGTGGTCAATCCACAGCACTTCATGACATAGGTGTCCGTGCTTGATCATCGTACCGTGGTTGTGACGCATAAAACCCCCAGAATATTAATTTTAAGTGCAACGTCACTCATGCCGAGCTCCGTAGCGGCGCAGCTATGGAAGGCGCACGTAGTGTCCCATATATATAAGCGGCAAAAAACAGTAATGCAACGGTTCTGTCACGAGACAAGGCCATCGAGGTATGTACGCGGCGGCGAACGATGCAGGACAGCCGTGAGCATTGAACAAAGTGGACAGCCCACGCGTCGCTATTGCGACCGTGTTTCCACGTTTTGTCTGTCGCACTCGCCCTGGTCCCGCAATTCCTCTGCGTCTGCACTTTCCTGCGAAAAAGGTCTAGAGGAAACTGTAGCGTTGAAATTACCTCAGTAAAGCTTAACTACTTAATATGTATGAGGGAACAGTCCTGGGCAATCCTGGACCGTCTCGGGTACAATTTAGGGCACAATTCTTGGTATACAGTTAAAGACGGTGTCGAATTCAGACATTTAGGACTTATTGCTGACATAAATAGCTGTAAATAGCTGATCACGATAGGATGTGGCAACGGACATTATCCCCCTCCTCCTCCTATTCCTCTTACCCCTCCTTCTTCTTTTGCTTCTTCGTCTTCTTCATCGACGATACCACAGCCGAAGACTGACAAAACACAAGCCGAATTTTATATACGCCCCTTCTATAAACTTGGGAGTGGGAGTAAAATATTCTGGCCTCACTGGCTGTGTAATAGGGTTGACTTTTCTCCTTCATCAAAGTACTACATCTACTGTATAGTGCGCCCACTGAAGTGCTCCTTGAGTATTTCTTGCACCTTCGTACCAATTTCAGGTCCCACGATAGCGTTTCTGTGCGAGTACGATGCCCTGCCCGAGATCGGCCACGCGTGCGGACACAACCTGATCGCCGAGCTTGCCGTGGCTTCCGCCATCGCCGTGAGAGACGCCATGAAGTACTCGCACATGCTACGGGGAAAGGTCAGTGCTTACACCTTCTCTGCAGCAGCTGTTCTGCAGTGACGCTCGCAACATTCAATAAAAAAAAAGCCTCCAAGTATTTTGAAGTGCGGGGAAGTGTGCACAAACTATGGCGAAGCATTTTGGGTACACAAAGAATAGGCAGTGTACAATATAGTAAAGTTGGGATAGAATGTCGAAAATATATCAAAGATTAGAAATTGTGTAATGTAAAGTAACTTGAAGCTACTGTAACATGGCAAGGCCATTCTTAACCTATTATTTTTATCTGTTTTCTGTGCTCTTCAAGCGAGTTACGCTTAAATTTTTTACAGCGAGTACATAATTTCATCATACGGGCGTTTCTGCATTGTTAATGCTGCTCTGGATTACCAACTGTTACTTCACCAATATATCCTTCAATTATATGTCTACATAGGTTACGTAATCTCTAACGTTGTATGCGCTTCTCGGAAACCTAGAATTGTGGCTGTGTGCTCATCTTGTGTATCTCTTGATCAAGTATATGAATTTAATTGATCGGTTGATTGATTGGTTTCCACATGATTGGAGTTGAGGTACCTTGATCATATGAGTCCATCCATGTACCCCACATATCCACGTTGACTTCATAGGGCTTCGCTACTCAGAACCACGTTGCGGATTGGACACCCTGTTGTGGCATAACCATTCAGATGAAGGTGAGACGTAAAATACAAAAAAAAAAGTTTGTGCATTAACGCGCTTTTTGAGTACCTCACATATGAATTTCCCTCAAGGGCGCCAATATTTATGTTGAATGAATTAAGGGCCATCCTACTATGGTTGTGGCGTGAGTTTAAACAGCGACTGCAGTGTAACAGCCCTGCTTCTCTTTCTCGACTGCAGGTAGTCGTGCTGGGGACTCCAGGCGAAGAGAACTGCGGCGGAAAGCAGATGCTCATTGACAAGGGCGCTTTCAAAGACATCGACATCGCGCTCATGGCCCACCCTTTCCCGTACGAGGCCCTTCGGACGAGCTTCACCGCAAGGCAACAGGTTAGCCGTGCTACCTTCGTATACGTTACCAGGTCTGTTTTTTTTTTTTCCAACATCTGTGGAGTTGAGGTCAGGGGTAAAAAAGTCGCTGCACGATCTTCACAGGTCCCCCACCCAGTACAACTAGTGGGAACAACGTGGAATTGATTAAAACGCAAAAGGGTTAGAAGACACACGGTAGAAGCCCTTCCTGCCTTACGTTATTTCGCTGTGCCCAACTTCGGTAGGAACAAGTAAACGCAGCAAAGAAAAACGCCTAGCAGAAAAGAGCAATATCGTAAACCCTTGCTGCATAAGCTTTATCATATGAGCATTGTCATAAGCGTCGTGACCTAATATCCAAACGAAGCACAGTATGACAGGTGCATCGGAGTACTTTTTCGAGAGCTCTATTAGAAGATTAAGGACGCAAATTACGACGGACACAGACGGAGGAGACTGGATGAGGCTCAACTGGCGGTTTTAAGAAGGCGTCCAAATTTTCCCCGTGCGCCTTTAGCAGATGCGAAGAGGCATGTGCGGAACCGCAACCATAAATTATAACGATGATGACAAAGCTGCGTTTAATTCGCAGAAAGGACCCTGTATCCTCTTTGTAGGGGTCATAAATGAAAGCAGTAACAACAAGGATAACGGTTTGCAATTTCATGTACGAAGAGACACGACAAGAGTACTACTTACACCTGTTCAACCTTGTTCACGTCAGAAAGGGCTGTGTTAGAACTTGTCCTATGAAATGGAATATCATTACATTTGTTTTCCGTTTTCACTTATGGCAGCGGCTCTTGACTGCGTCGTTCTGTATGCCGGATTATAGGAGCAAGCTTCTGCCGTACTAACGAGACGTTCAGTATTGGGGCAGTCGTCCCATCTTCTTTGTCCGTGTTCGTCCAAATTTGCACCCGTAATTCTGTAGCTGTGACAGATCCGTATTTACAGCACATATGCTACAGAGGTCGCACGTATACACTAGCCGAAATAAAGCAAAATTTCACGTACACGTGAAGTTTCGAAGTTGTCAACCGTGGGGAAAAAAGGGACACCTTTTGAGCCCACATTTCAGTTGCACTAACGAAGACAAGTCTCTCACTCTTTGGAAATATCGGATGAACTAGTGCCTTTCAGGCCATGGTACAACAGTTGCTAATGCCTATGCGAATCAGCGCGTTATGCACGCGGTCCTTCTTATGGCCACCACCGGACGTCACAGGTGACCGTCCGTTTCCGGGGCAGGTCTGCCCACGCCGCTGAGTCCCCCTACAAGGGTCTCAACGCCCTGGACGCGGCCGTGGCATCCTACATGAACATTTCCCTGCTGCGCCAGCAGATCAAGCCAACCAGCAGGGTTCATGGTAAGGACGTCTCTTTTAGGCCTACGTATTGTGCTTACCGTGCATCTTTGAATCATTGAGGTTTGTTTGTTTTTGCTTCTTGCGGGAAATTCTTCCTAAAGTTTTGACTAACAGGAGAACCACATCTCTGATACGGCACCTTGAGGCCAATGACGTCTCATGATAAGAATGTTGTAACTCCGCGATTTTCTCTGGCCTGCAATGTAACGGCACTCGCTTCTACTATATCCGTTTTGTAGTAAGCTGTAGAATGTAGGTCCGCGGCCTTTAACATCTGTGAACTACTAGTCGACAGCTCATAGACAGGCCTTATGCTGCCCACATATTATACCTATGTTTGATATTTACGGACCAGCTGAGAATAAACATGGTAAAACGGAAATGTTGACAAGTACGGCGCAGAGAAAGTCCTGCACAACTACTGCTGTCAAGAGCACAGGTATACGGAAAGAAGCACGCAGTCCATGAGGGTTGCCCGGATCATATATTGTCGCGATTCATTTCTGCGAATGACACCACTTCCCCATAAATTTTCGGCGCTTCATGGGCTTGCGTGTGTCTATTATGCACAGCCGGCGTGAATATCACACGTTCGTAAGGCCCACGCAAATCATCACCTGCCTATAGCTGACTATAGCCATGTACCGAGGTTCGCTCGACAACAAGGCTGTCTGCAGAGGCGTCAAATGCAGTCAATGGGGACGTCTGCGTCAAGGGCATATCCATATTCTGTTCCGTCACAAGAGCTCGGTTAGTTGCAGCGGGTAACATGTAGTTTTCAGTGCTGACTCCGTTCGACGCACCTGCAGTGCAGTGCACGGGTACCGTTTCCACGACCACTCGAAGTTGTATGATGCCAGTTATACGAGATAGGAACACACGCTTCACTGCTCTTTGACTTCTTTGACTGTTCCCTTCGGACCGTGCTGCGCGTAAAACTGCGCAGGCGTGATCATCCGGGCGGGCACCTATCCCAACCTGATTCCGGAGTCAAGCGAGTTGAGCTACCACATCCGGGCCGTGGACGTTCCTGAGCTGGAGGAACTGGTGAGCCGCGTGGAAGGCTGCTTCCGGGCGGCGGCCCTGGCCACGGGATGCGTCATGAGCCTCGAGTGGGGTATCCGCTACAAGAACCTGGTACACAACATGGCTCTCACAGAGGTGTACCGGAAGCACGGACTGGCACTTGGTAATCAAAGCTGTGTTGGCACTCTGAGCGAGTGTTCAGGGCTCAGCGGAACGAAGCGCGACAATTTAGGGCCAATTAATGCGCTTCCTTTCGCTTTCAGCACCTTCACTTTGGTTCACATCGGCGTAATGTAGATTCGTGCACTTACATCGAAATTCACATCAGCTGTAGTGGCCAGATTTGTAGGGACATGACGTGGCTATACCCAGGATCCGTGCCACAAGAGGGACGCAGGATTGGGTGCTGCCCCTCCCAAAATTCTCGCCTGCACCCTCCCCCTCTTTCTTTTTGGGACTGCAAGATCTCCTAAACGCCTACCCACGGCAGGTGGTGTGAAACCACCCCCCTCATTCCCCTCACAAAACTAATAATGGCTCTGACCCTGGTTACATACCGAAAAATTGCGCGTATACCTGTTTTTATGTTCGAAGGCTGACATGTCCTGTTTCAATCATTGAGGGCCGTGCATGCCAACTACAAGGGCTGGTTTTCTACGCGATACTCTATCCTGCCCAAGTGCCCCAAACCTGTGAAACTTCGCACTGCGACGAAGAACCGTCCTTATCAGCACTCGGCACTCGATGACGCCATCTTGTTTTTGATCTTTGTCAGATCACACACAGTGCGCGCTGTCGGCTAAAGTTGATGCAACCAACGAGGGATATTGCGGCCTACACGTGGTATTCAACTAATAATTTTCAAACTCATTGGCTCTTCGTAGTAGTTCACAACTGCGCTAGTTAGCAAACGAGGGCAGGACAAATACAGCACGTAGCTCGGGAAGACGGAAGGGCAAAACTATTAGGCTTGTACGCAATGCTTTGCTAGTGATACGGTTGCTTGTTTGAACCGTATTTAATTTTGTGGTTTGTATTCCAGTGGCATTGCAGTTTGCCTTTTTGCCTGCTACGAGGCAGCCCTGTGTTTTGGTGGCGAGGTTCATCTCGCACTGCTACCCGTTGTTTTTGCCTGTCCATTCTCGCAAAACAGAAATCCATTTCGATTCAGTTTAGTCAAACGGGCACAAAAAGCTGTTGGCTCTCGAGTGACCGTATACTTTACGCAACCTCATTACTTCAGTCGGCTTCGAGAAACCAGTGATCGTTCTCTGTTGAATCGCTGTCCCATCCAGGTGTCGAGTTCCTGGACACCGACATGAAGGAGGTGGTGCCCACGGGGGCAGCGACGGACGCCGGCAACGTTTCGCACTGCCTACCGACGCTGCATACTGTTTATGCGGTGGGCACCGGCGTTCGGAATCACACCCGGGGTTTCGCCGAGATCGTGGGCACCATCGACGCCCAGGGGCCCACGCGACGAACGGCCAAGATGCTGGCCCATACCGCCATCGAACTGTTCTCCGACCCCAGCCTCGTCCGCAGGATCAAGGACGAGTTCGCCGAGTGGCGTAGTCGCACGGTATCGCCTCCGGCTGTCGTCAAACCGACGAAATGAACTACGCCAGCCGTTTTGTTGTGTTAGGTCCATGTAGTCCCGGACTGACTTGGTCATGCAATGGCCCAGGTAGAGCCAGTGACCAAGGAACTACGGCCTCTGCCATCAGTCAGTAGTGGCTGCGTAACGAAGGACACCGTCTTGTGCTGTCCGAGTGATTAAAGGATGGCGGATGTCGGCACGTCATCTATTCGCCCGAAACTGAAGCTTCGCGGCAAACCTCACAGAAGGGGGAAAGGAAGGATGACTGTGCACGTTTGTGATGTCATTCTTGGACATCCCATGCGCGTAGCCTTTGCCAATTGATAGTTGTTTTCCTTTTTCATGTTTTTATTTGTTTTGTACAGTAAAGCCTTAGCACATGACAGGAAATGTGTCACGTAGCCCTATTTGTGAGAACAACTCCTCATAATAAGCCTCGCGGAAGGAAGAGTTACGGGGAAAATAGGAGTTACTCATGGGATCACTGCCGTGTTAATTTCATTTATTTTTTTTATGTCTGAAGAAACGCTGTTCTTGCATTTCGGTGTCTATGAATGCAGTAAGCTTCGTAACCCGCGCTCTTCGTTCTCATTACCAGGAACATTGGACAGCAAACTGCAAGTCATTGGAACGTCCACAGGGCTAGGAATGACTGACAGAACCTTCGATTCTGGCGCAGGTGCACAATGCTTGCACGGTTTCAACGTTTTGACTGCGTCTCAAGGCATCTGGGGGATTAAATGAAGGTCCTATGAGGTGCGCTCAATGTTTTGGTAGCCGAGTATGAATTACTAGTATAAATTACCAGTATACATTGCCAACAAAACCTCTTGTTGGGCGAGTTGGTACATTCTTGAAACCTAAAGGCACCGGCGCAACCAGACGACACAGAAGGAGAGACAAGGACACACGAGCGCGGAAACAACTGGCTTTATTTGGAAAAAATGACGTGGTTTTATAAGTGCCTCGAAGAAGCATGGGAAATGGAGGGGGACAAAAAGAATAAAAGGGAGGGGGGGGGGGGGGGAAGGTGACATGTCAACAACGCAGGCGCAAAAACAACCAGGAAAGCACAAGAAACCAATCCAATATATTGCTTAGCAATGTAACCCCCCCCACCCCCCCGATAGCCGCATCAAGAAGATTAAATTCCGCGTCAAACAGAGCGATAGACGGGGTGCTTATGCACTTGCTGCCAAGTTTTCTAATATGGTAGGCTTGTCCTTGTCTCTCCTTCTGTGTCGTCTGGTTGCGCCGGTGCCTTTAGGTTTCAATACATTGCCAACATGTCCAGCACACCGTCCTCGTGAGACAGCCACGGCAGTCATGAACCATTCCAAATTTTAATTTCTTTCATGGCGATGCTGACGTTCTTAAGCAACATTGGAATAACAACTGCAGTGTGCTGTGTAAAAGTTGTCATCGGTCTCATAGCACAGCAAGCACTGTGAGATGAATAATTATCTTTACTGGAGATCACTAAGGATGTTGTACTAGTTGTGCAGTTTTTCTTGTCGCAGCAGTTCCAGACGGCAGTGATCAAGCGATAATAAACAGGCATACTGTATCACGCTTGCAGGCTACTGTGGAAATAATCAAATCAAGAGGAATAGGTACTTAATCACGTTGAAATATTTAGGATTGCAACGTGCTGTACTCAAGTAGGTTTCCACTTTTTTAAGCAGCTTGGCCTTCCCGTCTCAACGTGGGAGTGGGCCACGGTCTTTCCTTCTTTACAGGGACATGAAAGACAACAGTTCTCGAAGGAGTCGCTTTATCCACTTATACATAGTGGTTCTTAAGGGAGGAGGACGCTTTCTTGCGTACTCGTCAAGAGTGACGACTGGATTCACTACTGGAAGGCCGACGCTTGACTATCCCGTCCCGACGTGAGGGCGGCCCTTGGTCCTGCCCCCCCCCCCCAAAAAAAAAAAAAGAAAAAAAAAAAAACGGTGGAGGACACCTTCAGGACCACATTAATTTTTCCGTTAGTGGCTATTCAGCACGCTGTATGCCATAGCTTTTCGATGTTCTTTCTGCCATTATATAAGTTTTCAATGTTCGTACAATGCGCTACGCTCCACTATGCGAACAAATTTCTCCTGCGCTCATTCGACATGGATGCATCTGTTGATGTTTTCAAGTAAAACAAACGCGCGTCTGGCCATGTTTTATTCTAAACAGGACATCCCGGGAGTTTACTAGAAAACTGGTTTATAGTAGGGCCCCTACCGACAGACAGCAATTGTCAGCGCACCATGTGTACCATGCTAACTAATGCAATGATGTCTGCGGCTTATTGTTGATGGTAATGCAGTATTTTTATGTCAAACGCTGATTCCAGGCATTGTCATTACGCTCTGGCAAAACGAGACCGAAGGAATGAAGGGGCATGTATTTATCTCACGGAACAAAACTACAATTTCGGGATAAGCAGTGCACATACTTTCGCTTCCACGGTCGTCAATTTTGTGTCAAGCCGACGTAACATTGCTTCGCAAAAATCGAGATGTGATTATCCCGAGCGACTATATATAATATTTACGTAACACTTTAGATTCCATGTGCGTTGCACATGCGTGTCTGTCTGTGTTTCTAGAACTATTTACGGGAGCGCATGGATCAACGAATGTGCGATTATTCACTAACTGAAATATGTACGCCGCGTAAATGAATCCGCACGAGCCAGTCGGAGCTTGCGACCAGGTGAATAGTTGAAAACAGAACTGCGGCAGCTGCGCGGAAAGCATATGGGAAGCATAAGTAGACGGGTATCTATGGCCATAGTCATGATTGTCGCGGCGTTTTTTCTCGAACGCATATAGGGCTCTTTGTTCGTCGTCATGGAAATGCGCCGATGGATGTGGACGACTCACTATGGGCCACTCGCCATTAGCTGTGTTATGCAAATTAGCAAGGAAGATTCCTTGCTAATTTGCACTTAACGGCTGATTATCATACAGTATCCTATCACAGTTATAGATCTTGATACGGTCTGCCACCCAAACGCCAACGGTTAACGTTTCCTCAGAGCGCCCTTGTAACTGCTGTCACACTGTCAACACTACGTTTATCAATAGTACGCCTACTTGTCCGAATACATAAAGAATCTTTCTGCGTGCTCGCCAGCTATGCTATTAGTCGTCGTTGTTTGACAAAAAAATAACGAAAGAACCGTTCGTTTTCTTTATGGGCTCTTGTTCATGTCGAGCTTGGAATTTTCCCGCCCTCTCCCACACTATAAGCTCTAGCGAACACATTCCTTCCTACTTCATTTAATATTAACGTAAATTAGTAATACTGTTAACGATTTCTAACTTTCCCTTCCCAATCGCTCATTGCACTTGCGTTCATTGTTCTTGTGTTATCGTTCTACCATCCGCGTGTTCAACAATTCCTCGTGGCGGGTATCAACCATGACTGTCTGGCGTCACCGTCACCATCGCTAACCCGCGCGCCACGGTTCCGCTCGCGCTGTCCACAGTCACGGGCGAGGCTTACTGCAGACCTCGTCGATCGGAGCTGCGCTTTTCTTCTCTCGGGAACTTATTCGCGAAGCCCGCGGTTGGCTTCTTCTCGACCCGTTCAGCTATAGCCCATCTCGCTAGGCAACAAAGCGGAACGCCCTAAGCCTACCGCCGGCTATCGCTACACGATGTCTTGGAAGAACTGGAAGAATTTTCCCTTTTGGGACCTGTCCAAGTGGTATCGTTACTCGCCACCGCGCAGCGACGAAGCATCTCTCCAGATTTCCAACGCCTCATTGAAGAAAGCCCCCGCACCGAGTAAGCACAGAAGGCGAACCAAGGTCTCCAAGAAGCGGGTTTCGCCCAACAACGCGCCGTCCCGGGGCATCTCGCCGCAGGAAAAGCAAGCGAACGCAGCGGAATCGCAGGTATGCCTTCGCAACATCCTGACGTTTTCCAAAATACGGCGAAGTATAGAGGGTGTGGTGTGTGTGTGGGGGGGGGGTCTTCAGCAGTGCAGCGTAGTGCAGGATAAAAGCAATGTAATGGGTTGAAGAGTTGAAAGCGACTTGTCGGTACAGTGTTGTCCGTTAAGTAAGGGAACACGCGACTGCGTGGCCTGTGCGGCGGCTGCTTACAGCACCGGAAAGTAGTATCAAGGTAACTATATGTCCGGTTTTGGTATCGTCTGCTGGGGCGCAAAATAACCGGATATGGACGATAGGCAGTGCGAATACCTTCCGCGATAGGCAGTTGTTTCAGGCTCTATGTGACTGCAAAAGCCAGCCGCATGCTATCCTTGTCGGCCATGCTCGTCTATTTCTGCAATCGAGTGTTCGTATAGATAGTACAGATTGCCCGTGGAACTGTAAATATCAAGGCTACACTCAAACGCTGCCGCAATGCTACTTTGACGCGAGGCAGAACCAAAGAGGCTCTCGCTCCATTCTTATATGATGCTGGTCTAATCAACTAAATGGTAAGTTTCATTTACGTCAGTAAGTCTAATTTACTGCATGGTTCAGCTCTTGGACGCCTCTCTTTGGGACAGGACTGGTTTGTTTGATAGGAGCAACATTGTGGCCGTTCCTCCCGTTCGTCCAAGACATCGATCGTGGTCGTGTTTCGCAGTTCTTATCTGCAGTGTAGCTAAATAGTACTCGAAAAGTATTCGCTTCGATTCGCACTCAAACATTAATACTCGAATTCGCGTCGCACTCAACATGTTGCTATATGCGCATCCTTGTGAATTACATACAGGTAGAGAATGTTGCCACGCAATTGCCGAGGCAAGCTGTCCCACAGCCGGCCGTTCCCTGGGTTCCCTTGCCATCTGTTGGTCCTGCAGCCATCCCAGGGCGCTTCGACGAGTGCCTCCTACCCGACTGGCCCATCCACCAGACTGCCCAACATGCAGCTTACAGGGATCCGCGCTTCACAGTTAATCAGGTACGAAGCTATACCATTACATAGGGTTCGGGAACGATGATAATAACAGATTCACGTGCCGAAACTACAATATGGTCATAAGGCACGTTGTCCTGGAGGGCTCTGGAAATTTTGAACACCAGGGGTTCTTCAGTGCGCACTTACAACGCACAGTGCACTGGCCTTAGCTGTCGTCGTCTCCATCGAAAATGTCACCGCCGTGACCGGGATCGAACCTGCGTCTTCCAGACCAGCAGTCAAGCACCGCACACCACAGACCAATGGACCATCAAGGTGGACCGGTTCGGAAACGAAGCTCCGGCCTGTATTCGAAACGTCCTAGCATCGACTTCGATATGTTCTTATGCGATTCTAGGGAGCTGAAATTGGATAGTAACTATTTTCAAATAAGAATATTTTCGAATGGATCTGAAAAAAGAACAAATACGGGTAGCGAAAGCGCTTGTAGTTACCCAAACGAATGCAACGTTTCGCGTGCCTTCACGTGCACACGAGCCATACGTTTAGACAAACGCACCTAAGGGCAACCGTGGACGAATGGTAGTGAGTTCTCTATGTTCACAAAATCACCTGAAGCTGCAACTTCTTGTAACTCCTAGTAACGACGTTCGTACACGTCGGAGGCGCAACCAGAATTTTGTTTCGGGAGTGGTCCCAGCCCCCGTGTTTAGTGCATCTTAGTGTATTCTTTAGTGCATGCGTATATATGTGCATACAAGCTTAAAAATTTCGGGAGGGGTTTAACCCCCCCCCCCCCCACTCTGGCTACGCCCACGACGCACGTGATCGACATCTTTCAACGCCAGCCATCTGTAACTATCGTGTATCGGTTTGCCACCACTTTCGAGAGATGGCGCCACGCTAAAGAAAGCTATTATTGCTCATCAAACTTACAGGCTTGCTGAGCAATGATAAACCTCTTAACAGCGCTGCGTCGTGGCCGCAAACGCATTTTAGTATCATGTCCAACGAACTGGCTTTTCCGATATCCATTGCATACTTATATCGACTCTCGATTACGCGAGACCAGCCACATTTGTTTCTCATGGAATGAAGCTTTTCTCTTCAAACCCAGGGACCCGCCGCCTACGGACAAGAACCCGACGGAGCTTACCGCGAGCTTGCGGGGTGGCCGATGCAAGAGCTGCAGCGTAGTTACGAAAAAGAGCGCTACCTGCGGACAGCTGGGAACGAAGCGCACTTCACGCGGTCTTGCATTCTGGTCGCCGCCTTTATGATCAACGCCAGCATCTTAATAGCGCTGCTCCTGCTGCTCGTGGGCGACGCCGTGTTCTCCTGGGCGCCGACGTTCTCGCCGGATCCGACAGACACGCTGGGCACCGGGATTAACTTGTTATATAAAATTACAACGGTCCGACCACCGTTGCACTGGTATCAGGCACGTATGAACACGATTAGTGCACGTATGTGTGAGCCCTATCGTGCAGCTATCAAAACAAAATGACCTTCATTTAAATTATTACGAAAGACGCGTACAAAGTACTTGGACCAGGAGCCTACGAGCCTATAGCTGCGTGGTGCACCATAAAAGTGTATAAAGGCTAGCAAACCTTGATATACTTGCATATGCATGTTTTCATGGGGCACAAATTCACATGCGAAAGAGAAAGTCTAACAATTAACTGCACAAGGAGAAACGTTTAAAAGCAAGGTTGAAGTTACATCCTGTTTTCGTTTCTAGAGACAGTGTTGCGTTTTCGCAGCTGGGGTGGAAAATCCATTCAAAACCATCTCGTGCGAGCAGTTCTTACTGTTAGCTGTACACTGTGCCAGAACAGCTTTACTTTGACCGCAGTCCTAGAGTCTCAGTTTTTGTGTAGATTCACCGCTTCTAGAACATTGTGTTACCGGGCCTGTCGACGGCAGTAACAGAACAGGTAACGACATCTTGTCGTGTTTTGTCCAACCACAGCAGATTTAATTTTCTTTTCAGTGGCGCCATTGTTCTCATCGAAAGGAAACAATGGATGTACTGTCACGTAATGGTTCTCGCTGTCAGTGCTATGTACCTTATAAAAATGCCACATATGGCGATATAAGGAATTGGGCATATCTGGCTGCATACGACACGTGTCCGTGTGTGGCCGTATTTTACCATATCGTGATAGAGGCATATAAGGCAATAAAAGACCTACAAGAGGAGTGTCATGCATGACTCTAACATGAATTGTGAAAATATGGTCATATACGGACGCGTACCATGTATAGCTATATACCACTATATGCGCATATCGTGCATATGCACGTGTGGCCATATTTGTCCAATACGTGTCAGAGTCATACATGGCATTCGTCGTGGTGGTGGTGGATTATAACCGATAATTATTTGTTTCCGAATTAGTCATATCGAGATCGAGCTTGATTCACCCAAAAAGGTAGCTTCGTGTAGCTTGGTGTTTCAAACGGGGATCCATAACGCTAAAACTTTCAAATGAACGACAACAAAGTGACATCGTGGCTCTTTGCGCTCCAGGTAGTGAACACCAGCGACTACCGATACAAAGATCCCTACCATCGGTCTGTGTGCGTTTTCCACGAGTCCTGCCGAAGGGTTCTCGATATCCGAGGGGGGCGTCCGGTTCGGGCTGTCCCGGTTTCCCGTTCGCGCTGTGCCACCTGGCGCTCTTCTGCTGCCCGTCGCTGGGCGCAAACCTGGAGCCGGAGCGTATCGACGCCCTCATGACGCAGTTCGCCACCCGAGCCCGACATCTGAACCGGGTCTCGCAGCCCTTCATGATGTTGGGCAACGGCTCGCACGCCAGCAAAGCGAAGTTCACCGTTTTGCTGAACGATCTGGCTGCGGGGGTCCTGGCGCAAGACGGGGTAGACTGGTACAAGGTTGGTCTTGCCCCTATTATCCTTTCTGAAATATCTCGCACGCACAGGTCAAGTGAAGCCAAGTCAATTCAAGTTTATTAAATACTTCAGTCCAAATGCATGGTTAGCATATTGCAGAAGGAGGTCCCAAAGTTTCAGAGAAACTGACAGGGGCACCTCCTGTGGCTACATGAATGGGGTAATTACGAAAGATACAGGAAAAGCATACGGACGCGTGAGGAATAAAGAACAAGCTTGTCTACGTACACAAAAATGTGAAAATATGCTCCTTCACTAAAGGTTAAAGTGTTTCAACCTTTAGTAAAGGAGCATATTTTCACATTTTTGTGTACCTATAAAATAAACTAAAGGTTATCGTGCTAAGAGTGTAGGGGATATCATTGCCTATCTACAGAGATATGTAGGTCCACAGATACTTATCGGGGCCACCAATATGAATGCTGGCCGCGTTATCCGAGTTATCTAGCACAGTATTTAAACCAGCGAACGTTATTCAAGCTGAAGGTCCACCAACAATAGCCGAACGGGAGCATTAAGGCCAGACCCTAATGCGCGAAAATGCACGCGACAGCGACGGGCGACGCAATGCAGGCTACCCTAGCGCAAGCTGTTGCTGGCATAACCAAACCTAATTCGCGTGACAGTTTCGGCAAGTGATCTCCAGTGTTCGTGCCAAGGGGGTGTGGGCTTTGTAGCAAAACTGGTGCGTTGTCTGCCGTATGCAATGTAAAGTAAGATGTTTTGTTGCACAAAGGCACGCAAAATGTTTTTGATTGTCATATAGTAGATTTCTTTTCTATGTACGTGCATGTGTACGTCCAAGCACATGGAAGCAACCAGAACTGCGTCACTGATATGTACATCCTGTTCGGGCTTCTTGCTATTGGCTACTTGGGCAAAGCACTTCCGGGAGGGCGACGCATTCTACATTTCCACAACTTAGCGATCGCGCGATTTTGACTAGGCCGTGGCAGGTCACGCAAACGGCCTGTTTCGTCGCTCATCGCGTCGCCCATCTCTGCCGCGTGCATTCCCGTGCATGTGAGGTTTGGCCTTTACTGGAAACAGAGAAGGCTGTACCATCCTCGTGCCAACACGTCCGCAGGCGTGGAACTACACGGGTATTGTCCTCCGCTGGCCAGATGACACGACCGCGGAGGCATGGCACAGAATGGCACCTGTACTACGTCAGCTGTCCCGGCAGCTCGCCTCGAGGGGGCGTAACCTCCGCCTCGGCGTCGCACTTCGCCAGGACAGCTACGGCTCGGACCTGGAGCGCATCGCCGCCAAGCTTGGCAAGACGTACCTCTTCCTATTGCCGCCCTCCATGGAGGGCAAATATTACGAGCACACGTTACGGTACGCCACTGGAAGTCATCGCGATAAGACAGTATAGTAATAGAAGCAGCATATTGGGGGTAACGGTAAGAGGAATTAGTAGCAGATGTAGCATGCAGTAGCACTGTAATAGTAACAGTGGCAATAACCGTGTTGCCGTCGCAGCCACAGAATTCGTAGTAGAGTGATAGTAGTAGTAGCCTTTGTCGTAGTAGCCCTAGCAGTAGCAGAACAGTAGTATCAGTCGTAGTAGTAGCACCAAAAGGCGACCAGATTGGGACATATATAGATGCACCTTAGCACCACAATCTGATGTCCGGCAAGAAAGAAATGTGAAGCCAATGTGTCCGCAATAAAGATACGGCATTCATTAGGATAGGTATTGCAGCTCCAATATGTAATGTTTTTAAGATGGTACTTATGTTGTCTCCGTTTCCCTTTCCCAGATACTTCAGCGAGAGGACTTTGGGCACCTTGGACGACCTTAACCTCCGCTTCTTGAGCCGCAACCTCACTGGCTACCAGTGTTACTTGTTCCCTGCCGACACATACACATACCGGGTAAGACGAATTGGCTGTCGCCAGTATTTCGGACGTAGCGTGTCTAGAGTACTCAAGTGGACCAAACAAATTCGCGGGTGAGGCATCAATTGAAAAAAAAAAATAGCCACACTGGATGAAGTAGAAACCAGACAAAGGCATTACAACCCACGATCACAGTAGGGGCACGTTTGCGAAAGCTGGCTGCGTGACGTCATGCCCTTTTCTAGTCCCTTTATTTGCAACATGGTTTAATCATTTCTTTAATGGATGAACTGAGGAAGGTTCGCAGTGTAGAAACTTGGACTGGTGGCCCAGCGTAGCAGAATAAAAGTAAAATCTAGCGCTTCGACGAAAGAGAAAGAACGGGGCGTACTTACTCAATTGTGTCTCACCTCATTTTAAATGCGCTCATTTGGTCCGTCTTTCTGCCACGCACCGATAATCGTCAGGCTTTCGCGAAAACTTTTCAGTCGTTACTCTCCCACCAAGAAACCAATATCACGCTTATAGCTGTACACCGTTCCAGTCCTAGATGTACCGGGCATCCGGCGATTAGGCGAGGAAAGCACACAAGAAGCCAGAAAGACGCCCGAAGTATGCCTATCCTTCCATGCATACCGAATTTTACTGAACCACCAAAAGCTCTTTCTACTCCACCACTACTCTTCTTATACCAGCACAACGCCTGTCGCGCAGATAAATCCACCCGACATGACGCATTCCCTGGGCCCCGGCATCCGAGGTCCCGTGACCAATTACGCCGGACGCATGGCGTACTTCGAGACGTGCAAGATAGCGAGCACCTACTCGAAGCACATAGCAAGCTACGGCGTCGAGGCGGTCCGGGACGACTCCCTCTTGGCGTACACCGAACCGCAGCTGCTCGGGCGCTTCGCCGACTACATGCACAACACGCTGTCGGCCACATGCATGGGCATCTGGAACCCGCACATGGACGAT
The DNA here is from genome assembly GCA_013339685.2 of Hyalomma asiaticum. Classification (NCBI taxonomy): domain Eukaryota; kingdom Metazoa; phylum Arthropoda; class Arachnida; order Ixodida; family Ixodidae; genus Hyalomma; species Hyalomma asiaticum. The sequence goes on from CM023487.1 coordinate 12,278,409, forward strand.
TTCGGCGGCGTGTGCGGTTCCGGAGAGTTCCCGCTCACTGGCGCCCTCTTCCGTCCGTACAACGATACCCACGGGTAGTGTCCGGCCGACGCTGCATCACTGTGGGACATCCTCGTGGATACCATAAATATCTTTATATTTGTTTTTATTTTAGTTTCTTGCCGCGCGATACGATGCTTTCGAATAGACTGTACTGTTCATGTCTGTTAGGGTCCTATACTCGCTCAGCCCGCACACCGCTCCGCACGCGTGCGGAGAGCGTGCGGAAGGGTGAAAACGGCTCTTAAACGGATCGAATCGCGAATTATTGAAGTCGGTGGGGTCACCCAAGCCCCACCAAATCCGATATTTCGCGATTCGTTCCCTTTGACAGCCGTTTTCAACTTTCCGCACGCCCTCCGCACGCTTGCGGAGCGGTGTGCGGGCTGACCGAGAATAGGCCCTTAAGGCGCCGTTAATGCGATTTTACCGACCAAGCGACACTGACGTAAGCGAAGCTTAATTTGCGTCCTCGCCTTTGTTATGACAATTATTTAGCGCGTAATGTTATGGGTTTTATTAATGTCATTACTTTTTTTTTATATTTGCGAGCGCTTCGGTCTACCCTAGTGCTTGTGTCTCAGCTTCTTCACAATGGCCCTGGAGTGCTTTGAGAACGACATACACGTAGTGAGGTCGCATTCAACGCATATAACAATAAAAGTTTCATTTCATATTCCTCACTGCCGATGTTTTGTGTTTATTTTGTGTGTGTGTATGTGTGTTACGGAAGCTAAATATTCGTCAGAGGACGTTGACGATGGAACTGCCCACTATAAACGATCGAGGCTCAACCCACTGTAAGATGTAACAGTGTATTGTGTATTCGTTTTAGCACAGGGAATGTGTGAAAGCTGTAGTATGAGATGCGAGACTGACTACGCTATTTTTCTGGTAAAAGTCTGCGTTTCCTTTTCGTCAGCGTGTCACGTCACAACTTCCAAAATTTGCAAAAAAGCCGGCGCCATCGTCATTCACTGAAACAGCATAACTGTGGCCTATCATGCTATGAGTGGTTTTTTTTTTTTTTGTAATGTAGCTTTCAATCCAGCCGAATCTTTTTTTTTTCCCATAAGTTTGTTGTAAGCACTACAACAAACTTGCAGGCATATAGATGCCTGTCTACTTGAGGCCGGGCTACTGGCGCGTCGGTCTTCGACGAAGCAGTTTGCAAACATTAATTTTGTGGAAATAGCACAAAAGCGAGCATATATTAACTCAGCTGACGCGCTTCGAAAGCTTATACTAGAGGACAATTCATTCTCGCGCAGTGTGCCTGAATATGGACCTTTATTGCGATAGCGGCTTGGTGCTTATCAGCAACTTATAATCAACAACTTATCGCTAACTCTACTTAGTGACCCGCGGGCTTTTTCAGCCGCACACTTATGCTTCGTATTTAGATGAGGAGCTGCGCCGATAGCTGATCGTTTATTCCTATAAATACTAGTTCATTCTTCCATTCTTGTTCTTGTTCACCTGACAATATATGGCTCACGCCCACTGTGGGGGATTGGCCAAGAATTGGGCGCTAAAAAATTTAACATTCCATTTTCGCTTCTACCCTGCGCGACCTACTTCTTCCTCATCCCCTGTTTCATTCCGCAATTTTTTTTCCCTTACACGCCGGCTTCATCGGGCAAGCCGGGCCAGCTCATCGCGTTGGGGGCGTGTGAGCGAGTAGAAGACGAAGAAGAATAAGATTTGTTTACGCCCACCCACCGTAATAATTTCTCATGGATAAAATGGACTGGTCTGGGTACTCGGAAGTATGCAAGTGGCACGGAGCAGGATTCCTTCTGGAAAGTGCAGAGCTGCACGCCGACGATAGTACTGGAGACGTCAAGACGTACACTAACACGGCCGCACTGACGGGTGAAATGCCAGGAGCCCCGCATCGCGGTACGACGTTCCTAGAAACCGAGGCTGGCAGGTTCCACGGCGCCACCCAGACAGAACACTCGGGTCCGTGGCCTAGGCAACCACAGGCAGCTGCTGTACGGAACCCGTCCGCCCAGATGCACGCAGGAGGTAACCCCGCAACTACGAGCTGCATGCTATTCGTAAAACCTTGCAATTGTTCTTATGCCACTGTGTAACGCAGAAGGTTGCCATAGATATTTAACGTCGAGAAGACGGTGCCTTCACTGCCTAGAGCAATGCTCGGAGGGGCCGACCACGACATCAGTGCAAAGGCAGACGATGTGAAGGTCCGAGCTCCGAGTGCCACGTGGTCCTCCTTGATCATTAGTTGCTCTCCCTCTGCAAACACAACGTGTCCACGGCCTCCTGCGTCTACTGTTCAGAAAACACAGCAATACTTGGCGTCCTCTACTGACAAAGCGTGCACTCTGCGCATTGAGATCATCTATGAGTGAAAAAAATGATCGACAATGGCAAACGCCACTCATTGTACAAGTAACGTTTCTTGTAATGGTCGAAGCATGAGCGAGTTGACGAATTTCCATTCAGACACTTACCAAAATGACAGAATGAGACAAAGTGTGTTCTTTGCCTCTGCCTGGCCGCTTTTCCTAATGGTGCATGCGCTGCGAGAAATTTGTTAATGAGCTCATCAGTGTTAGGCTTACCCATACCAGATGGATGGGCCTTTAGCTCTATCTCGAGCTTCTGTTCATTCCAGAACCACAGAAAGCAACACCCTACGGCGCCAGGCCAGCGTGTCACTGGTACGACCAGAAACGCCATCATGGCCGACACATTCCGCCCGAAGAGCTTCAGCGCGGTCACCACTGCACCATGGGTGGTTCCAGCGGGCCGATGGCTGGGTCATCCGTGCCTAAGTATTCGCAGACAAGCCAGCAGCGCCCGATGTCGTCACGGCCGTTGCTGCGGCAAGAGTTAGGCAGGCCACCCATTACCGGCGGACGTGTCCAGGCTACGGCTGGCATCGCGCGTCAGCCACCACGAAAGCTTGGTCCTCGTCGCTACGAGAATTCGAAGGTAACGGTCTTCTCCAGATGGCGCAAGAGCTCTGTGACTCCTTGTCAGCAAACGTCCTTAAATGGACTCTAAAGTGAAAAGCTTTTTTTTTTTTTGCATCAGTGATTAATCCTTTCACAAATAAATTTTGCCATCTGGAGTTCGTCAGCGTCGGAGTGCGGCCGCCTTCGCCGGGAATCGCACGTGCGCCCTCGTGCATAGCAGTAAAACGCCATAGCTGCTGAGCCACAACGGCAGGTATTGGCCGGCGGCTTATAATCGCCCACAGTTTTTAAATACTTGTGTATTCTCAGGTAATAGAGATACGATCTGATTGTCAGGGGTTCAGGCTCTTGTACTGTGAGAATGAAGTTCAATGCCGCCTTCAGAGTAGTAGTCTCCATTTTTCTTTTCTTGCTTGGGGGCTTATCCTCAATAGTGGCGGCAGCCACGGTCCATGAATTCCGAGAGAACTCATGGACCATGCCTGCCGTCATGGACCACAAATATTCTTTATAAATACCCCAGCATACTACCTTAAACACTGTGTGCCACTGGTCTACTAGTTTCTGCAGGTGCTATTGCTTGTATCAATGCCGTTGCCGGAACTAGTGCTTGAATATGTGAAACACAGAAATAGTTCCAAGCACGCAGCTCACGCACTTCACTCGCGAATAGTTCACGCAGCTCACTCGCACTCTCGGTGAGGACAATAAGCTGCCGCAATCGTTCGTGGTCCCCTGGCGCAGCGAGGGTTCGGTGACGGCTCCTCAGATAACGCAACGCTGGCAGCCATCCGAATATGGAAAAGACCCTCCCGCTGGAGCCGAGGGACGCTGCAATCGGCCCTTGGTTCTGGCGACCATGACGATGATAGCGACGCTCATCGCGGCTGGCCTTTTAGTGTCGTCAGCAGGCTTCAAGCACTTTTTGATATCCGACTATACCTCTCCGCCGAAGGCGGCGTCCTGGGCACTCCCGGAGTTCAGACCATGGACGGCGCCCGTCAACGTTGTCCAGCCCTGGTAAGTTCCTTGCGGCTTGCTTCAATCTCCCGCCTTTAACTATATACCCCGGGTCTGTATCAGTTTATCGGCTAGCTGTGGCAGTGATTATGACGTGTATGTGTTCATCACCGCGGGCGCGTCCTTTCGCCGCTAAAGAGGAACGACTAGCCAAACAACGTTTTCTCCTTCGCAATGTGTTCTACTGTTGGCTGTACAGAGTTTCACGATAATGTAGCCGACAACACCTCCTCGCTTAGTTACACTGCAGATAGACGTCATGTATATAACTACCATTAGTTTTGATCCCACGATAACGCACGTGAGGAACAGCTGCTTGGGCACATTAAAGGTTAATTTCCACACGATTAATACGTGTATAGATGTGCGTTTGTGTGCGGCCATAAAAGAATTGCCAGACTCTCAAGAGCGCTTGCCTACGCCTCTCTAATAATCGAAGCAAGATGGCGGATCTTAATCTAAAGCTATAAGAGTAAACAAGGTGTCACCACAGCCGATCGGTGTCTTCATTCCGCCTGTTTCCCCACAACACCTAAGCTTTCAATGCGCGTGCCGTAGCTTTACTATCCTTCCTATGAAAGAGGACGTCCTCGTTAATGTAATGGTGATGTGGGCAGATTTTGTAGTGTTTCTACCATCGAGTTGGTATGTCAATACTTCTAGCCATGTAGCGCCGCTCAGAACGAGTGAAAAAGAACGGAGAAGGCATAATAGTGAGAATAGGACAACATAATGTGAGCTAACCCTATCGTGCCGCCCTCTAGGTCAGTCCTTCCACGTTCTTCCTTTTTGCTCGTTCTGAGGGGCGCTGCATGCCTTACAGTTGACGATTGATTGATTTCCAGAGTTTTACGTCCCAAACCACACTTTGATTATGAGAGACGCCTTAGTGGAGGGCTCCGGAAATTTCGACCACCTGGGCTTCTTTGACGTGCACTGACATCGCACAGTCACAGGCCTCAACATCTCGCCTCCATCGAAATGCAGCCCCCGTGGACCGGATTCGATCCCATGACCTTCGTATCTGCAGCCGAGTGCCATACCCACTAAACCACCGTGGCGGAGCCTGAATGCTTACAAATCACTTCTTCCCTAGCTATCAAGACCTCGCGGTTGTCGGTAATGAACACGATTCTTCTGCTGGAATCAGCGGGGGTAGCGGTAGCAGCCGATGCTCTGGTCAGGCTTTCCTCTGCTCTTCGACGCTTGTAGACGTTTTAGTCGACCAGTCGGGCTTGGCGTACTTCGTGCGTTACTGCACCAGGCCATTCACTCTTCTACGTTCCTTAGAATTCCAAGCTCGTTTGGCGTGGCCTGCTGCTCTTGATCGTGCTGTGCTGCAATAGTGTTGCTTGGCTGAGCCAAATAACCTCTCATTTTTTTTTTTGTCTGACTGAGGGCCAGCAAATGAGTTCCAGGATCGGAACAAACGGCACAGCTTGGGCACTGACATCGGGCTCGTTCGTAATTTGTACATTTCAGGTACCAGGTCGTCAATGCCAACGACTCCTTGTACGCGGACCCTCGACGCCGGTTCGTGTGCGTCTTCCACGCAGACTCCGTGGGACTCGTCGCACCATACGCCGGTGTCTCGTTCGGCCTGGCGCGCTTCCCGTTCGCCCTGTGCAGCGCGGTGTTGTTCTGCTGTCCGTCTCTTGCCATCGACCTGGAGCCCGGAGCCGACTATCCGGAGCCCCTGGCACAGGAATTTCTGAGACAGGTGCTGAAGAACCGGTTTCCGCGCCCTTTTCTTATGCTGGGAAACGGTTCCGCCGTAAACCTGCCGCAGTGGGACGACTTGCTCAATCAGGCGGAGTCCGGAGACTTGTCCTCCACGATCGGTGCCTGGTATCAAGTGAGCGAGTACCTTCGATTGTATGTTGCGGAAGTGAAACTGTAAAGCTCCTGAGAATTCTTAGCTATCGCCAAAGAGACGTAAAGGCGAGAGCCTTATCGTTTGAGCTCGGGGTCCGAATTCCGGACCTCGAAGTTAGAGTTCCGAAGCTCGTGAGCCACCGCACCTGTGTGTTCTACTGCCTTATGCCTATTTCACTACCATGTACATTAAATCATGTGCGGTGTAAATCTGCATATCCCTTGCGAAGGGGTACGGATGTGCGCAACACGTGACTTTGTTATCTTTAATTATGACATAAATAGCTAGCATACCATGTTATTATTGTGACCATTTTATTATACCATGTTATCGGTGTGCTTATTCATAATAGTGACACATTCGCATCGTTCCTCTCCATTTGTTACATACGAAGTGAACCAGACGCGAGTTCTCTCTTTCGTTTATTTCATTTTTTAGTGATTCGATGTCCTCCTTGTGCATTTCGGACCCTCACTTTTTTTTTTTCAGAACCCCTTTCCATAGAGACAGATAAGCATTTCGTCTTTAAAAAAGGATATAAAAAGACATTTTCTACTATTTAGAAACACACCACAAAGCTAGTTTTGGTTAGAGCTAACTGATCCTCTGATCCAGCTTGTCTACTTCCGGCGTCATTACTCATACATTTCCTGAGGAACGGATCTTTCTGGTAAAATAGCCGTCTCGGTGAATTTTACACCACTCGCAGCATAACAGTCATTTTCATATATTTGTAAAATTGAAGACCAACGTAAAACAAGAACAAGCACCATTGCTGAGTCCAGCCGTTGCAGCTGTAGGCAAATTCCCTCAGATGAGCAAGAACACGATTCTAATATGGGTGTAAAACGCACCTTCAGGATGTCGCATTCATTGTGAATATAATATATGTATAGCAGGAAGCAGGGATACGCAGCTAATATACGCAGCCCCGCCACGATGGTCTAGTGGCTATCGTACTCGGCTGCTGATCCGAGGGTCGCGGGATCGAATCCAGGCCGCGGCGGCTGCATTTCGATGGAGGCGAAATGTTGAGGCCCGTGTGCTTTGCGATGTCAGTGCATGTTAAACAACCCCAGGTGGTCGAAATTTCCGGAGACCTCGACTACGGCGTCTCTCATAATCAGAGCTGGTTTTGGGACGTTAAACCACACAAAGCAACAATATACGCAGGGCGTCCAAGATGCCAGGTTATGTGTTAAGTGCGTCTATGCTGTGGCGCTACCGGTAGGAGAGTTTCACACGCCAGTCATTTGATGCCTCGCTCTTCAGCTGATGACGATTTATAGTACATCTATTAACACCTTGATACACCGACGTGCACTGTCTTTGTTCACCTTACAAGTGACATCAGCTCACTGCTACACTCCCCCCCCCCCCCCCTTCCCCTCCCGTACCACCACCACCTTGCGCGTGATCCTACTTCAGGAACGTCCATATGATGGCATTGTTCTTCATTGGCCCGATCCCTCGTTGACTCCAACGACCGGGCCGAGGCTCCCCGGGGCTTTGATCAAGCTGCGTGCCCAGCTGTCCACCGCCCGCAAACTGAGCCTTGGTGTAGCCGTGGGCCAGCACGTGGCCAGTGGACCACTCGTCGCGTCGTTGGCATCAGCGCTTGGTGCCGCCTCGGTGTACCTGGTGCCGCCTGTGCTCGCTCCTTCTGACTACCTTGGCCTCACCTTCAGGTTGGTGAACATCACTATTACAGTCGCCATCAAAGTTATCTGGAGCACTAGAGCAATGCCTTGAAGTGCATTTGCCACCGTTTTCCCACTGCGGTGCGACTGCTGCTGTGCACTGTTCTTGCGCGCTTCTGCACAGTGCACTAATGGTATGCACTCGAGATCGTTAAGCAGTGGCAAGGTCTAGTATACCTGCTCTAATATGTTACTACACTGAAGGAATTAAAAACAGGAGATAATTGTGAGACGGAGAAAGAATCGAAGTTGGATTTTAGAGTAATATTTATACGAGCAGTAGGATTCATATTCGCTTCAAGAAGATGCTACGTGCCTACAACTGCAAAACTCCTACTAAATTTTATTTATTACGAAGCACAAAATGTAGCCTGAGGCATGTCGTGGTCCTAGCTTTTTTCGCGCATTGAAGCTGGGGACGCGGTATGGCAGTGACCGTAAAGCGTCACACGTGTTGCCGCAATCACTCTGCCCCGTTGCTTCCCTTACTTAGTTCCACAGTCCAACTAAGCAGCGATGACGCACTTCCAATGCTACTTTGTTGCGTATTACGTAGTCACCTTTCCGACTTGTCTTTCAAAGGCGCAGTCGATTACAAGCTGTGCACAGAGTAGGGTGGCCTCAGCCCATGCAAGAAGATTACCTGTTTTTCAAGCAACAAGTGTTGCATGAGCGACTGGGCTTGGATATCTGTCGCTTAAAAATATATGTCTTGTTGCTCTTTTGGGGTGGATTCACGCGACCAGACAAAGCAAGAACGTTTGCAGCTGATAGCGTATCACCTGACTCGCGAGCATCATCAAAACACGCCGTTCACGGTCTGGATTGAAATTGTTCGCCGTTGTCCGCTTGACGGTACTCTGCGCTCAGTCTAGCGGAATCGGCGTCAGATGTGTCAACATTGGTCGGATTTGCGTGGCAAGCTGCCACATGTTGCCGGCTTGAAACCACGTCACGTGTGTTTCTTTCGCGGCAGTGGCCAAGGCAGTGGCTGCGTTGGCTGAGGGTGCATTTATTGTGCGACAGCTGGAAAGATGAGTCATGGTTCTGTTCACATGTAGAGTTGTTAATGAGACTGGGGGGTCTTTGTGACGTCAACGCGAGCGCGGTGCACAGGCAAAGGCCGAGTGACGAGGCAACCGCTACTTTTCGTGCAATCAGGCAGGCTGCGTAATGTCGAAATGACCCACGCGGACTCGGCGAACGCCGTCCGGCTGTGTGAATGCCAAGGTGAGTGCTATGGAATGTGTCTGCGCGGGATCCAAGGGATTACGTGACTGCTCAGTCCGCGGAGAGGCAGGATTTCGCTCTCGCGTGTGAACCCACGCTTACGAAAGCCCCTTTGCATGCAGCTACTACGACGAATCTACCCTGGAATTGCTGTGGCGCCACGTCGGCACGTTCCTTGGTCAAGATGTGCAAAGCAGCGTCTGCTACTTGTTGCCAGCCGATGTCCTCAGCTTTCGGGTAAGTATCTGACCGATTGATAAGTGCACCTCAGCTAAGGTGGTCACCACCGTCATCAGCCTGTCTACGCCCACTGCAGCGAAAAGGCCTCTCCCATATAGCCCTTCAATTATACCGGTCCTGAGCTAGCTGCGGCCATGTTATCCCCACAGACTTCTTGAGCAGCTGAGATCAAGCGAAGTCTGTTTGACGCGCCATGATGCGATAGTTGATATACCGTGAGCTTTGGTGTAGCACGAAGCAGAAAACGCCGACACTTAACACACATGTAGCATTGTCTACACTGTTGTCCCTCCCGTCTATTTCGCAGAGTGACATCGTCATTACCCACTAGAAATATCGACTTTCAACGCCCAGTTGAACAGACCGCTGTCGTGCGAAGCACTGTGCGTAATGACTAAGCGCGCCAGAGTAGTTATGATGTGGTAAAAATTTACAGAACAAGTGTGTGACTTGGTACGTGGTCATCTAAGATGATGACTAGCCTCGCTCTGTGCATCCTTGTTTCTCGCGTATGGGTCCATAGTTCATTGGTGTTCCCGTGATCTGATGAACCTAGTACCGGAACGTGGGACGCCAGTGCCGCCTCGTAAATGCGACGCTCGCTCTGTTTGCATCAGGTGCTCAACGTCATGCGAACGCTTCACACCCGGTGCTTCCGAGCGAGGAGGGTCGTGGTTTCGGGCCCGCCGGCAACGCGACGGGACTTCCTGGGCGCATGGCCTACTTTGAGGCGTGTCGCTTAGTCCGTGACGGCTTCGACCTGCTGGACCTCGAGTACGGCGTCGTCGCGGCTCGGGACGACGTCTGGCTCTCGTACACGACTCCCGACCACATGGCTCGCTTCGCCGACGCACTGCGAGACAACCTCACGGCCGGGTGCATCGGTCTGTGGAACCCACAATGGGATGATTTCGCCGCTGTCTGTGGCGGTCTTGAGTACCCACTCGCTAGGGCCCTCTTTCGGCACCGAAACGACACGGGTCATGAATTTTTGGCGGTTGAGCGATCACGGCTCTGATATATGACCTGCGTCGCTGCGTTCGCGTGACATAGTCTACTTGATCCGAACTCGAATGCAGTATATCAATAAAATCGCGACATTGCTAACGGCCGCACAATAGTTATTGTCCTCCTCACTTTCACATTATTCCAGAAGCTACCACTTTCAAATAAAAGCCGTTCTGTCCGTTTGTCGGTGTCAACATTGCCTTCACTTATGCGAGTCCTACTTGGCCGATTTCGTGTTGTGGGCATGATGCACAGTATGGTGACCACCACCATCATCATCATCGTCATCATCAAACTTGTCTTTTTCTTCTTCGCACTGTCCTTCCAGCACGACCTCCTCTATAAAAATTTTATTTTTAATGATACTTCCATAAATATCTTTATAGAGGAGGTCGTGCCTTACAGTCACTCAGAATGTGATCTCTCCAGCTGTTAACGTTCTCGTCACTTTCACATCATTGCAAAAGATACTAGTTGCAAATAAAAGCCGTTCGGTCTGTCGGTGACATTGTCTTCACTTATGTGAGTTTTACTTGGCTAATTTCATGTTGTTGCCAACTATAGAGGCCACAACAACAACAACAACATTTCATGTTGTGGGCATGGCTAATTTCATGTTGTTGCCAACTATAAAGGCCACAACAACAACAACATTTTATGTTGTGGGCATGACGCACAGTATCGTGACCATTATCATCAAAATGGTGTTTTTCTTCTCAGCACTGTCCTTCCTGTGACACTTCGAATGTGGTCTTTTTAGTTTAAGAATAATCATTTAATCGGTCGACGTCCTCGGCTATGGCCAGCACAGATTTCTCACCCGCCGTCTACAAAGCTGTCGAAGAAAGTTCTAGCCAGCTCCGCGAACTGAGCATGGACCTCTGGAACAACCCCGAGCTGGCGTACAATGAGGTGAAGTCTCACGACCGGCTGGCGCGATTCCTCGAGGAACGAGGGCTCAAGGTACAGAGGAAGTACCTCCTGGACACGGCTTTCAGAGCTGAGGTTGTCGCGCCTGGTGGAGACAATGGTAAGCTAAAGATAGTGGCTGTTACTGAAGTGTGCTGCGCAATGAGACTAGGCGGAAATGTAAGTGTTTTCGAGGCTGGAAAACAAGAGCGTAATCTGGCTTGTAGCGACGCAACAGAAGATATAAATTATCTATAATTGTAGACGATGGGGGGCGTTGCTATGACAGGATATTAGCGTGTGTCTTGGTGAAATTATGGCAGGGACGGCAGATGGGATGGAAAGGAGGCGGAAGAAGATCGTGGGCATCGAGTCAGCCTGCCACTGGGAGGTCGAACTCGTGAAAGGCGGTACTGTCCACTGCAAAGATCGTAAAGAAAGTAGCATTCGCCATTCAATGCCAACCATCCGCCGTCATCCCCGCGGGATCTATGCCAGCTCACATTATCTGAAACAACCGATAGGCAAATCGAAGCGTTTGCGCAATTTTGTTTGCGTCGTTTATCGCACTAGCTTGCCCGCCGCGGCGGTGTAGGGGTTATGGTGCTCACGCCGAAAAAAAAAAAAAACGCGGGTTCGATTCCGGCCGCGGCGCTCGCATTTTCGATGGAGGCGAAAATGCCAAGAGGCCAGTGTACTGTATGTACTCAGCGCAGGATGATGATGATGATTGTGGTTCGGTTAGGAAAGGACGCTAATTTCTGCAGCCCACGTAGGGAGCACGGCTAAGCGTCCGTGGGGGTGGGGGAGAGGGAGTGAAAGAGATAGAGAGAAAGGCCGTAGTGGAGGGCTCCGGAAATTTTGACCACCTGGGGTTCTTTAACGTGCACTGACAACGCACAGTACACGGGCCTCTGGCATTTTCGCCTCCATCGAAAATGTGACCGCCGCGGCCGGGATCGAACCCCCGTTTTTTGGGTGGCAGCCGAGTACCGTAACCACTACACCACCGCGGCGGACCAGCGCAGGTTAGTCAAAATTTCCGGAGCCTCCACTTATGGCTTTTCTCTCATTTCTATCCCTTTCCCCTGCCACCAAGGACGCTTAGCCGTGCTCCCGACATGGGCTGCAGAAATTAGCGCCTCTTCTTTAACCGAACCACAATCACCATGATCATCATCAAGCCAGTGTTTGCTTAAGATATGCTGGCGAGTGAGATACGTTTGTATATGCCTATGTGCGCAAAGAGCATGCTCAATACTCTAATTAGCACGCTAATTTTAACCGCTATATTGGAGCCGCTAAAGCTAGGAAAGCCCCTCCTATCTGTTACACGACTGCTATCTCTGTGCAGCGGCTTTCTGGCTAATCTGACTACACGATCTCTTTTTAGAGAAGCTGATCGGTTCAAAGCGATAGCAGTAACGTCACTTTTCTGTCAAAGCAAGCACTCATTCTCAAAAGGACACAAAGCTGAGCGAGTTGTTAAGGATTCATAATGCAAAGAATAGGCGTGCAAAACATGGACGCAAGGGAAGAGGACAACACGGCGTTCGTATTGTCCTCTTCCCTTGTATCCATGTTTTGCACGCCTCTTTGCATTATAAGCGTTGATGTTTCATTATCTTCCACGCTGAAGTGTTAGTTAATATTTGCATTAGTCACGCTAACACCTGTCACTCAACTTCCCCCGCCCCCAACCCCCTCGCTTTTTTTTTGTTTGTTGTTGTTGTTCGCACGTGCCGCTCAATTCTCCTTCTCTCCTTCTGTGGACGGGGGACAGCGTGCAGTGGCGTCCAGAAACGAACGTTCGAGAAGGCAGTCGCCGTCCTGACGAAGACAAGTTCACTTGTCGAAGCGTTGGCTTCTGCGGCATTCCCTGTTCTACGTTGTTTTTAGCGATCTGTTCATCGATTCAAGCCTCCATCTTCCCCTGGGCTTCCTTCTAGTTTCTTCACAACTAAAGACACGTGTGCTCTTTGTCTCTTACGTTTCTTCCACGTTCTACTGAACTCGAGCAAGGACGCTTCATCATTCTTCTTCCTAAACGTCGCAGGTCCCACAGTATGTCTAATGGCGGAGTATGATGCCCTCCCGGACATCGGCCACGGCTGCGGCCACAATCTGATCGCCGAGGCAGCTATGGGCGCCGCAGTGGGCGTCATGGAGGCCATTAAGAAGTTCAACACCATTCACGGCAAGGTATGTGTACAGTACGGTCCACTGTTAGAGGGAACACGCGAAAGCGTGGCTGTGCATTGAAGCGAAGCATGTGCGGCGCGGCTGCGCATCGAAGCGAAGCGGCGAAGGCGCCCAGGGTCCCAGGGCAGGTGCCATGCGTCGTCTGCTACAAAGTTCGAGCGCAAACCAACACCAATAGTATAATCATCTATGGCGCGCTTTGATTTGCGCTGTAGCACTGTAACAGACCACGCAAGGCAGTTTCCCCGGACCCTTGTGCGCCTGCGCCGTTTCGCTTTGAGGCCACGCGCTCGCGTGTTCCCTCTAAGAATGGACCGTACTGTACGTTGGCTGAGACATGGCCTCCGGGATCCCGCGCTATCTAGGAGGCCGTGGTCGAAATATTTATCATGTCGAAGTTGGCACGCATTACACGAAGACGTGTGGAATAGACACCTCGCGCTGAAGCTTTCCGCAGCTGACGGCAGCGCCGCCACACATATCAAAGCGGGCGCCCAAACGGAAATTTGCGGCACGCGTTGCGCGCAGCACTCAAGGAATAATACATGTTACTTCAGGATTAAGCAGTATATATAGTTTCACTTACGCCGCACTTGGTTCCTGACCCATCGGCGCATTATTTGCCCACACACCTGTACTGAAGGTGTATGCGCCACTACGACGTCTCTCGTAATCGCATCGTGGTTTTGGGACGTAAAACCCAATAAATTATGCTTTCCATGCCCCGGTTCCTTCCTCGGTACCTGGACTGACACCCCATATTACTTACAGCACAGGCAATTTTTTTAATGTTTATGAATGCGGACCATAAAAATTTCTCATGTTCACATGATCCACCTGATTGCGTGTGTGTTTTGAAATCAGAGGAGTGAGCGTTTCTGAACCTGCTATGGTCATCATAGATCAATTGCATTTGGAATGTCATTTAAATTTCATCCGCATGCCTCTAGCGGCCGGAGCCGCCGACGGTGGAGTGATAAAGTAAGGCAGCCTACCGCCATTTTGGTCATGCAATGTACCTATACATCAGAATTTTCGTCACCTGAGGCGAGCAGCCATATTTGTCTAGGGATTACGAGTAAGTGTATACGCACGACAACAGTAGCGCCTGGCCTACTCTGATCGCGCGCTTGCCGCCAGCGTTCCCTCGCCACCGAACTAAAACCGCAACCTTTATGCTGATGAAACTGTTGACACGTGATAAGCAGTGTCAAGCCTACGCGCGCTTGCTCCAAGAGCAGTATTCATAAACCGGCCTTATCCTTATCACTTTTCTCCCTTATCTGCTCTGTGCCCTTATGCTTCATGAACAGGTTAGTACGGGGGCCGTAGTCCCGGATATAGGTAAGCCCATTCCGAAATGGGATATATACGCAAAAACGTCCGTTTAATTTTTAATATCCCAACATACCCGTTTGGAGCAAGTAAAAAATTAATAAAGAAGTAAACAACACGACGCCATATTGTACCACAAGTTAAGTTGACACTGCCCTGGTGAAATGCTTCCATCTCCAAGCTGGTCGTGTTGGGCACACCGGCCGAGGAAAGCGCCGGGGGCAAGGTGCTGCTGCTCGAAAAGGGAGCCTTCAAGGACATCGACGCCGCCCTAATGGCTCACCCTGGCCGCCAGGATGCCCTCAAGGTGCGCTTCAACGCACGGCACCAGGTGAGGACCAGCCTGCGTGGTTGAAAGCGTCATAGAGTATGCCTTATTGGAAGGCATCGTTTAGCGACCTCGGACCACTCGAACGATACAAAATGGGGCACGATAAATGTCACGTGAACCATGCAGGAAATTCCAGATAGGAATCATATCATGCCGGCCATGTATGAGTTTGACTAATGGTTGCCACAGTTGCTTAGTGACTGGTTATGGATTTCAGATAAATTTTCGACAGGACTCATGCCCACAACCATCTATAGGCCGGCTTGATAGGACTCGAACCCTAACCTAATATTTCTCCTGTACAAAACCTTCTAGGACTCGAAACCATTAAATTCGGCAGTTAGAACGCAAGGCGTTGACAACGGTCGAAGTGAAGACCTTGCTGGGATTAAGATGAGTAAATGGGGATTTTATATACTCATCGGTGATCTACGGTACCTGTTGGCGCAAGGGGCAGGTTTTGCCAAAGTGCGCCAAGAGATGGCGACGTACTATGTTATTCATTTATATAATTTTATTTAGTCTAACAACACGCTATATTATGCCTATATATCATTTAGTCTGTCATTTGCATTTAGTCTTTAACGCAAAGATTATACAAACGACGGTATGCGGATGTAGACAAAATGCTCACAGAATAGCGCTTCATTGTACAACCATTTTTTATGTATAGTTAGTGCGCAAAGAAATATAAGTTGAACACGAACACGACCGAACTTGCATTGTTTCATATAATTACATTTTTCAGTTGCGTTTAAGAACAGCCTGCGGAAATTATCGTGGTTCAGGAAGCCAGTCCCCACAAACTGCTCATGGTTTTACGAATAAGTCGTCTAAATGTGCACGAGTAATAACTGCACATTTTTGTTCTGACAATGGCAGCTGCGTGCGCATGTTCGAAGAACATATGCAATGCATTCAAGCGGCATTACGTTCTGCGGCTGCGCTGGAAACAACTCTCGATGTTGTTGCTGATGCATGCGTGGTCTCGAAGCACGTGCACACTCTGTATTACGGCCCGTTTCGCTATAGACAATAATTTCTTGCTGTATAATCTCACAGCCATGTTTCGCTGCGGACTGCAAGTGTACAAATTTAGCGAACAAGAATCACATAGCTTGGCCTGTTCTTACCGCCCCCTTTCTACCGCCACAGTTCGCATGGCATAATCAAAAGCACAGTCCCTGCAGGGGCCGTGCTGGTAGCAAGTCACCGTGGTCGATATTGCACGATTAAACATGCTCGCACTAAATGCGCGTCCGAGAGTCGCCAAGAAATCCTGGCCAGGAACATAAGACCATTTCACGATGCATCCAAGTACGTATCGCGCCCAAGAAAGACCGCATACCGACTATGATCCGGCGCAAAACAGCTACCTATTAACTAAACACGAACAACGCTTCTGTGGTGATATGTCCAACTCATTTGATTTGATGCAGAATGCTGCGATTCCCACAGCTGAACCAGATTACTGCGTCGTCTATGTTTGTGATAGCGCTTCGCATGTTGGCGTCAAGTGTGATCTTGCGATGGAATCTCGACTCGCAGATGAACGTCCGGTACGAACGCCAGGCGGCGCACGGTCCGCACTCTCCTTGGAAAGGCGTCAACGCCCAGGACGCCGCGATCGCAGCCTACATCAACTTATCCTTCCTGCGGCAGCACACGAAGCCTTCGGCCAGGATACTCGGTAAGTGATACCATACGCTGACGCACGCTTGTCGGCTTAGGCTGTCGTACGCTTGGCCATAGGCCACGAGAAACGCCGTAACAGGGAATGAGAGTCAGTACGGAAGTTTTACGGGCCCAAATACACTGAGGGAGCCAAGTACCAAGGATATTACATGCGCAAGTTCTGTACTCCTTGTGGGCAGGTAAAGGAAACGACAGAACATTTGGTACATTGCTGTAAAGGGTGTCACCCTGCAGCGTAAGAGAATGAGGCTGGATTTGTGAAAGGTTTGCTACTTAGGGACAGCGGAATGAAGATAGATTTTAAAGGGGTGGCGATAACGAAATGGAGGCTGATTGCTCGCTAATATTAAGGCCTGAAGTAAAATTTAACCTTCCAATAGGAGTAAAGATAAATGCAGTAGATATTACCTGTCGCGGCTCGCTGGCGTGAGCCGCCGCCGATCTGAAAGGTTAAGCCTAATCTATGCATCCATTCACGCATCCGTGCAGAATTCGTGGATCAAATAAGAAACCCCACTGGACCCAACGTCTCGGTAAGGGAACTCGCTCAACTTCCCCGTCATCACTTGGAGCTTCCATGTTCCGTTGGCCAAAAACCCATGGAAAACAAATTTTTCCCCAGGGAACCTAGGGAAGGCTAGAAGCTATGCTTTATGTCTTTTCCTTTTCATTGTTATGTTGTCAGGACTTCATATGTTAAAGGTGAACTCCGGCTGTCCTTTCACCACATTCTGACACCGCCGTTTTCAAATGGTACTGATAGACCTGTAGCTGGCAAAGTGGTTCAGTTTGCTCAGAAACTCTCCAATAATATCAAACAACAAAGTGAGCGATGTGTTTTTCACACAATAATCGAAACGGAAAGACGCTTCTTGTAACGTATGCGCTGACGTCACAGCCTCCCCGCCATCTGGAATACGGAGCTGGTGACGGCAAAATGAAAGTAGCGATATCATCTCATGACGTATTGAGTTATGCCAGCTCTATCTGAACTTCACATCGACAATTTGAGCCGTTTTGCTTTTGACTGCCGGCCCGCTCAGGTAGGCAGAGTTAAAGGACGTCAAAGACACAGGGTGGCCCGCTACGGAATCCGCTAAAAATTTTAAATTTAATTTTCACGACAGCTGATTGACTTTCAACCACCTGGCTTGTCATGTATTATTACAGTACCGAGGAAGACATACGTTGAAAATTTCGTTGAAATCAGTGGACACTGAAAAATCGCCGGAGTTGCCCTCTAAAAAAAATCCAGGCGTGGTGAAGCAGTTCGGTGAGCGGCCGAACGGGATGTCCGAGTCCAGCAAGCTCGTCTACCATATTCGGGCTCCCAGCGGCGCTGAGAAGGACTTGCTCGTCGCCCGAGCGGAGAAGTGCTTCCAGGCAGCCGCAAAGGCCACGGGTTGCGCGGTCGAGGTCGAAAAGGGTATCGAGTATAAGGAGGTCATCCACAACGAAGCCCTCGTCGAGACCTACAGGAAGCACGGCGAGGCACTTGGTGAGAATCCTTCTGCTCATGTTTCACTGGACGATACATTGCAAAAGCATGAGTAGAAGAGCTAGGTGGTGCTGCAACGTTTGTCAAGAGTCCATAGAACACACTAGGAGGAAGGACAAAACAAAATTATAGCATAGAGAACAAGGGCTCGTGTTGCGAATATTCGCCTGTGATATTCGCCTGCGCTCCATTTCCTTTTTTCGGAAAAGAATTAAGCGCATGGTTCACAATGCTCCTCTACGTTTGCAGAAGCATATCTGGACAAGGCGGAGATAACCATGAATGGTGTGAGTTGCTTGAAATAAGCATGAGACATTTAGTGATTTCGTTATTAAGGGAACGTTCTTAGGAGATGAAGCCAGCTTTACCTGATGGACGGATGGATGAACGGATAGATGTGTGTGTGGTTTGGTGTAAGGTGTGTGTGTGTGTGTCCAGATATTATTGAAAGACACTTCTTAGATATTGAGAGCAGGCCTGCCCCAACTTTGCCTCCGGCCACTACTACCTCCCCCTGACTTGAGCCTTCCGCACAGGGGTGTCATTCACGGACGCGTCGCCAGGCGTCACCATCCGTACCGGTGGTTCCACGGACGCCGGCAACGTTTCGTACGTCCTTCCCACGCTGCACCCCAGCTTTGCCATCGGCGGCGGCTCTGCGTTTGCCCACACGAGGACGTTCACCGAAGCAGCGGCGACCGAGGGTGCGCACCGGGCGGCCCTGCGCGTCGCCAAGGCGCTCGCACTGACCGCGCTGGACCTGATGTCCAATCCCTGAAGTCATGGCGCGGACCAGAAGCGACTTCAACACGTGGAAGGCAACGCGCGCGCCTTCCAAATAAACGCTCCCCAAATGCCGTGCTTGTGTGCAGGTACAGGGTCCCGTACACGCTTGGTCTTTGTTCTGTTTCAGCTGGCACTCTCGAGCACAAGCCCGGTTGCTGTCGGAATGAAATCGAGCGCAAGCATAGCGTCCACCGACAGCTGTGCCTTTATGTGTAGTAAATGCCAGTCTTGTACCCTACGGAGATGCTGTAATCCGCTAGACAAACAGTGGATTTGTGGGGTTTAACGTCCCAAAACCATCTCTGATTATGAGAGACGCCGTAGTGGAGGTCTCCGGAAATTTCTACCACCTGGGGTTCTATAAACGTGCACTATCATCGCACAGTACACGGGCCTCAACGTTTCGCCTCCATCGAAATGCAGCCGCCACAGCCGGGATTCGATCCCGCGACCCTCGGATCAGCAGCCGAGTACCATAGGCACCATGGAACACCGTGGCGGGGCACTAGACAAACAATGCGATGGCACGCAGCGGAAATGGCACCCTTATGGAGGACAGCCAATCGCTGAAAAAAAAAAATTACAGCATATCCACGGAGTGAATGATGATGAGTGGGCGAAGCTCGGGAGGTTCATCGTAGATCGTGCCGAGTTCCGGATTAATTTAGTTAACGCGCACGCTACGAATCCTCATGGTTCAACTATGCACAAGTGAAATCTCCCACCGGCACTTCATTGCAAGTCAAGATCCAGTGCCTATATATATATATATATATATATATATATATATGGGTTGCCGGTGAACGCTTCTCCAACGCGAGCAGTCGGTATTTCTCAATCAAGAAACTCGCTAGGAGACGCTGCCTGCGCCAACGTTGTCTCTCGCTGGTGAGGGCGCGTTCTCCTCCTTTGCGAGCTGGTAGAGCGTTCCTCTAAGAAAGAGCGTTTCCATAGCCAACGCGCGCCTTTCGCTCTCTCTGTCTCTCTCTCTCTCTCTCACACACAAGACAGCAGAGGCACGCGCCGGGAGAGAGAGAGGCACGCGCCGGGTTACGCCTGACGCCTGACGACTGACGCGTGACAAGGTTAGACTAAGAGGAGCTTCGCCCCTAAAACTGCGAAATCGCAACCATCTTTCCGCATTTGTTGTGCCCTGACCTGTGAGAAGGCAACCCGCATGATACCCTTGCCCATCGAATACACGTCGTCTGCGGAGTAATGCCCTTAACATTATCTTGCTCCCATAGAAGCGTACCCGCGATCGGCTAAATGCTACGTCGATTGCATTTGGAATGCTAGCATGAGTGCCCGCTCTCTGCACGCGGAGGTACATATGTCACCTTCTCCCTTCTATCATCACCAGACCAGTGCGAAGAGGTCAGAGTTGCCCTGCACATAACACGAACCAATTCGTCGCCGAGTATGGAAGGCGTGATGGGTTCGAATCCTCGATGACGGTTGCGTCGTACCGTCCTCCTGACGTGACGCGCCGCCGATGGAGCCGGTTGGAGTGCCTGCTGTCCCCCATTTTAGCGAGCGCCAACGAATACAGCACGGGCTCCACATAAACAGCTTCGCTGTAAAGTCCACTTGCCCCGCAAAATCAGTGCCTCCGATAAACACTAGCCTTCTACTTCTAGCATGATCTGTGCGAATGCCAAGAGGTACTCAAGAAAAATTATCATTACTTTTGGGCACAGACGGATACCGTAGTGTGGATACCTTATTTGACTATGTTTCTTTCGAGCTTTTTCTTTCTCTTTTGTTATTCTTCTCGGACTTCCGTGGGTCGCCCCGTAGTGGGTTTTGGCACTTGAAGAAATCATCATCACTTGCTCCCCAGTTCCAGAGAGGACTGAACGACATTTCTACGGAGCCTCGTTCTTTTCAGCTCCCGAGCCAGCTCCACGCGACGTACGTTGCCTGGTCCCAGGATCACCGCGTCTGCCATTTAAGAGAGACAAGCAGTGCCAAGGCTTTCTGAACGTTTAAGTTCCGCACAGTTGCCACTGCAATTGCATTTCTGCGCTCCAGCGGGCTGTTCACGTGACAGTGTACCAAGGTCTTGGCACCATGGCCCTTACACCGCCCACGAGGGTGCACCAAATTGTCGAGGGCTACGCCGGAGAGCTGTGGGACCTCGGCCAGTTCCTGTGGGCCAACCCGGAGACGTCCATGAAAGAGGCCACCGCGCACGAAAAGCTGTGCGATTTCCTGGAGCGCAAGGGTTTCAAGGTCACCCGACGTTACGTAATAGACACCGCCTTCAAGGCGGAGTTCTCGTCCCCCGGAGGACCGAACGGTAAGCTTGTGTTCCTCGTGACGTCACTGTCAAGCGATTCTTATCTCTCCCGAGCGTGTGAAGGTGTTATTCGCGAAAGGCTCGACATGTAAATGTTGGATTTGATTGATTTGTGGGGTTTCACGTCCCAAAACCAGCTGTGATTATGAGAGACGCCTTAGTGTAGGGTTCCGGAAATTTTGACCACCTCGGGTTATTTAACGTTGCGCTGACATCGCACAGCACACGGACCTCAAAATTTCGCCTCCATCTAAATGCAGCAGCCGCGGCCGGGATTCGATCCCGTGACCCTCGGATCAGCAGCCGAGTACCATAGCCACAAGACCACCGTGGCGGGGCATGTAAATGTTGGAAGTTGGTATAGCTGGGAGAGATCCTGAAAGCGGAGAATGGGGTGCTTAAGACGTAACGCAGAAGAAAAAGACGACACAGCATTGACTGCCAACGGAAAATATTATTGCAACGTATGTTGACTTGTCCATATGCTTGTTGTGATATTGGCATTTACTCATGGACCCTACATAAGTACGTCTTGTCTTTTCCTGCTTCGACCGGTCTTAGATGCTCTTTTTGTTCGCCTTCAGCGTCATGCAATCGCATGCAATCTTTCAAAGATTTGTAGTTAAGTAGCCAACTAGGTGGTATTAGCTCTGGCTAGCTCAACAGCACCGAATGTATTGGCGTCTTCTGATGTTGTTGTAATGCACAGAAATTGCAGGGAGGCGTTCACATTAGCGTTCAATGACACTGAATGCTTTATGGCATTAAGACAGCACCGTGGCTGCGGTACGCGTGCGATCATACGCCCAGTCGTTCTGCATTTAGATCGCTGAAAAGGCAACTCCGGCGATTTTTCAGTTTCCACGGATCTCAGGTGAACTATTCAGCATATATTCTTCTCGGCATTGTAATAATATACGCCAAGGCAGGCGGTTACAAGTCAAATAGTTCTCCTCGAAATGAATTTTAAAAATTTTAGCGGATTCCCACGTGAGCCACCCTGTGTTTTTGACGTCATTACTTTCAACGCTGTCAACCCGAGCAGGGAGACCCTGAAAAGCAAAACGGCGATAGTTGAGCGCTCAAAACGTCGCTGTCGAGTTCAGACAAGCTGGCATAACTCTATACATCATCAGATGACCTCGTCACTGTCATTTTTCTAGCGCCGGCTCCATATTTCTGATGCCGGGGATGCTGTGACGTTGTCGCATAAGCTGCACGAAGTGTATAACCGTTTAGGTTTCCGTTTGAACGCACTGTTCAGCCTGTTATTTTAAATGAGTTTAATAAGAGATCACGTTGATTTTCTTGCATATTCTCGAGTGATCTCTTACTTCTGGTTAACTATTACTTATTGTTTGCACTTTCGGTCTCTTATTTCACTACCAGTTTTCACTTTCCATCATGAATGCTTACTTCAGCGCACAGAAAAAAGACACGGACACAGGGGAAAATACACATATGCTTTTTCTATCCCTTAGGTCACTTACTCTTTCCACTACCGTGCTGCTCACTTGCATTTCCGCTTCCGGTCTCCTGATGGGGGTTCCCATTTCCCCTTCGCTTCCCGTTATAGCCTTTCAGACAGGTTCTGTTAGAACTGATCATCGACCTCATGGACATCACGCCACATTCCAGAAAGTGTGTGGGAGAGAGATCAATTTTTTTTTCTTTATTGCAGACAAAGTATCTTTATTCTGGTTTGAATGACCTGACGCATGCAGGACCGACAATTGCCTTCTTTTGCGAATACGACGCCCTACCCGAGATCGGCCACGCCTGCGGCCACAATCTCGTCGCCGAGTGCGCCGTGGGCGCCGCCATGGCCATCAAGGAGCTCATGAAAGAGCTGAAGAACGTTCAAGGGAAGGTGAGTATACCACGGCTAATTAAACTCGAATCCTGACATCGCCCTCGCACGATACCTTTTATGGGATGTACTGTGTATTCAGCTTCTTCTCAATAGCACTTATTGGTAACGGAGTTCGGCTGAATGCTGCTAGAGGGAGCTGCCTACGAAGCACGCTTCCACTCGGTGTTTAACTGTATAGGGTAGCGTGGGGTGTCTCAGCTCCTCCACAGTAAGCGACGCTTTGCATTAAAATATCATTGTAATTATGTGCACACTTTGATCAATTCAGAATCGGCCATTTGTGTAGGGATTGTACAAAGTGGTCGACTTCAGCTGGGTTGTGGAGGAGCGCGATAGATCGCCGATGACATCGGCACCATAATGCGCGGCATCGATCTGTAAGGAATACGTGAGGGGCGCCATGGTGCAAGATAACATCGTGCGGCAAGAAATCGGCAGCGTCCGTTGCAGCGCTGTTCGGGAACGTCCGAGTGGTTTCATACCTGGACGCACGATGCCACGATCCGTAACAACGGCGACCCACTTGTTGCCGGACTTGGACTCGGGTAATAGGACCGAGAAGGTCTGCACCAACACGGAAGAATAGCTCGGTCGCAGCAGAGATCGGTTGAAGCAATCCAGCAGTCCAACCATATTGCCAACGCCGCTTCAGGCACTGGCAATATGGTGGAAGGCTTCCCTACAGTAAAGCAACGCTATGCGGCGAAACATGCAGATTGTATCGCAGTGAAGCATATTTGCTATGCAATTACATATAATAAGAGCGGCCACAGTTAGGCTGACAGGAACCAGTTGCTTAACTACACACGCGTGCACGTGTTCTCCGTAATCATCGTGCGAGCATTGATATTTCTTATAGCTGTAGGTGTGTACCCTCAGAGTTGATTTTGATTATTTTACATCTTTCCCACACTCCGTGCGAGACCTGGGCTAGTCACGCCTAGTATCGCCATGCCCGTTGCAAGCGTTCAAATGCTTGCAACAAATGTGTGTGTGTGTGTGTGTGTGTGTGTGTGTGTGTGTGTGTGTGTGTGTGTGTGTGTGTGTGTGTGTGTGTGTGTGTGTGTGTGTGTGTGTGTGTGTGTGTGTGTGTGTGTGTGTGTGTTTTGCATTCCGCTCCCGTGGAAATGCGACCGCCATGGCCGGGATTCGATCCCGCGACCTGATGTTTCGCAAGCCACAACCTAGCCACTGAGCTACCACGGTGGTTCACAACGCTGATAAACACTTCATCAGCCATACTGCCATACGCCAAAACGGCAGTGAAATACTACAAGGACGACACAAAGAAACAACCAGGACAAGCGCTGAACGACAGGAAACGACCAAGACAAGCGCTTGTTTGTGTAGTCTTTGTCTTACTGCGCTGCCGTTTTTCGTCACTATGCGTGTACCAACAAGTCCGACTGGCCACGTTGCTATACGCCATCACCTGTGGCACCGATATTGCAATTTTTTTTTCCCGTATCCCCGTTATAGGTTGTGGTTATGGGCACTCCCGGCCAGGAGAAATTCGGCGGGAAGGAAATCCTGCTGCAGAACGGTGCCTTCGAGGACATGGACGCCGCTCTCTTGGCGCATCCGGCCATCTTGGACTGCGTCAGACTGCCCCTCGCCGCCAGCCAGCAGGTGAGAACGCGGCGTACCCAACCATATATCATCGCGGCTTCTGTGGCGAAATTTTGTGGCTTCACAGGAAGACACAAAAATTTCGCCGGTTTGACTGCTTCCGTTCGCTATAAGCGGAGCTTCCTTGTATCAAAAGCATCTTTTGATGACTACTTCCCTTTCGGGGGTTTTGTTTCCCCCTACAGATCACAGTGCAGTTTCAGTGTAGCGCACGCTTCAAGTCACCCTGGGATGCGGCCAGTGCGCTGGACGCTGCCGCCGCGTCCTACGTGAACATGGCGCTCCTACGCCAGCAGTTGAAGCTACCCAGCCGGATAACGGGCAAGTAATCCCATTCTGTACTCACACTCACTCACTCACTCACTCACTCACTCACTCACTCACTCAATTTACTTACCCGTTCGGTCAATTTACTTACCCCTTCGGTCAGTTTACTCAACCAGTAGCTCACTTTACTTAACTCGCTCAGTTTACTTACTCACTCACCCGCTCACCCACTTACTTGCTTTACTTACCTCACGCACC
Organism: Hyalomma asiaticum; assembly: GCA_013339685.2. NCBI lineage: Eukaryota > Metazoa > Arthropoda > Arachnida > Ixodida > Ixodidae > Hyalomma > Hyalomma asiaticum. The sequence continues at coordinate 12,303,555 of CM023487.1, forward strand.
AACTTATTTGCTTACTTACTTCACGCACCAATTTATTTGTTTTACTTACCTCACGCACCAACTTATTTCTTTACTTACCTCACGCACCAACTTATTTGTTTTACTTACCTCACGCACCAACTTACTTGATGAAGACGATGGCGGTGGTGCTGGTGCACAACCTAGCAATAGGTGCTGGAATGAGGGATCACAGCGGCATAGCCTCATTTCTAGCCTCACCACACCGTGGCAATGTTGCGGCTAGCGTGTCGGCTTGTGAGGCAGGGGGCCGAATCGAATCCAGGCCGTCGCGGCCGGATTTCGATGGGAGCGATAAAAAAAAAAGAGAGAGAGAGGAAAAGTTGTGTACGTTGATTCAAGCTCATTTAATTCATCCATTTCTCACCACCCGGTTTGGAAGGTCCTGTTAATAGATTTATTATCTTCAGAAACACATTTTGCCACACTGCGACAAGGACGAAACAGATGTAACCTATCTCACAGCACCTCTAAAATACAGTACAATACGATACCATATTTGTTTATTTCCAGAAATACAAAGGTTCTGGCGGATACCACCGGCGAAAATCTGTTTGAAATACATCTTGACTGTGCCGATGGTCCGTTACAAGGCATACGTGGCCGTTGTATAAAAATAGCAACATTTTTTAGAAGCTCGAAATAAGAACAACTATTAACACAAATTCAAAAAAAAAACAATATCAGAATTATATAAAGAAATAATGAAAATGTATTGGAATACGCAAGAAAAAGAAATATATGAAATAGGCACAAGAAAATCATACACTTTGGCTCTGATAAACGAACACTAATCAAGATGCAATATCGTTCGCATGGACAGGCGTCCTGCTCGAGTCCGGCCGGAACGACATCGTGATGCCGGAGACGAGCCGAGTGGTGTACCACGTGCGTGCCCCCAATGTGTCCGAACTGGCCGTGCTGATAAAACGCGTCGAGGCGTGCATCGAGGCGGCAGCTGAGGCCACCGACTGCTCGATGGTGCTGGAGAAGAGCATGGTCTACAAGAACTTCGTGCACAACAACGCTCTCAACGCGGCTTACACGAAGCACGCAGTCGACATGGGTGAGAAATTTTCGGGCGAACATGTCACCGGCTGCAAGCGCTTTAGGCACAGGCGGTACGATGAGGACTACGTCATAACAAGAGAAGGCAAGGCACGAAAGCCTGCGGACACAGGAGAAGTAGACAACAGAACTTGTGTTCTCTTGTGTCCGTGTTTGTGTGCCCTATAGTGCGTTTCACTGTGAATTCTTAGCAGCCATAGCTCTGCTTGCGGTGGTTGTCCGGCGCTGTTGTCCACGACTGCGGACCCCAAAGACGCGGGTTGCTAATTCCGACCGTGACGGTGGTACTTCCCATGCAGGCAAAAATGCTAGAAGCTAGTGTGTACTGTGCGTTGTCAGTATACAAGAACCCCCAAGTATACCAAAATTTCTAGCCCTCCACAACGGCGTTTCTTTCCTTTCCAATCTTTTTCACTTCCGTTTGCCCATCCTATATACGGAGGCTGAGCAGTGCACCCGCAAGGGCTACAGAAAAAATAGCGCACATTCTTCACCCGAAGCACAGTTATTATTACTAATTGCCGTCGTTCTCATAACCACTGCTTGTTTGCAAGTGCACAAAGCGTAGGTTTACCATTTCGGGGAGGGGCCAAGCCGTAATGGCTGCCCGGCCGCGGCGGCTGTGTTTCGATGGAGGCGAAATGTAGAGGCCCGTGTGCTGTGCGATGTCAGTGCACGTGAAAGAACCTCCAGGTGGTCGAAATTTCCGGAGACCTTCACTGCGGCGTCTCTCATTATCAGAGCTGATTTTGGGACGTTAAACCGCACAAATCAATCAACGTGCACTGACAGCGTGCGGTACACGGGCCTCTGAATTTTTGCCTCCATATCAAAGTGGAGCCGTTGATAAGGGTTGGTAAATGCAGCCTGGCGCACGCCGATTCTGCCCCTCGATGGATAAACGCATCTCATTTGTTTGTTTTTTTTTCTTATTGAGGATGAAACTCTCTCTCGCTCTCTTTAAATACCTGGGCATGCCTCTAGCACGCACCTTCGATGGCGGGACATCACGACGACGTTTTAGCCAACAGCGTGAACGCTCTTCGACCTTCTATATCAATAACACAAAATTTTTCCACGAATCTTTAGCCACTGCATGGCTGGAGACAGACTCAACGGGCGTGCGATAGCTGCCTGTCTCAGTAATAATAACGCTGCAAATATTTGCGTGTCCCGCAATACTTCAGCTCCCTCTAGCCCGGCCATGAATATAGCCTGCGTAGCAGACCCGCTTTCGGTAATGCGCTGTTGACTACTAATACGAAACACATACAACACAGAGCGCAGTGTTCTCTGTGTTGTGTGTTTCGTATTAGTAGTCAACAGCGCAGTACCGAAGAACACGTACAACCAATTAGTAGTAGTAGTAGTGATTCTTAAGGAATGGAAGAGGCACTAATTTCTGTCTCCCATGCTGGTGACAGGGCTAAGCGCCTTAGGGGAAGGGGATAAGGGATATAAAAGTGGAGGAGAAGAAAAGAAGGAAGAGAGAGAGAGGTCGTTCGATAGCAGCAGGAATAAAGCAATTAGCCCATATCGCAGACCCGTAGGTGGCAACACACGGGACAACACTCTCTCTGCAGGCGTGACGTTCACTGACCCGGACGACACGCTCGTGGTGCCGTCGGGTGCCAGCTCAGACGCGGGCAACGCGTCGCACTCGCTGCCTTGCCTGCACTCCATGTTCGCCATCGCCAGCGCGGGCATCAACCACACGCGGAGCTTCGCATCGGCGGCGGGCTCCCTCGAAGCTCAGGCGCCCGCCCGCAAAGCCATGATGTTGCTGGCGCTGACCGCGCTTGACCTGTACACGGACCCCAAGCTGATGGCAAGCGTGAAGCAGGAGTTCCGGGAGTGGAAAGCCGTGCAGCGTCCGTAGCAGACGCAAGAACGGCAATAGCGGGGCGTCGAACGCAGCAGTCTGCAACAGCCTCAGCGACAGATACCGCGCTGAAACTGTTGTGTTGAGAAAGACGCGTAAGGTCGCACGAAAAGCACCAGACCCAAGAGCAGCTTGGTGTCGCTAATACCACGTGCAGTATCCTTGCGTCAAGGCGTGCGGCGCCGCAGCCGAGAAAAACGACGTGAGACGATTCGTACTGGGGACGCTTTCGATGCGCTCCGGTTTCAATTACTCGATTGATTTTTCATTATTTCTTCAAGTTGTTCTTGTGTAACATCCCCTCGAGTAGCGTTTACCAGGAAGACTCGAGCGATAATAAATGCATTTCGTAGCGAAAAATCACTGCCACTGCCACCTTTGAACGCCCAGCCAATGAGAGAAAAATTGGAGGGCGGTTGTGCTTTGCCTTTAAGAGTGAAACGCGATAGGGTGTAGAACTCCGTTAGCACCGCCTTCTCATGGAACACTTAAGTAAAACCTGCGCCTGCTCTATAATACCCTATATCTCTTCGTGGTGCGCCACCGAGGAGGCGAACGTCATCTGAATTGCTTGATTGATTGATTGATTGATTGATTGATTGATTGATTGATTGATTGATTGATTGATTGATTGATTGTGGTTCGGTGAGGAAAGGACGCTAATTTCTGCAGCCCATCTAGGGAGCACGGCTAAGGCGTCCGCGGGGGTGGGGGAAAGGGAGTGAAAGAGATAGAGAGGAGAGAGAGGCCGTAGTGGAGTGCTCCGGAAATTTAGACCACCTGGGGTTCTTTAACGTGCACTGACAACGCACAGTACACGGGCCTCTGGCATTTTCGCCTCCATCGAAAATGCGACCGCCGCAGGCCGGGATCGAACCCGCATTTTTTGGGTGGCAGCCGAGTACCGTAACCACTACACCACCGCGGAAGTTTGCGCGGGTAACACTCATTAACGCCTCTGCTATACATGTGGCGTGGGCAGGACGAGCCACTTTTGGTATGGTAGGAATGCTGGTAATGTTAGTATTAGTGTGGAGGTGGCGCCCAGCAGGGTCATCTGCATGCACGGTCTATAGTTTCGTAGTTTCGCGTCTCGTGGGAGGGGGCTACCGTTCTGCCTCTCTCTCTCTCTCTCTCTGTGTGTGTGTGTGTGTGTGTGAGAGAGAGAGAGAGAGAGAGAGAGAGAGATCTGCTATACGACATGCGTACCGCTAAAGAAAAAGAAAAACATTTACCACGAGGGAAAAACATAAGATGAAGACATGGGTGGTAACTTTGAACTTTACTACCTGCGTCTTCGTCTCGCGACGTTCTTCTGCCGTCCCTGTCAGTCAGTCAGTCAAGAACTTTATTAAGGTCCTGAGGAGTTTAAGCCGTTGGAGATCCTACGCGAGGAGCTCCGTCCCTGTTTTATTTTTATTTTTTTTTTTTTTGGCGGTAGACATGTCGTTCAGCCCTTCCAGTTAACTTACGTACGGGTTTTGTCGTAAAAATGAAAAAAAAAGGTCGTACAACACACATATTTCGTGTTGTAGGACTCAGGTATGGAATCGCAGCATAATTTTAGAGCAGGAAATAGACATTTAGCTTAAATGTCACCTAGCTACCCATTGCCATTTTGGCGTTATGGTTATATTATTCTGATGTTTTTGAAAAGCGATGTGCCGCTTCTAGCACTCGTCCCTAGGAATTTCCAGATAATGCCGTACGTGCCTTGGTGCGCGGTCCGCAAATGCGCAACAAAGCGTTGAGCTTAGAGGGTGATTTTGGAGAATTCCGCAAAGGCACTGATGATACCTTCGAGTTGTTTATCTTAATATTTTATGCGTACATAAGACTGGCTGCCGTGGCGTACATAATGCACTTGCGTGGGGATTGGCTTTTGCATCGATATTTATATTTTTATTACACCTCTCGGTTTTCGATCTATCCGCCATGTTATCACCGATAGCGGGTTTCCTGACAACGTTTCAGATATCATCATCATTGCTTGCCACACGCTCTCGGGAAGGAACGAACGTACGTTGGAGAACCTCGCGTTGGCCGTGTTCAGTTCAGCTCCGTATTCAACTCTGTACCATGTAAAGTGCCTGGTTTGAGTGTTATTGCACCTGCCAGCAAGAGGGACGCTTATACACTCCACGAAGCCTTGGAAGTTTTATCCGTCCCCTGCATTCCTGTGCCCCCGCAGTATCTTCCTCCCCACATTGTAGGTGTGGACGAGGTGTTGACACCATGGCGCTTGCACTGGACGCGATGGTTCATCGAGTGGTCGAGAGTTGCGCCAGAGACCTGTGGGACCTCAGCGAGTTCCTGTGGTCCAACCCGGAGACGTCCATGAAAGAGGCCGCGGCCCACGAGAAGCTCTGCGACTTCCTGGAGCGTAGGGACTTCAAGGTCACCCGACACTACACAATGGACACCGCGTTCAAGGCGGAGTTCACCTCTCCCGGCGGATTCGGTGGTGAGCGCTTACGTCACTTGTGACGTTATGATTGAGCGCTGCGTACGGCGTATGCTGGCACATCGGTGGCGAGAACAGCAGAATGCCGTCCTGGTAGGGCGGGCTTGTTCGGACTTATTTCAAAAAGCAAAAAAAAAAAAAGGAAACAATGGCTTGAGATAACACGAAGGCAAAAGTAAAAAAGAGGACACAATGCCGATGGCCAACAGGTTATTTTACTGGAACTTACCACCTTGATTTATCCCCTGACATAGTCCTTTCCTGCTTTATTCAGGATGAAACTCTGCTCTATTTTTTTTTTTCGCTTGTAAGATCATGTATGTTATAGGTACTTCTTGTGCCTGGATGCGCCGCATACAATTTCTTTGCAAGGCCCCGTAATTACGTAGGCACCTGTGTAACATTGACCATTAGTACACATTAGCTCAATATCACCTAGTAGCCGCCTTGTGTATACAGTAGAATGCATATAGACATAGGATGTAGTTTTTCAATTAACCATTTTGGAACGCTACTTAATACTGCGGCACCGCAGACACCGGCACACTTCTCAACATACGTCCCTCAGGCCTACTATTGGTACCATGTAGCCAATGCGAAAGCTTCAAATTCTTGAATCAGATGAATGATTTCATTGTGCATTTGGAGCAGCCACTCTTTTTTTTTTCAAGTACTTTAATAGATAATTCGATAAGAGATCAGGGGCTGCTTAGACTGGAAAATAGAGCAAGTGTTCCAGTTAAACGAATTTTTTTTTTCGTGTATTGGGTCCGCTATAAGAAGCGAGACGGTGCTCCTGGCAAGTACCAGGAGGAAAAGATATAGCAGGCGCTGTATATAGCGGCCACGGTGTTGTGTCGCGATGCACTAGTTTCTGTTTCGGTTTGCGTGCTTGCGTTGCCGGGTGGCGCCTCGCTCGGCACCGTTGATGATGCGCCGTTAGGGGCGCTTTAGAGGCGTACGTGTAGGATATGTAAAATAAAGAGTGTGTGTGGTAAGCCGCGGAGCGAGTGGTTCTTCTTCGGCGCCCTGCGCCCCACCGTTGCGTTCGTGGCTAGCTGGCGTCCCTGCCGGCCACCCGTCATGTTTTCCGCTGCTTCTTCGTGGGACCCGCTGCAGTCGCGACGCAACAAATGGCGACGAGGATGGGATTCGAACCCACGCGGGCCTGAAGCTCTTCTATACATTGGACGCCGCTAACGCGTCGGCGACGCCAGCGTCTGCCGACGTTTTCAAAGATGCCATCGCCTTATTCGACGCGCACTTCAAGGACGCTACGTGCGACTACGTCGCACGCCTCAAGTTTCAAGAACGCCGACAACTTCCCGGCGAGCCTGTTGCAGATTTCATCATCAGTCTTCAAACGCTCGCCGCGTCGTGCAGCTTCGGCGCGCTTGAAAGCGAAATGATTCGTCATCAACTGTTCACCGGCATAGCGTCGCAAAACGTACGCTGTCGCCTTCTGCAAAAAGGCTCCTCCATATCCTTGGCTGAAGCCATTTCAATTGCGCGGGAGGATGAGCTCGTTCGCGTCCAGTTGGAGCAGTTTGCTCCACATTCTGTACAGCAGCTTTCCGCTGCGGGGCAGCAAGGCGCCCATTCTTTGTCCAGCGCGTCTTGTCAAGATGGCGGCCCTTCTTCATCGGTTCGGCGTGGCGGGAAACATGGCCGTCCATCTTCCCAGTTTCAACGCGGCGGTCAACATGGCCGTCCGCCTGCACATTCCTATGGCGGTCCTCAACATGGCGGATCCTCCGCGTCGCGGGGGCGAGGAAGCCGGCGATATGGCGACTCAGCATCGTCGAATTTCTCCTTTTCTGGGCAAGAGCGAGCTTTCGGCTCATTTCAAGGTCCTTCAGCGCCTTTTTCGACGCCACATTGTTTTCGCTGCGGGTCTACCCGCCATTTAGCCAATTTTCCACAATGTCCTGCTCGGAACCGCACTTGTTCGGCGTGCGGCAAAGTTGGCCATTTTCAAAAGGTCTGCAATTCTCTTCTTGCACTTCGTCCTGACGCAGCTTCTTCGTCCGCTTCGTTGAGTGCTACCGCGCAGACCAACACGGTTACTGTCCTAAACGTGGATGGTCTCAACGCAACTTCCGAGCCGAGCATCATTGCTTCAGTGGGCGATGTCCCCTTGTCTTTTCTGGTAGACACAGGTGCTTCAGTTTCTTTAATAAGTGCCGCTGACTTTTATAGTCAGCTTCCCGGCATTCGGCTCTTGCCTTCTTACATCGTCTTACAAACTTATTCTAAGGGCACAATTGATATTTTGGGTCATTTCACTGCCCAGGTTTCGTATCGCCGTCGCACTGCATTGATCACTTTTTACGTCACTGCCAATGGCAGATCGTTGCTGGGACGTGATGCCATTAAGGCATTATCCATAAATATCCTCGGAGCATCTATGACATGTGCCCAAGTCGACATTCAACAGGATCTTCCGGCCAACGCGCCTTCTGCATTTCGTCACCTGTTCACCAGTGAACTGGGTTGTGTGCGTGGTTTCGTGCATAAAGTGACGCGTCGACCTAGTGTGTGCCCAGTGCGTGCTAAACTGCGCCGTATTCCTCTACTGCTTCGTGAGCAAGTATCGGCAGAACTATCCCGTCTTCAAGCCAACGGAATCATCGAGCCTGTCTCTGCTTCCGACTGGGTCTCCCCGCTGGTTGTCGTCAAGAAAAAGGATGGATCCATTCGCCTGTGCGTGGACCTTCGAGAACCAAACAAGGCGATCATCATCGACGGGTTTCCTCTTCCGCACATCGAGGAACTCTTTCATCAGCTGTCCGGCGCGGTATGCTTTTCCAAGTTGGACCTCGCGTCCGCTTATCACCAGGTTGAACTGTCTGAATGCAGTAGAGACTTAACCACTTTCATTTCGCACGAAGGCTTGTTTCGTTTTCGCCGCGTGTGTTTCGGGCTTGCATCTGCCCCTGCTGTGTTCCAGAAAATGATGTCAATAATTCTTAAGGGTTGTAGTGGCGCGCTGTGTTACTTGGATGACATTTTGGTATGGGGCCGAAGCCGCGAAGAGCATGACGCTAACTTGCATACTGTTCTTACTCGTATCAGCGAATGTGGCATGAAACTTAATAATAAGTGTATTTTTGCTGTCAGTGAGCTGCAATTCTTGGGACACAATGTCAGTTCCCGCGGGCTAACACCTGTTGAATCAAAAGTCCAGGCCATTGTTAACGCGCCGCGGCCTACTGATGTCAAAACTTTGCAATCCTTCTTAGGTCTTGTTGGTTACTATGCCAAGTTTGTGTCTCACTATGCCGATGTGGTTGAACCACTGCGTACCTTACTTCGACAGGGACAGCCTTTTAACTGGTCAGCTGAAGCTGAGCGGAGCTTCATTCGAATTAAGTCAATCCTGGCCTCGAAGCCAGTTGTCAGTATCTTCAATGAGAAGCTGCCCATTGTCATCACGACTGATGCATCCGATGTTGGACTCGGAGCAGTGTTTCAACAACAGCTAGGTGATCAACTGATCACCATTGCTTTTGCATCACGCACATTGTCCCCTGCCGAGCGCAGGTACTCAGCAGGAGAGCGTGAAGCTCTCGCTTGTCTTTTTGCTTGTGAAAAATGGCATGTGTATGTGTGGGGCCGGCACTTTACTTTGCGCACAGATCATCAAGCACTAGTTGCTCTTCTTTCTGCAGGATCTGAAGGCCGGCGCCCCATCCGAATTTCTCGCTGGTGTTCTCGACTGATGTATTACAACTTCAGTGTGCAATATTGTAAAGGTGCAAATAATGTGGTTGCAGACGCTCTGTCGCGCCTTCCTCTTCAGATACCGGTTACTGAAGAGCGTGATGAGGAAATAGTTTCCTTAGTTACTTCTTGCATCACTAAAGCCGAGCTTCAGGTAGCCACTGCCGCAGATTCCACTTTGTCTCAAGTTCTTAAATATTTACGTGAAGGATGGCCTTCCAAATGTGCTCTTGCTTCTGAATTCTTGCCTTACTTCGCAGTCCGACAGGAACTGTCTTGTGTCGAGGACTTGCTTTTCCGCGATGAACGCGTGATTCCCCCTGCTTCTTTCCGTAACAAGCTAATACAGCTTGCACACGAGTCTCATCCAGGCATAGTTCGCACAAAGCAGAACCTTCGGGATAGGTACTGGTGGCCCGCCTTAGACAAGCAGGTCGAACAGGCAGTCTACAACTGCCACATATGTCAGGCGGCTGACAAGTCAGCCAAACCTTCATTCGCTCCCATGCAACCTGTTCCGTGGCCTGATCAACCGTGGCAAAAGCTCGGCATGGATATCATTGGTCCTTTGCACAATGCCCCGCAAAATGCGCGGTTCATTATTTCTGTCATTGATTATCATTCTAAGTGGCCTGAAATTTGTTTCACGCCTACAGTCACTTCTGCAGCTATTATTGAATTCCTCTCTTCCATTTTCAGCCGAGAAGGTTTTCCTGATGCAATAGTAACGGACAATGGTCCGCAATTTCAGTCTCTCCAGTTCGAGACTTTTCTTTCGCAACGCCGCATTCAGCATTTGAACTCGTCAGTCTTTTATCCGCAATCGAATGGTCAAATCGAGCGTTTCAATCGTGTTCTGAAAGAACACATTCAAATCGCTCATTTGGAACAGCGTTCCCTTAAGCAAGTTTTGACTGAATGCTTAGCTTCTTACAGGTTTACACCGCAGGGCACCACTGGGGTGTCTCCTGCGCAACTGCTTCACGGTCGGCAACCCCGAGTTGCTCTTGACATCGTTTCCTTGCATCGCAATACACGAGCGCTCTCGCATGAGCACATTCGTAACAGAGTCTTTTCTCGTCAACAAGCTATGAGGCACTATGTGGACAATCGTCGAGGTGCTAAGCCATCTAAAGTTCAAGTTGGCGACACAGTGAAGGTCCGAGTTCCAGGGAAACGTCCCAAGTACCGAGGCCCATACAATGTTTCAGAACAAGTTAGTCCCACATCTTTTCGATTAAGTGATGGCAGCGTATGGAACGCTTCTCGCATTGTCATTTTCCATACGGATTCGGCTTCAACGCCAAAAACTTCTTCCCGTCACTTGTCTTTCACGTCTTCTCCTTACACGCCGGATTACTACATGTGGCCTCCATGTACCAACACTTCTTCTGCAGGGGGGGAGGATTTCCCAGACGGTGTAGCTGGTACATCTACACCAAGCGAAGCAGTTCATATTGAACCTTCACAAGCGGCTGAGGCCGTTGAATCGGACTCTGGTCCAGAAAGTCAAGCTTTAGCTGAGGCTGTGAGCCCAGGTGATGAAGCCGCGAACTCAGGTTCTGGGTCAGGGCCGTCACCTCTTCCTACGAGTCTTGATGTTTCGTCTCCGAGTTTAGGTGATCAGGAACCACAATCACCTAGTTCTTCTCAAAGGCCTAGTCCTTCTCAAAGGCGCCGCTCCAGGAGGAAGCGGAATAAGCCAAGCCGCTTTGCAGATTATATTACATAAATTAGTACGTTCAGACTTGCATTCATGAAAACATTGTGTTCATCCTAGTGTCATGTGTATTCTTTCAATGCGTAGCAGTGTGCACGCTGTGAAAAATCTTTTGCATCCGCACATGTGTGCGGAGAATGGTGTGAATTCTTTTGTCTTGTGCATCGCGAGTACTGCAGGAACGTTCTTTCGAGGAGGGGATGATGTTGTGTCGCGATGCACTAGTTTCTGTTTCGGTTTGCGTGCTTGCGTTGCCGGGTGGCGCCTCGCTCGGCACCGTTGATGATGCGCCGTTAGGGGCGCTTTAGAGGCGTACGTGTAGGATATGTAAAATAAAGAGTGTGTGTGGTAAGCCGCGGAGCGAGTGGTTCTTCTTCGGCGCCCTGCGCCCCACCGTTGCGTTCGTGGCTAGCTGGCGTCCCTGCCGGCCACCCGTCATGTTTTCCGCTGCTTCTTCGTGGGACCCGCTGCAGTCGCGACGCAACACACGGCGTCAGCATGCTTACACGATTATGCGTTTCTCCATGGCCTTTATTTGACAGCCATTTATGCATGTTTCAATAAAGAGTTGAGCTTATGTCGCGTTGCTCAACGTTACGAACACAGGGCCCCGTTCGTCCTGTTCGTATTGTGATTGTTTATTATCATGAGAATCAGCACGTCTACCAAGACGAGGATGCATGAATAAGCACATTACACGAGTGCCGAGCTCGTTTCGTGTGCGAGCATTGTATGATCCTATTGCTTTCGTGTTGTTGACGCTGCTGTGCCTCGTGATGAATTACCACCAACTCGGCCAAGCTTCTCTTCTCGTACATTTTATGGTTGATTTTAAGGTGTAAGTGTTTCCCGTCCTACTCGCCCATGATTTTACCAACGTCACTTCCGTCACGGAAATGACGTCGGGAAAAGAGCATGCTAGTTCTCTCCTAATTCACTTCCGATTGCTACTTTTAAAGCTCTTAATCCACCTCCCGTTCCCACTTCCTGTCTTCCCTCTCGTTTCCACTTCCCGCCCCGTGAGTCACCTGTTTGAACTTTCGGGCTCCTAATGCGTTTCTTGTTTGCACTGCACTTACCATTATAGCCTATTAGCTAAGTTTTCAAAGAAATGGTTTTCGGGTTTGTGAGCATTCACAGGAAGGTAAGAGATGATGGATAGTTAACCTAAAATCGTGGCTGCTTTCATAATTCAGGTCGATACGTAGTAAAAAAAATTGTGGCCCTTTTTTAGATAAAGAAATTTAATTTGTCTCGATCGACTTCGTGCAGGGCCCACGATTGGTTTCTTGTGCGAGTACGATGCCCTTCCCGAGATCGGCCACGTCTGTGGCCACAATCTGGTTGCCGAGTGCGCCGTGGGTGCCGCTATCGCCGTCATGGAGACCATGAAAGAATTCAAGAACATTCAGGGGAAGGTAAGAAACGATGGCTACTTAACCTAAAATCATGACTGCTTCCATGATTCAGATTGATATGTTCCGTAGCATGCGCTGTGTGCTCTAAGGACACACTCGCTTCTTGGTACCACTTCCAGGTCGTCACGCAGACGGGGAGTGGGGGAGTGAGTTGCTGGTGAAATGTGTTTCCGCGTGGGGTATGAGGTTAGGTTAGGTAATTAAAGGCATACCCTCTGCAAATAATTAAGGGTATACTAAAGTGAAGAACGATTTCTCTCGTACCTTTTCACATTACCAGATGCACCACTCTCGCGCGGAGAAGAGGATTGATAAGGTACAGAAAGCGTCAAACGAAAACGCAAGTGGCGACGCCAACGGGAAGTTCCCACACTAATATGCGTGACGCATACACCTTAGACGGCGTACACTAAGGCCTGCATTGTAATTTATGGGTAAAAGACAAACATCGCGTTCCGAGGATGTCATATGCTTAACATGGCATGTTTCAGGCAATCTACTGAGCCAATGTGTCGAGAAAACTTAAAAAGAAGGAATCGGCTTCGTGACGTCATCTCGTGAATTCTTTGGCGAGGAATTCAAAGAAGAAAGGGTGACCTCGATTTTATTTTCTAATATTTAACATAAAATGGAGAAATTAACGACAGCAGAGCTGCTCCATAACAATATACTAGTCTAAACCATTTTAGCGTTTATTAAAGTGTCTCTTTAAAGATACGGAGGAGTCTTAGTTTCAGTGTAGTGATGCTGTGCACCAGTAAAGCGATATTTTCTTACAGTAATCCAGTCATCTTCAGCTGCTTCTTGGAGCAATTTTCTCCCTTTTTTTCGTGGGCGCGTTAGGTTGTAGTTCTGGGCACTCCCGGTCAAGAACACTACGGCGGCAAGGAGGTCCTCCTGCAGAAGGGCGCCTTCAAGGAGATGGACGCAGCTCTCCTGGCGCACCCAGCTGTCTCGGACAGTGTCAAACTGCCGCTAGGTGCCGGTCAGCAGGTGCGTGAGACAACAGCGTATCGACACATAGCAATTTTATGAGTGTCGCTGCTCTTGTTTCCCGTATGCGTAGCTTCTTTATATCGGCAGTTTCTTCTAACGTAATAGTAGATTACACTCGCCACCGCAAGGAAATGTATTTAATATAGACACGCGCATCTTACTGACAATTGCATGCGCACAAGCTCTACCGCTGGCCTTAAAAAGCTATCATATATTCTTTGTTTATTCTTTTTAATCAACTCAGTTGCGAGTTCAGTGGTGTGTGTGTCCCTTCCTGCTTGGTCCTTTGTTAGCAGCGCTGTCATTCAATGTGGTGGAAAAATTACAACTTGCCCAACCTGCCATTCTCCTGCAGTTCTTTGCACGACAATTTCGCTTACGTGGTCTTTTTGTATGTGTAGATCAGGGTACAGTTCCAGTGCAGCCCGCGCTTCAAGTCACCCTGGGAAGCGGCCAGCGCACTGGATGCCGCCATAGCGTCCTACGTTAACTTGTCTCTCCTTCGCCAGCAGGTGAAGCCTCCCAGCTTGGTAATGGGTGAGTGTTCCCACAGCCCGTAATTTCTGTCAGTTTAGTTAGTTAGTTAGTTAGTTAGTTAGTTAGTTAGTTAGTTAGTTAGTTAGTTAGTTAGTTAGTTAGTTAGTTAGTTAGTTAGTTAGTTAGTTAGTTAGTTTATGATAAGGCTGTAGAAAATATTTTTGAATTGGTAGTGTCAGCTTAGTGGAGACCAAGCGTCGACTAACAGATGAAGATCCCGAGTGATGGCCGAACAAGACGATAGCCAAGCAAAGTCTAACTCCATTAAGCCTTGCTTAGCATTGAACCTGCTTTACTAAACCGCGCTCTTATTTGCCTAGATAGCACAACTTAGCTGAGGCGGCCCCTCAGCTCCGCTGCTCATTGGTGTTTGCGGTAGCAAAGCCACGCCTAACTTTTGTTATGCATCTCGGTTATAGCGAGGGCGTCTCCTAAGCTTTCCTTTCCCCGTGGATTTATAAATGTATAGAGGTTTGAATGATGGATCAGATATCGACAGTCCGAATGCCATAGACATGTGGCTATAACAAAAAGGAGTTGCGGCCACCTGCCGCCACCCTGTTCCAAAGGCGATGTCAATCAAGGCGAATCATCAAGGGTTCTTTGGAATCGGCAGGAGTGGTGCTGGAGTCAGGACGGAGCGGCATCGTGATGCCGGAGACAAGTCGCGTGGTGTACAACGTGAGAGCCCCGACGGTGCCCGAACTGGCCGCGCTGATGAAGCGCGTCGAGGCATGCTTTGAGGCAGCAGCTCAGGCCACCGACTGCTCGATGGTGCAGGAAAAGAGCATCGTCTACAAGAACTTCGTGCACAACAGCGCACTCAACGCGGCATACAGCAAGCACGCACGTGACTTGGGTGAGAAACACGTCACGTTAACTGGCCACAGGCAGTAGGCATACGAGGGACAAATAAGTTATAGTTTTTAACCACCATCGAATCGCTAATGGCTCCTACATATAGGTATAAAGCAGCGTGCCATAGAAAAGAAAATGATGGGTGTGACGTTCAGGGGTGAAAAGAGAGTGATGCGAGTCCGAGAGATGTTGATTCAACTTAAGTGGAAATCGAGAAAAAAATGGGCATGGGCTGGGCTTGTCCTCCGATAACCGGTCGTCATTGAGAGCAACAGAATGAATCTCAAGAGAAGGCAAGCAGGGTGCGGCAGAACGTTAGGTGTACAGGTGAGATTAAAAGAAGTTTGCGCGTATTATGTATCCACAGCTGGTCACAGGACCGGGAGAATCGGAGAAATACGCGAGAAGCCACGGTTTCGTAGCTTATTTCAAACTCCGGTAGCCAACCAAGATGGTTTCTGCTGTCGTTCCTCTCTCTTCCTTTTCTTCTTTTTTTTTGGGGGGCAGGTCAGCACTTGTGTTCGATCTGTAATCTGAACGCCCCTCATTATTTTTATTTCAATTAAAGCTGCCTCCAATACTCGGCGCGCGAGTGGCGCTCGCGCCTTGGATAGCGAGACATCGCGACAAAGGCTGTACCAACGGCGATGGTGCGAACGCACCTCGAGCACTCACACTAGTTATCTCAAAACAACAGGACTATCCGCAGGTATCGGCCAAAAAAAATTTAAACTGACCACGGAAAATGGGCCCACAACGCGGATGCATTTTAACGTGAAGGTGAAGTTCAACGTCATTCAGGGCACTCTCAACCTGGGCGTGATTGATTTGTGGGGTTTAACGTTCCAAAACCATGATATGGTTATGAGGGACGCTGTAGTGGCGTCTTTTTGGACAGCCCCGTAGACCCACCACCCAAGGAATTCCAGAAGCTTGTAGGCTTGCAAAGGTGGGAGACCCTAGCCAGCTCAGCTCTGGACGTCGAAGTCCAGGTCACAGCAAGAGCACAAGAGGTCGCCTTCAGCGACCTCTTGTGCTCTTGCTTAGCCCTTGGCCCTTATGTTGGCATTGGCCCTTGCTTGGCCCTTGGCCTGTGCTCTTGCTTGACCTCTTGGCCCTCTTGTGCTACGGGCCACCTGGTGAGGTCACAGAGCCCATCAATCAGAGTACTGATATTGAAGTTTGTTTGTTTGTTTGTTTGTTTGTTTGTTTGTTTGTTTGTGTGTGTGTGTGTGTGTGTGTGTGTGTGTGTGTGTGTGTGTGTGTGTGTGTGTGTGTGTGTGTGTGTGTGTGTGTGTGTGTGTGTGTGTGTGTTACTGCTACTTAACGTGCACTGGCATCGCACGGCACACGGGCCTCAAAATTTCGCCTCCATCGAAACGCACTCGCCGCGGCCAGGATTCGATCCCGCCACTAGACCACCGTGGCGGGCCAAAGTGACCTTGCGCAGCAAGAGACAGTGTGTGTGGCTTTGTGGCCCTGGAGCTGTGGTCCGTTTACTTTTTTTTTTTTTGGCCGATAGTACGTAGCTTGCAGAGATCTGTAGGTGGTATATAACGCAAACTTCCGTACGGGACCACACTTTTTTTCTGCAGGCGTAGCGTTCGCTGACCATGACGACACGTTCGTTGTGCCGGCGGCCGCCGCTTCAGACGCGGGCAACGCCTCGCAAGCGCTGCCCTGCCTGCACGCCCTGTTCGCCATCGACACATCGGGCCCGTACCACACGCGAAACTTCGCCGCAGCCGCCGGATCCCGGGAGGCTCAGACGTCCGCCCGCAGGGCGATCAAGTTGCTGGCCCTGACCGCGTTGGACTTGTACACGGACCTGAAGCTCCTGACGCGCATGAAGCAAGAGTTCGCGGACTGGAAGGCCAAACAGCATTTGCAGCAGCATCACGACCAATTATGGCTATAGTGCAGTGATGGAAGTGACAACGAGCTGAATGGCAGCAGCAGCGTGTGCCGTAACAGGAGCTATGACCATTAGCCACTGCTCGAAGATGTTGTAGTGGATACGGGAGCTGCGCAGCGAATAGTGGATTCGGAACTGACTGCCATGTAATAAGCCCTCCTGGACCGTTGCTGAATTGGGAGTTTTGTAGTTTCAACTCGAACTCAGACATCAAATTGTTTCATCTGGACGTTGTATACATTCTGTCCTGGAAAACCTGCATGACGCAGTGTTCAAGAATGTACAGTTTAATTTTGCGCTTCTTGTTTGATGTGCTTCAAAGCAAAATCTCTGTGCTGTTCTTTAGTTGCCCAATCCTTATTGTGCGTTAACTACAGATTGTTTGTAGGCGTCTCTCATAATCAGAGCTGGTTTCGGGAACCAAAGGTCAATCAATCAATCAGCAGATTGTTTGTATAGGGAGCGCTTTGATGTTTCGGCATGTACGTTTTCTTTGTCTTCCATCCCTGTAGTAGCCCCAATGGGAAAGGCGCAGTGGGAACGGCGTTGGATAATTGCTGCACAGCCTTCCTGGGTCTGGTCAGGGGAAGTAATGTTGAAGGATGGCGGCGACATGCAGTGTCACCTGGAAGCTGCTGTGCATTACGTGCATCTACTACGTGGCGGCATTTGTAGGTCGCTACATGCTCGTAACTTGAAGCGGCTTAAAGCTTCCGAGGCGACCCGTCATGAAATTGAATTAAAAATGACTGGCAATAACTCTGCAATAAATGTAGTTAAAGATGGATAGGATATCGAAGCATAGGAGTATTATACCAAAAGGGTGATCGAACTATCAGGGTGACCAATGGAAATCAAGTAATCCATCTATGGATCAAATTCCAATCTCTCGTAGCTCATACCAGCTTTGAAAATGTGAGCATGAGCCGCGCGTAAGAAAGAAAGAGGAAGGAAGGAAGGAAGGAAGGAAGGAAGGAAGGAAGGAAGGAAGGAAGGAAGGAAGGAAGGAAGGAAGGAAGAAGAAGGAAGAAAGACGGAGAGAAGAAAGGAAGATGGGAGGAAGGAAAGAAATCGCCAGTGGAGGCACCTATGTTCTATGGCTCACATGCTCTGGCGATGTCCCGCGTTGCCTAACGACGTTCTCTCCAGCGAAGCTGAATGGGAGGAGGCCATCACAAGCACGGTGCTCCAAAAGCAAGCCCAGGCTATCCAGAGGGCCCACGAAAGGGCGGAGCGTCATGGCGTTCTTTCCTCCACGTGGGTGCGGCCAGCGTTTACAACGGCCTCCCGCTAGGGAGTCCTTACGTAGCTCCTCAGGATTAATTAAAGTTCATTGTCTGTCTGTCTGTCTGTCTGTCTGTCTGTCTGTCTGTCTGTCTGTCTGTCTGTCTGTCTGTCTGTCTGTCTGGAGGCACCTAAGCCAAGGATTAGGCTCATCTACCATTCTTTATGGCCCCACTTTCACTGGTTTGCGCGAACGCCTTTGACAGTTGGACTTGTCCTACAACGTCTTTTTCATTATTCCCCTTCTTTCTCTCTCTCCCATCTTTCTAATCCCCCTTCCCATTCCCCCAGTGTAAGGTAGCCAACCGGACGCCTTTCTGGTTAACCTCCCTGCCTTTCTGTTTTCCCCTTCCTTCCTTCCTTTATGGCCCCACACACTAAGAGCGGCAAATGAGAGAAATGCCGGGAGGTTAGCCAGAATTAAATTCCACATCCGAACTATCTGAGCCTGCATCCATCTTTAGAGATACTGCGGTGCGCATCAGCATAAGCGCAGGAAACGCGATAAGCTATCACCTCCGCTCAAGGACAGCCGACTGACCGTGTGTTATACAGCTGCAGATAACTGCCATCGCTCGCAGAAAAATATTGCAAGAAACGATACCGTATAAATATAAAAAGCGTACTTGTGAAGTTGTGATAACGCCGAAGAAGAAGAAGAGTTCATATTGCAGTATTGCGTTTCTCGCCTGCGCACTCTTGAAGAGCACGTTATAGGATTATCGCGCTATCATGCGCTGTCTTGTCGCACCCATTTGGCCCGGCGCCGACTTATATTCTTTCGTCGATAAGGGCCCACTCGGTTAATTGCGCCTAGGCCAACGACCTCGAACTCAGCAGATCCGTCTTGCTGCCTTCTTAAAGAGACGCTAAAGTGAAAAAGAGATGGCAGATCCCACGCGCAGTGGGAATCAAGTAAATGCGAAGCACGCATCAGGAACGTGAAATGGATCTGTGTTGTCTCGCTATACCGATTGTGATACATATGAAGTTCACGAAACCGGGCCGCAAGAGCACCAAGACCGTGACATGTAAACCATGCCGCTCATGACACGCATGTCATGATTCTAATGTTATGACCTGTCATTTGTACAAGTTGGTCATGCAGTCATGTTGTGCCATACCAGTTTTCGTATACATCCCATTAACGAAACGGCCAGGAGAGCACCAAGTCGTTGGCGGACAGACGGACGGACGGACAGACAGACAGACAGACAGACAGACAGACAGACAGACAGACAGACAGACAGATAGATAGATAGATAGATAGATAGATAGATAGATAGATAGATAGATAGATAGATAGATAGATAGATAGATAGATAGATAGATAGATAGATAGATAGATAGATAGATAGATAGATTCTAAGTCGACGAAGTTCGCTAAGAAATGCTTCGCATTTAAAACAATCATTCCCGCTTTAGTAGGTTAGCTTTTCACAATACCGAAAACACCCATCTTGCGAGGAGAAGACCCACGGTAAGCTAGAAAACGTGCAGAAAGAAAATACGGGTGATGACTCCGCATGGAAGTTGCAGCACTAATACAAGTGACGTCACTGATCTTTGACGGCGTCTGCTAAGGCCTACTTAACTATTTATCGGTAAGAAAGGCATACACTGTGTTCTAAGGAAGCCTGAGACTTAACACAGGGAGTTTCAGAACATTTGATGGAGCGAATTTGGCGGGAATACGAAAAAAAATTACCCTTCTGACGTCACGAATCCGAAGTTCCGGCGCGAATTTCAAAACTAGAACTTTGGCACTCATTTCCTCTTTTATATCTTGAACATAAAATTGCGAAATTAACGACCGTGGAGTTCTCGAAGTACAAGTTTTCATTCTAAACCACTTCACATTTTAACTTTGATGTCTCTTTAACGTCAGCCAACTTTTTTCCATTGTGTTTCTAACGAGAGACGTTCAAAACATGCTGCAAGCCTAGTGACATATGTCACAGTTAGCGTCATGTGCACGTGTCTTCGTCTTGTCTCAATGGAGCGACGACAGGCAGGTGACCTTGTAGTCTCATCATAGACTTTCGGCAAGCTTTCGTCCGGTCCCAACCTAGACTTATAAAATTGCTTGCTGGCTTGCTTGCTCCTGTATATCAGTGGCCTATACCCTGTACGGAGGATTGGCCAATAAGCCGGCGGTTATAGCGGAAATTGGGGAACCGAAAATATTGGGTAAGGAAAACTCTTTACATATTCAAAGACACAATAACGTTCTTGTTGGTCATGTAGTAAAACTACCCGGGGGTATTGTTTTCGTTGTGGCCTCGAAATGGTGCGTTCCCGTAAGTCGATTCCATCGCGGGTCATCTTGGATGTGCATGCAGTTTCTGTTCGTTGCGTGTTGCACGCAGAAAGGGCCTTCAGGTTCTCTGTATAATTTTTCTAGTAATGGAACATCGTAGGCTACTTACCGGCTGCTCATACCATTCAGCGGTGTTAGAAAGACGCAACGGAAAAGCAGAAAAGCAAAACACGCGCACGCACTCAAGGCATTGGCCGATCATTAGAGAAGTGAAAAAAGTTGTTGTTGAGTTGTTGTTCACCTGACAATAGATGGCTCACGCCCACTGTGGGGGATTGGCCAAGAAAAAAATGTGCTCCGGTGCTTGTAGCAAGTGATAAACGCATCGCCGCATAAGCAACTTCGTTGCCGAATAGAGTCGCTTTAATCGTTGAATCCAGCGATCACAATTCTAAAGCAGTTCTGCAATGTACATTTCCGAAATATTTAATCAAAATACCTGCTTAAGGAAAACGTCGATATCAATAAATAAAAGTTATTCCTTTTAACTTCCGCCCTATGTACGCCTTATTCATGGTCAGTATCCCTTAGTGTGTACCATAGTGTTAATGAATATTCCTTAGTGTTGTATGATTGGGGTCATCATCAGCAACAGCATCATCGAATCATGGTCGACCGTTCTGAGTGAGCTGAAGGGACGCAACCTTACTAGAAGAACCGGTCAACCAAATGTACCGGCAAAATCTTTTGTCTTCACTTAAAGCAGCAGCAATCCCCCCGTGGGGTCACAGGCTACACCGCATCAGGGACCATCCTGTCTGTCGTGTAAGGTGAGGCAATGCTCGAACGTCTTGTAGATCTCGCCCAACGTTCCATTTATTCCTTTACTGGGGGGAACGATGCGTGGCAGATATGCACTAATAATAATAATAATAATAATAATAATAATAATAATAATAATAATAATAATAGCTGCTGTTTCAAGTGCGAGAACCACGATATGATTAGGAGGAACTCCGTATGTGGAGACCATCGGGAATTTCGTCCATCCGGTCCGGCCCCACGTTATGTATGGCCGCGTGTGTGTGTGTTCTTACGTGTGCGTGCACATATATGCTCAAACTGGAAAAGGGGGGAGGAGTGAGGAAGGGAGAAGGTCAACGCTCATCCTCCTCTGCTATCTACGCTAAGGCGCAAGATGTCGTTTGTACGTGGCTGCTGAGAATTGTACTGCGATGGATTTCCGAAGGTCATGATTAATCAAGTTGTTTGTTTGTTTGTTTGTTTGTTTGTTTGTTTGTTTGTTTGTTTGTTTGTTTTTGTTTGGGGGGCCGTTAGGCTGCATTCCTTGCCATAAGCATTAGCACCTTGCATTTCGATAGTGCATTTGAATAGCCAAGTTTGCACACATCGCCGACACGCAGAACTGAAGAAAAACTGAGGAAATGCGATTGTTTTGTCAAGTGCGGCGTTGAACACGAGCGCGTGTTGCAGATAGTACAGCTCAGCAGCGCGGCAAAGATTCGATACATCATGCAACACATGTGTCGAGGCTTCAGACAATGCGTTGCTTCGCGCAGTGCAATAAAACAGAAAGGAAAAAATGGGAAAAAACATGAAAGTCTGGCCGACCAATCTCTTAGATGCTTTAGGCATGTCAAGCGCGCGCTATATCGGAAAACGCAATGACCACACAAAGGCAGGAATTCGTGGAAAACCACAGAAGCGCGTCGCTCTACGTGACATCGTTCAGTTCAGTTCGGTTAATACCTCAAAATACTCCTTGGAGAAGGGGGGGGGGGGGGGTACTACATAAGATGGTGGTTACATGATAAATGATTGCAAATACAAAAACGTTATTTATACAACGCAACAAAATTATGAAGAGTTGTCAGTGTTGCATCGTAAGCTTTGTTATACATTGTTAGTTTCAAGGCGATCTGTCAAACGTTGCGAATATAAAGACGTTGCTCGACCACTGGCGACAAGCACGCTTTCAGTTCATATCATGAAGCGCGCTAGTGAAAGCGGAGACGCAAAGGCACCTGACCACACCTGTAGGTAAGCGGTTCCAGTCGCGAATAGAGGGGCAGGACAAATGATTGGGCACACCCCTCGTATTATATGTAAGAATCGATGTGATGAGGAGTTGTCTGCGAGCGAATCGCCTGTGCCCGATTGTCTGCCGTTCAGCCCACTGCTGCGTGCGTTCCATGGGTGGATGGATGGCCGGACAGACGGACACAGTCAAAGCCACTTGAGGTCGCCGAGAAATACTGCGCATTTAATTCTTAGATGTATTACATCTACTCGAAGTTTCCCTGATAGTGAAAGGAACGAGCGGAATGCTGTCCAGGAAGCTTGAAGTGCCTGCCATTCTTAATTCTACGTTTACAATGGTACATCATAAAATTTTTTATCATTTCACGATAATGCGTTCATTGTGGAATGTGCATAGAGTTTCATAACTTAAGAGAGCAATCGATGGCGTTTTCTGCAATACGAAATTAAAATAGCTGTCTTTCAATGAAAATTTTCTAGATTTTTATCTACATTTCTGTGTGTGTGTGTGTGTGTGTGTGTGTGTGTGTGTGTGTGTGTGTGTGTGTGTGTGTGTGTGTGTGTGTGTGTGTGTGTGAGAGAGAGAGAGAGAGAGAGAGAGAGCGGATCCCATACTGCAGCAGTGTACACGAGTATAAGCCTTGTACAGATGTTTCAAAATCCAAAAGGAATTAGGTCTTTTGAAGCTGTGGCTAGTGCTCGCCGCATAGCAGCCTTGCTGTCTCGTGGCTTTCTCGTGTGTGTTGGCGACGTGATCTAAATGGAAAAGCCAACAAGAGTGCCGCGGTTTCCCCAGCAGTGTGTAAACCCTCAATTTTTGTCCGCTGCAGTGGTCTAACGGCTATGTCACTCGACAATTGACCCGAAGGTCGGCGCGCAGAGGCCTTCAGAGCAGTACGGCTTCTCTCATAATTATATCGCAGTTTTCGGATAGGGAACGCTATGAATTGTTCATACGTGAGTTCACAATGTTACAAAGGCGGGCATGCGTAGTGCGCGATTTATTTATTTATGAATGAATGAATGAACTTTATTGCACGCATATCTTTTACGGAGTACGTACAAACTGAATGTCCCATAGCCAAACGCTAGTGCGGGTCCCATTTGGAAATATACATAACAGAAACTTAACTGTAATAAAAGTAAATTCTCGTTATTTGGGTGAGCAGCCGAGCGTCAGTCAGCATTATTTATTTGTCTAAGGTGCTTTACGTACGCGTCCGCGATAGATCGGCACGGTCTTTGCTTATCACGGCGCTGTGTCTTTCCAGTGGTCATATCTACCCATTACCGCTTCGTCTCATTGTCCATGTGAAGCATTTCTGATAAGGCGTGTGCAAGCGAGTGCATGCGCTCTTGCAACCTAACATTGATACACCTTCCGCTCTGTCCAACATAAGCGTTTCCACATGATAGATGGATCGTGTACACGACTCGTTGCTTACGTGGTAGGGGAATATGGAATTTTTTATAACCAGTTCTTTGATTGATTGATTGATTGATTGATTGATTGATTGATTGATTGATTGATTGATTTGTGGGGTTTAACGTCCCAAAACCACCTCTGATTATTAGAGACGCCGTAGCGGAGGTCTCCGGAAATTTCGACCACCTGGGCTTCTTTAACGTGCACTGACATCGTACAGCACACGGTCCTCAACATTTCGCCTCTATCGAAATGCAGCCGCCGCGGCCGGGATTCGATCCCGCGACCTTCGGATCAGCAGCAGAGTGCTATAACCACTAGACCACCGTGGCGGGGCTAACCAGTTCTTTCAGGCTGGTTCCATAATTTTTTAATGATGCGGGGCCAAATCTTTCTAAACTGCTGGAAAGCCGAAAATACCGTATTGACCTGGTATCTAGAGGAAACATTCTTTAGGCAATGAGAAAAGCGATGCAGATAAGGCATGCCACAGCGAATTTTCTGCTGCGAATTTTACGGCGCATGTCCTGTCTTGCTTGTGTCTCTTGTTCATCAGTCATAAAGCGCTGCGAAGATTCAACACCATGATATTCAACCAACTTGCCTAACTATACGTTATCCTGTGTGTATTGCGTATTTTATCACTTTCTCTGTGTTTCTGTCAAGATCGACTTGTTTGGGCCAGTGCATGAACTTTTTCCCCTAGTTGTCTGGAATCTATGAAGTTTGACATTTCCGAGTGATGAGAATGAACTGACCCATCCTATTCCAAACTTGCATCCTATCGCTCGACCACAGTGATATGTGTAACCTGTTTGCTAAGCACATGTAATAATAATTGCTGCCATTTTGCATCCCAAAACTACGATATGTTTATGGAGTACGCCCTACGATATGTTTATGGACTTCCCATAGGGTGCACCTAAGCCTAAGTACACGAGCCTCTGGTGTTATCGCCTTCATCCAAATGCAACCGCCGCGGCCTGGTCGTATCCGTGTCTTTAGCGCCAGCAGCCGAGCACCATAACCAGGGATTTGCACCCTCCCCCCCCCCCCCTTACAACCCCCTAACGCCCCTCCCTAAGTGGATCCCCCCTCCCCAACTCCGAAAGTCGAAGTTCTGAATAAACCCCTGACCATAACCGCTGCACACCACTGTGGCGGCTTCACGAGTTGTTAAACCACTGCATGATAGCAAAGTGAGGCGGTGCCTTCCCGGAGCATGGGCAGGCATCGGTGTATGTGGTGGCAGAGAAGGTAAGCGAGCGTACGTGCTCTTGCAATTTACCATTGATACACCTTCCGCAAGTATAACCTCTCCCCTCGCCCCCATTAAATTCTTCCAGCTAGATCAACTCCCAATCAATGACTTCGTTGCCAAAATCGAAATCCTCAATACGCCCCTCTTCCGGAGGGTTCTACAGCTGCATTGGCCTCGGAAGAGACCAATGCAGCTGTAGAACCACGTTGTTTCTGCACATCTCTCTTGGGGGCAAATTCCGGAATCTCGTGGTATCGCGCGTCCTCGCAGTTCATTGGTTCGTTTCCGCCAGTCGGAACAACCGCACGTGCCGAGGAAGCCGTCAGGAAAAGCCCGCCTGCTGCTCCGTCCTGCTTCCGTCTTTCTTTAAATCGACGCGCACGGCCAAAGTGCTCCCTGGGGGAGCCCGCGCGGAACCCGTCGACTGAACGAGTTGGGATGCCGTGAAACCGGATCCCCTTGCCCTCGCTCAACTGCTCTCACTTCTGTTATGTACATACGTTACTTGTTTCCTATTCTCCGGCGTCTAGATAAAGCGTGAAGGTCGCGAGGCCGTCTCTAGAGCTTGCTTAAGCGACAGCTCCTCCCTTTCTCTTGTTACTTGGCCATGCTCTGCGTCACGCCTATGTCAGCCCCTTCCCTTCTCTAAATATCTAATCCCCCCTTCCCCCCCTTTCATAATACGCTTGTCGCTTTGCGGACCCTTGCAGTTTTGTGCGTCGACAGCGCGTCCCCCGGGGTCGACCAGAAGCCGACGACGGCGCTTCCAAACGAAACCGTTCGCTGGAGGGCGGACAGACCGAAGTAGTGGAGCCTCGTCTTGGGAAAGCAGCGTCGCCCAGTTAAACTTTCCCCGATAGCCAAGTAGCATGGCGTTGAGACGCTGCAAGCTTGCTACGGCGGTGCTGGTGGTCGTCCTGGCTTCGATGGTCGCACACAGGTACGCTCTTCGAAGTTCATTCATAATCGGAGGGTTGAACCGACGCTTGAAGGCCGGAGCGTAATGTCAAGGCTGCGATAAGAGACAAAGCTGCGAGCACCGCACTCGCCGGTTTATCATGGACTAGTATTGACAGGCGTTCTCCACGGTAGTGTACAGTTGTCCTTAAAGTAATCGGGGCAGTTGTTACACAATAAAAAAATAATCCTTTGGCTAAAGAAGCTGGGGTCTATTGACAGAAAAGCGAAATATCAAAATGTGGCAACTTTGTAACTTGGCTCGGAGAGCTGTACTCTAAACTAATTTCGAAACTTCTTGTGAAGTTGTTCGGATTAATTTCGTGGGTTTAATTCATAACCAACGATCTCGTCTATCGTAAAGTTGATGCACAATGTTTTGTCGAGGCTCTCGTCACGCACTTCGCCTGATATCTAGCTAGTTCGGCTGTGCCTGTCTGATGTTTCCACTAACCCACAAAAAAAAGCAAATAAGTAAACGGCGCTGCGGTGAGGCTTTTGAAACGGCGCGTAATTCAAATGCGTATAGAAGAATAAGTCGACAACATGCTCTCAGGCTGTACTTTATAACGCCCTCAACGAGTCTTTGGCATTTTCCTGTCGTACCCGATTATGAAAAGACGGTTCAGTACGACACTACGTCGATTATAGCGCGATGAACGAAATTACCTGTAATAACAAAACTATCTGCACCTCGATCTCATAGTGACGACGACCTATATGCCTTACAAAGTGTCGAATAATTACTGATCCTCTACAAGTATTCCAACTATATATGTCTCTGGTTCTCTGTTTACACCACAAGCGTCGTCGTTCCTCTGTGCCTGGCTTTCTTGCTTTCCTCCTTTTATGTTTTTATAGGGGAGAGAGAGAGAGAGTGGGGAGGGTAGGCAGTACATCAGTCTTCAATTTTTAATTCAAACAGAACTACTTCATGATGTATGCCCAACTGCGATCTAAGACCCGGCCTCCTGCCAGATGTGGCCGCGTTCTTCACGAACACTGGCTGCTGGTCGCTTGCTTTCAGAGGTTCCGATTAGATGACAACGCTGTACTAGCAACAATACATTTCTGACGTTACAACATATGTTTCACAGTTATGGTGCGTCTCGCTATCATTTGTGCTTATTTTATTGTTCCAGGTTAACTTGTACAGATTATCACTACTATATTTAGTCTTTCACACTCCTTCACCACACCTACATCTTTTCGACGAACACACCATTTAACGCCTTGTGTTATCTCTTGCCACTATCTTGCCGCGTCCACGGCCTTTGCGCCACCAAATTCCGCAAACTCACCATCACAACTCTGCCGCGTGTTTCTTTTCACCTTCGCACGTATACACGAAGCTGGGCACAGAACGCTCAACGAGCTCAAAGTCCGGCCAGGACAGGGCACGGTGGTGGTCATACCGCGAGTGGACGTGGTCCGGCATCCAACACACGGTCGCATTCGCCGACTCGCGGTGGCGCCGGAGCTGCGGAAGCCAGGACCGACCGCCGAAGGCGACCCGACCGGCCGCGCACTCCTGCAGGTTCACCCAACGCCACCTACGACTACTTCATCCTCAGTCAGCAATGGAGCCCCGGGATATGTGCCGCCGAGCCGCTGGTATGCATTGGTCCCGGGTTCGAATCCAGGCACATGAACGATTTTTTTTTTCTTCGACTTTATATGAAGGTTTCTTTTACGTGAATTGCGGATGGGTTTCCATTATAGTTCTTTGAAAGTAGAAGTGGTTTGACAAGTGAGCTGGAAAAGGACGTTGAAGGGGATCTGCAACACTTCTTGAACATAGCCACGAAACGGTGTTCATCAGTTCTGGAAGGTCTCGTGGGCATGTGAGCCAAATATTATTGCACTGTACGCACCAGGGAAATTAGCAGTTCCGTTGCAAACGCAGCTGGAAAGCGACCAGTCTTCTTTTATGTCACTGGGGCCGCCGATTAAGTCAGCTGATGCAGAAACAGCTTTGGCCGATTTCATGATCGCGGAAGGATAATCTTGTATGTTTACTTATTCGTTTCTAGTTCGACAAACAAAGAAAATGCGCGTGTCACCTCAAAGAGCTACAAAAATGTGAAGCAACGTAGTCGGGGACGCAGTCACGTCATTTGTTGAAAGGAAAACGGGCGCTTTCCAACCGCGTTTGAAGATTTGTGCAATTTCCCTGTTGCGTGCAGGTCAGCACCGTTCGCTCACTTTGCTAAAAAGGTGTAACACGTTGTAAAGGACAGCTGCTACGTTTGCCTTGTCACGTCTTCACTGATGTTGACTAAGCGCCTTTACAACATCAGAACTCGTTTGCTGGGCCAGCAGGTGCGTAACTCTGGGTAAACTGGACGCCCAAGCACCACCGGCAGAAAGACGTCTGCGGTTCACAGTTCTCGATTTAAACTTTCTCAACCCTTACTGAATTATACAGAGATGAGCTTGCGATGCCATTGTGTCTAGTGTTTAATTATTAAATGAAGCAACGTTGTCTGCCCACGTATGTTACGGCTTATATCTTCTGTTGTTTCCCTGCGATCGTCTCAATAAGACGGCTACGTAAAGTACGCGAATTTTAAATAATCAAATTGAAGTTGGCTTTAAGGTGAAGCTTCCTCTTCGAAGACAGGGTGCAAGTAAATTATAGTTCTTCAGGGACCGTTCATTCCTTATTGCTCTCTGGCACTGCGTCTCATTTAAATGATAGCTTACTCTGTAATACACACAGGCACGCACGTCTCGAACATGCATGTACCAATATTCACTGAGTTTTTAAACTCGGTTTCACAACCGTGTACAGCTTCATAGAACACTGACAGTTCGCACGTATTGCAACCTTCAAATCACGCTTATGTCATCTGTAACGGCTTCATTTCGACGGAGAACGCCCATAGAGATTCTGAGCGAGAAGTGCGCGAAGCAATCTGCAGTTTACTGTTGAACATATTCTTTTGCCGCGTACATCATAAATCAATGAAAACAGAAGTACTATACCAGTAGTCGTTTTCATGAAACGCACGTTCATGTTTTTGCAGTGCGTCTCAACGAGCAAGAAAAACTACTGGACCATCCACGGCCTTTGGTGAGTGCATGAAACATTCTGCTCGCCGCGTCTGACGCAATCGTATCTTTTGCACAATGGGGGCCACACTTGACGACAATGAGGACCCCGTGACAGCCCGTCAGCTCCCATTAATGTGTCGTCGCGGCAACAACTCGTTGCGACAGCCATGAAGTTGTGACGACATTCGGAAGTGCTACCGCGGCTATAATCCAATGTGGGAGTAGTCGTTGCGACCGCGTGGATGCGCCTCAGCAAGGGCAATGAAAGTTGCGGCGCACGATGTTGTCTGACGTAATTACGAGAGGCTCAATCATTCCAGTGAATTACGACATGGACGATCTCATATATAGCGGAGTGAGAACTCATCAGTGCTCTCCTCCAAAGAAGAAAAAAAAAAAAAAGAAGAAGAAGAAAATGAGCGACAGGAAGTATAGGCGACAAGGAAGAAAAAGATACGGGCTTTGATAAGATATTTCTTCTTCATCGTGTTGCGGCATTTCCGCTTGAATATTCTTGCTCGCTGTTCCTGCGAACGTTTATACAACATACTGTGAGTTCTTGCAGCGCATATAATAACAGGAAAAAAAGAACGACAGACGGAGGCAAAGGGCGCTGTATCTAAGCTTGGGCGAGTTGCTATCGATCAATGAATAAAATAAATATACTGTGCGTTCTTGAAGCGCATATCTACGAACAGGAAAAAATCGACAAAGCGCGCTGAACAACAAAGAACAGTAAAACTTCGCGGGGAGGGCGAACGTACAGCGGCGAGTCAATGAGAACATATATAGACGACGAAGTCAAGCGGACCAAATAAGCCTTTATGAAGCCGTGTAGTTTCACATTTGAGTACACCTTTTCTAATGACGTCACCAAAGGCGAGAACAACAAAAATGAAAGGATGGGTTCAAATCTGCCTCATGAACATGGAGGAAGAAAACAACCTTAACGCGACAAACTTGAAGCCTATAGACAAGAAAAAAAAATTAAGAGTGAATCATGGGGAAACAGGCCATGGTCACAAGGTGGGCAAGCGATGGATTCATGTGCGGTGAGGGGCTACTAAATTTTACCACGTTTACCGAACAAGCTCTAGCGGTACCGCGCCCAACGCGTCAGAGGCGATTGGCTTTCCTAAGCTAGCGCAACCATGTGACGCCGCCTGCTTTTGTTTGTTTGCGTGCTTGCTTTCTTACTTGCTTGCTTTCGCCATGCTCGCGTCTTAGCGTATTCGTTAAAGATAATCACTTTGTTCCTCGGCTAGGGAAAGCGAAAGTGTGCTGACATAGTGCTTACATGCGTATTACCTTGCTGATTCGTGAGGTTTAGTTGTCTTTGAAGTTCAGTAATCTTGCCAATTACACCAACGCGTTCTAATTGCTGTTAACGTCCGAACTCATTAGAGTGGAAGGATAAGATCCGCGAGTAACCCTGTCACACATGTTCCGACTGCAACGATACGAAGAGCTGGAAAACGTTACAAGCTGTAGACTTCAAAAGAAACATGTCTCCCATATCGCAAAGTGTTAGGGTTTCCATGTTCGTATACTCATTTGTAGAAAGCCGCATGGTGTCTGCTTCGGTTACGAGGCTCACAACCTCGTGTGTAAATTCCGCTAACACGCATACAGCGTACGTAAAGGTCGGCTACGTCATATAACTCTACTGACTGTATCCGCTGATTGATTCGTGTGCAGGCCTTCGGGTGACAACACCTCGCCAAGCTTCTGCATAGACGAGCAGTTCAACGGCCGGGTCCTTGACGTGAGTGTATCCAAAGTCTCATTTACACTACTGCATGTGTCCCTTCATTCGCGGCCGTGATGCAAATTCACAAACGCGAGTGGTTCTGAGGCCTAAAGATCTTCATGTAGTGAATTGGTAGAAAGAACATTAGAATATTTTCCCTGAAAGGTGCTTGACTATTGACCCGATGGTCGGTGCAAGGGGTCAAAATTTCCGGAGCCCCGTACTATGGCTTATTTATTTATTTATTTATTTATTTATTTATTTATTTATTTATTTATTCATGTACCCTAAAGGCCCGAGGGTACATTACCTCATAATGACATCTTCGTTCTGGCACTCAAAACCACAGCTAATTATTATTATTATTATTATTATTATTATTATTATTATTATTATTATTATTATTATTATTATTATTATTATTATTATTATTATTATTGGGCATTTGGTTAGTGTGTTTCTTTTTCTTCCTTACTGACTTATGCCTATGTAATCTCTGCCTCCTATTGCCCTCCTGCTCTAATACCTATTGGTATTGAAGTTATGTATGAATAAATAAATGAATAACCAAATAAATAAATAAATAAATAATAATAATAAATAAATCCTTGAAGCGTCGAAGGTATGTGTATGGGGCGAAGAAAATAAGCGTCGACATTTGTGTTGCTGCAGTGGAGTCATTGGAACGAAGTTATATGCACATGTTTTTTTTTTTGTGTGTGTGTGTCCATCATTTGCCTGCAGCCAATCAAGAGAGATCTCAACAAGTATTGGCCCTCGCTGACAAGCGCAGAAGCAAGATACTTTACTTTTTGGTGAGTCATCTGATCACCCATTACTCGATGAAATTGAAAAGTTGCGATGCCGCCTTAGGTCGCTTTTCTTTTTGCCGTTGTTGTTGTTTTCGAGAGACAGAATCACCTCTGTACCCTATTCTAGTTCTTTAAACTAGCCGCGATAGCTCGGGGGCTACATCACGTACAGGTCGCGGGCTCGACCTCGCCTCTCGCGGTTAACCATGTTATCGGTTTCATCCGCTTTAAAACTCTCTCTATGCTTCTGGAAGGTTCTACATTTCTTACGGCTTCTGCTAGGTCAGTGCATTGGTTTTGCATTGTGATTCACTGGGTCAATTCAATTCAATTTTATTTACCAGAAAAAACAATCCGGAGGGGCACCTGGGCAAAAAGCTGTCGCAGCAGCTTGACGAAGGCCCAGGGTCCCTTACATCGTCTCGGGAATTCAGATGCACCACGCATATCATCGTATTTTTGTATACACTTCGTGCAAAACTACATCGCATAACGCTACGGCGTTGTATCTCTGCTTCGCTATGACGCGACAATTAATAATACCGAACAGCGAGTTTCAGCACCGTAAAGCGAAGTTCTTGGACAGTGCCGCCCAACGTTGCAGCACGATTCAGTGTCCTTTGAAATGAATCGCTACCTATAACTCAGCGTCACAGCAAATTTCCCGTCTGTTTACCGTTTGTATCCATCAGGGTTCAACAAACGCGCATCATTTTGCCCCGTTTCGACGCCATTGTTCCCATTGAATCACAGTGTGCTCGTAGTTACGTTGTAGACTGTTCCTAGCGTGAACTAGTGCACGTTAAAGAACCTCAGGTGGTCTAAATTTCCGGAGCCCTCCACTACGGCATTTCACTCCTCTCTATCTCTTTCACTCTCCTTCCTCCAACCCCACGGACGCTTCGCCGTGCTCCCTACATGGGCTGCAGAAATTAGCGTCCTTTCCTAACCGAACCACAATCAATCAATCAATCAATGACGTCGTTAGAACGCAGTGGATTTCCGGATACGGATGCCGGTATTTTTAACGCGATAGTTTTAAAAGGACACTAAAGTGAAAAGGTGAAGTGGTTTACAGTGATAACTTATGTTTCGAAGTCTCGAATGTCGTTAATTTCAACATTCTACGTTCACTATTAAAAGGGAAAAGGAATGTCAAGGTTCTATAGTTTTGAAATTCGCGCAGAACTTCGAAACCTAATGACGTCAGAAGGCCGATTTCTCGTTTTCGTATTCTTGCCAAAGTCGCCCTACCAAATGTTCTGAAACTTCCCTGTGTTAACCCTCTGCCTTCCTTGGCACACAGTGTGGGTCTTGCTTACCGAAAATAGTTATGTAGGCCTTAGGAGACGTCGTCAAATGTGTGTGACGTCACCCGTTTTAGTGCGTCACATGTCCACGGTAGAAATAATCATATCGCGCTACCGTCGTGTTTCCCAAAGCACCCGACCACGAAAGCCCTCCGCCATGGCACAAGTGCGTTAGCGAACAAAATTCAATTTATCAAAATAAAATTCATTCAAATATATCGTAAAGTACAACATAACTAACAATTACTCAAACGATAGCTCGGACTGTAATTTGAATGTGCGAGAAAACGCAATTATGTTACAAGGAGGCGATGCAAACGGTGCCCAGTGACGCTATTGCGTTCCACTCTTAAAGGCGAAGGTTAAGCGTCCTCCAACTTTTTTTTCAGGCGCCACCAGTGGCAGAAGCACGGTACATGCGCCGGCGATGTTCCCGCCCTCAACGGCCTCTTCAAGTTCTTCAACTCCACCCTCGCTGTCTACAAAAAGTACAACATATTCGAGTGAGTTGTTGGAGAAGAAGTATTGTAAACTAAGTGGTCTCCAGAGCCTCTGTACAGTGTCCGTGTTGCACGCCGTGCCTCCTGTTGATCTTCGTTTAATAGCCATCTTTCTTCTACAGCACTTTTGTTATCCTTCTTTCCTATGCGTGATGATTTACCGGCTCCACCGATCCCTGCTTTTAGTTTCTCAAATGTTTTAGATCGTGCTCTCTTCTTCTTCTGTATTATTTTAATTTGCCTTTCTGAAGACAACCGCTTGTTTGCTCTGCGCCGCTTGTGTTCGTTCCGCAGAATCGCTGCTACCGCGGTTGCCAAAGACCGGCTAAATGTGGTTTTACTTAGACATTGCAAGCTGTTAATCTAATGCCTTAAACTTATAAGGTTCATCTGTTATTAAGTTCAGCGCCGATAGTGACATCGCGAGAACTTATTCAGAATTCCTTAAACCGAATACCTTCTATGTTATGCGCCCATGAACAACTCGCCTGAAATTTCACAATTCATATGGCGGAGCTGTTTCACTTTGTATAGCAAGTGCTATTATTGACACGCGAATGAATTGTGCTTGAGCTTTCGTTAAAGGAACACTGCAGTGAATTACGATTTTTATCGTACGAGATGATGATGATGATGATGACTTTGTTCGGTTAAGGAAAGGACGCTAATATCTGCAGCCCACGTAGGGAGCACGGCTAAGCGTCCGTGGGGGTAGGAGAAAGGGAGTGAAAGAGATAGAGAGGTGAGAAAAGCGGTAGTGGACGGCTCCGGAAATTTTGACCACCCGGGATTCTTAAAAGTGCACTACTGAAAGCGCACAGTACACGGGCCTCTGGCCTTTTCGCCTCTATCGTATGAGTAAAATACCTTTTCGTATTACCAAAAGCTCCACTCTCGAGTGGGGAGGGTGCTTAGTCAGCTAGCAAATGCGTAAAAGAAGAAGAAATGCCAGTGGCGACGCCTGCTCGGAGGCTCCTACATTAATATGCGTGACGTCATATATTTCTGACGGCGTCTTTAAGTCCTACATGACTATTTATGGGTAAAAAAAACATACATTGCGTTCTAATCACGCCAGAGACAACGTGGCGTGTGTCAGACAACTTGACTGAGCCAATGGGGGCGAGAAAATGCAAAAATGGAATGGGGCTCGTGACGTCATTTTCTCAATGTGTTGGCGCGGGATTCAAAGGTGGCACTACGAAACCTTGATCTCGATTTTCTCTTCTACTATTGTATTTAAACTGGGAAATTCCCTGCAGTGTAGCTCCCTAACAATACAGTGGAACCCCGCTGTTACGTTCCTCACTGCTGCGTTTTCCCAGCTGTTACGTTGGTTTTCATCGGTCCCGGCATAGCTCCCATAGGATCCCATGTATTGCGAACCCCCCTGTTACGTTGCAACTGTAGGCCTGTTCCCGCATGATGCGTTGCAACCTGGCACGCCGTACCCGCCCGGGCACCGCTATTTTGATTTGACTTTTGGCAGTCTTGGTCACGCTTGCAGGAATCGCTGCCCGCTGATGGCTGCCGAGATAGCGCAAGCGCCAGCGCTATCTCGGCAGCCACGCGATCGCTCGGCAGAGGAGCGACACTCCCCCTCACACGCCTTTGCGTCTTTTCATGCTCGTTAAAGACGGACGGGGCGTTTCTTCCCCGCTTCAACGGCAGGCGTCCCGGTAGAGGTGATGTCATCGCATCCGAGCGACGGGGATGGGCCGGGCCCGTTTGATCTCTGCTTCAGCCGTTTTCGTCGCCCCCACTCGCGTGCTTTTATTTTAGCGACCGTACTTTGGGCTCCGGGGGCTTCCGGAGAAAAGAACCGGAAAAAGGGGACATCGCACTCGCAGCTCCTTTTGCGTATGACTGCGCTCGCCTGCGCAGGGAGGGGCGTGGCCGCACGGCTGTCCAAAGTCTGTCCGTGTGCGCGCCGGCGAGCTGGTTCGGGCAGGACGGCGAGCGCAAAATATGCGAGTAATTTTTTTTAAAGCTGGCTAAATATCAGGGGGTGCGCAAATTATGCGGGTAAATACGGTAAACAAGCACTGAAGGCGGAACGTTAAAGCGCTATCGAGCGATCGCGGACGGGACGCGACCAGACGACCAGCCGTACTCGCAATCACAAACCACGCGCGGGGTGCCGGAACAGGATGCCGTGATCGCAGTGACGGAGCGACTTGCCTCCGAAATTGGTGTCACGCTTTAACTAAGCCTCAATGACCAGTTTTGATTGCGATCTCTGAGGCTATACTTTCTTTCATCGGGGCGCCAGAGGCTATAATGGCGGCCGATTCACTGCGCTTGACAGCCGCGAACGGAGTACGAATTATCGAATTTAGAGCTAGAAACCGTCCGAAATATCGGTCGTCTTAACACATTAAGTCTATGGGGGCACTAGCGGTACCGCTGTCCGAACTATCGGTCGGCGACCTAGATGGCTCACCTTGCTGAAATAAATTGTTTGATGTCAAAGCGGCCCTGTTCCCATTCATTTTCGGAGTTTTCCTCACTCTTGCGTTTTCCCGGCTGTTACGTTTTTTTGCCCCGGTCCGCTGAAAAACGTATGAACGGGGTTCCAGTATTCTGTCAGCCTAAAGTTTCACATCATTTAACTTAATGTCGCTCTCTTTATCTTTCTCTTGTCTTTTATTTCTTTTTTCGCAGGTTTCTGTCGAACAGCCTAATTAGGCCCAGCGTCGTCAGAACGTACTCGGTGAGTACCGTAATTGTCGTGACAGAAGCAGAGTAACCACGAAATCTAGGCCAGTTCCACCGCGCTGAAAGCTGTACGAAGTGCGGAATGGTGATTTGCCCGCGTTTCCCTTGTGTGTAAGTTGTGTTTATCGTCGGCGATTTCTAATTATTTTCTCTGAATTTGATCTCATTACGCGAGTATTTGCTATTAATGTCTACCTTTTATTTTGTTACACCAATCTGCTTTATCTTAGCCATTCTTATTCGGGATATGTTTAGTTTACTTTTCACCATTATTGATTGGTTTCACGGGAATCACATCGGGTTAGGTAAACTTGTAATCTGCCGCGCAATTATTCACCTGTGTTTCTCTTGTGTTTCCCTTGTGTTTCCCGTGGGTGTTTTAAAACTATTGCCGCTTAAGTTGGCCACATGATGCGATTATTTTCCCTTAATGTGCATTTTTTAAAATTTTATTGCAATAATGTCGTTTATTTCAGCCTTTGTTAATCTGTATCTGTTTTAAATGGCTTTGGTCAATTATTAGCAAGTTTCGGCCCTGTTTTCAACCGCTGTCGTCTTAGCGTGAGCACAACATGAAATCACAGGAGACGCCGAAGCCCGGGCAGGTAAAATGTTCCGCGCTTAAAAACTGAACATGCATTTCGCGCCATACTTTCAAAGGCTGACAGTAGTGTTAGGCAGCTGAGGGACCGTTTC
The DNA here is from genome assembly GCA_013339685.2 of Hyalomma asiaticum. Lineage (NCBI taxonomy): Eukaryota > Metazoa > Arthropoda > Arachnida > Ixodida > Ixodidae > Hyalomma > Hyalomma asiaticum. Next base: position 12,340,246 of record CM023487.1, read on the forward strand.
TAAAGACGTTATCTTGCGTAGGAATTTCAAGGCGACATAACCTGTGTTGCGTCGAAGGAGAATCCAGCGTAAAGACTATTCCTATAACTTTAGCGATATTTTGTTTGTGCGGAGTAAATAAGACGTTTTCAACCTTCTGGTAAGGGCCGCTGCATTCAATACGGTAGCTGATCGTTAAATATCGACCAGGAACTACTATTTAGTTTGTCGTCATTGACAAACAAGCATAATCAAATTTGGCGAGCTTGACGATTATGAAAAAGACAAAAAGAGCGCTGAACAACAACGGGACGAAGGAAGAGCACAGGCAACGGCGCTGACAAACAAACAAATGCGTAAATGCGTTTATTGCTTCGGTCGTCAAAAGAAAACTATACCAGAACCATTACAAAGAAAGGAAGTTAGCTTGCGTAAATGACAAATTGAAACCAAGATCTCAGATGCGCTCTGTTCTTCGGAAAGAGGACAATAGAAGAGCAGTTTAATTAAAAGCCCAAATGCGTTCCCTTCTGAAGCTCGATAAAGCTCTGCAGAAAAATTTAGCTGCTCAGAAACGGCGAAACTCAGCACCTTCGCTTCAGCTTAATCACTTGCTGTATGCTCCAGGTTCTCCATTTCTAAATTTGAGAGAAACTTAAATGTCGACAAAGCATATAGGTAGATATCTAAATTTATATATGTTTCCATATAAAGAGCTCCGGGTGTAATATCAAAACTGAAAGTAGTTCCCCAAAGTCTCGACCGCTTGAATATGGCAAAATCGCCCCCCGCCGTATTGTTTAGCAAAGCTGTTAAAGCTTGGGAGATCTAGCTAGACGTGAACTTTACGCTTGACCGAAATGACGGGTTCGCAGCATTGCTAATAAATAGGGAAACAGGCCTTACGGCAACAGTCAGACGTCGCTCACGTCCGTGACCCCATTAGAACATGACCTGACGACGTGCCTGATGACGCGCGTCAGTGACGACGACTTTTGGGATTGGTCTACGTAAGGCGTAAATTTAGCTGCTTTCGACTAAAATCTGGAAGGCTGCAGGCGACGCTGATTTTTGCTACGGTTGACCGTTTCCGTTCAATTCGGGTTATTAAAGTACCCTCAAACGGTTTCAGTCATTTGCGCAAAGACATTGCGCCGGTTAGCTCCTTATATCGTTACCAGACCAACATCAGCACCCTGCGTTAAGGTTTTAAATGTGCGTATCCTTAATGATCGACGCGACGAAAGAGTTTTTATGCGTCCCTGTCAATGGGTCGTTCAACGGGCACGCAACGACTAATATTTATTTATTTATTTAGAAAAAAAAACTGCCAGTCTGAGTGCCAGACTTTGGGCAGGGGTGGGCGATACAATGCTATAAGATAGCCGATACAAGATACAAAGATACAAAGATAGCCTATACAATGCTAGAAAAAGGAAACATGAAATAGGGTCCACAATCCCGTGACCGTGACATAGAAAATAGTACAAAATATCCATCAAAAAGAAGAGAGAAAGGAGAAGCGCACACTGGGTCAAAAAGTGGCATCTAGTAAAGGAGGCATTGGGCTATGTTGGGCTAGCACTACTAAAGCACTACGGTGGGCCTCAGTAGAGACATCGCGGCGCCATGTAGCTGCCGAGGCCTTGGCGCAGCGGCTGCCACGGGAGGCGCTGCCGTCCCTAGCGTGCACCCGCAGCTAAACGAATCGGGGAGGAACAGCAGTCAACTGTCTTTGTTTAAAGCACTTCGTTTCACTTATGATGGGAATTATTGGATAATGACGTAGCCTAATCAGGGACGCAATGCCAAAGAAAAAAATTGTATACATAGCGCAAGGAAGGAAACAAAAGAACAAAAAGAAGAGAGGACGATGCCCTAATTTCAGCTTCTTGTCCTTTGAATCTTGCGCTATGTATTCTGTTTTACAATGCACTACCAACTACCAACACGCGCGAACTCCTTCTCTGCCAATAAGGCGTTTTAGGGGCCCGTTAATCTCGATGTCTTTGTATCGGTTGCAGGCTGCGGAAATTCGCAACGCCCTCTCGGACGACATTCGCGAAAAGGTCAACATCGTGTGCAATCAAAGAGTGCCGGTAAGTATAGCTCTTTCACTTTTTCGCGGTTGTCCTAAGGTGCAAAGGCAACTATACAAGTTTCCCAATACGTGTGCATGTTTCGATAACGTCGGCTTTCGCAGGATAACTTATCTGCACTGCGTGCAATCGCACAATCATTCCTTGTCTCCTAATGGAAAGTGATAGCCTCCTAAGGACGCTAAACATTGATGAGGTAAATGCGGTATTTGTGTGATAAAAATACCTCCACCATTTATGAGAAAGGAGTGCCACGCGATCGCGGCCGACGTGGCCAACACTGAGTGGAAGACGCGACCTGGATCGGCCTATAGTCAATCACAGCACCAATACGCCTTTGTCGCAGACGGCTCCATGGGCGCCGGAGCTGTGTTCATTGTGCATGAACCTTCTCCCCATCCCCTTTTCCAAATCACAAAGAAAAAGTACTGCAAGGTCTGTGACGTCAGCCTTAGTGCCACAGTACAAAATGGCACGTTCCCTGCCTTCTGTGGAAAGATCTCTAACGTCCAGTTCGAGCCCCACTTGCGTAGCGCTGGCAGTACCTCTGCGGAGATCTTGTTACTCATTGTGCTTGACACCTGTCTCCATTCAATGTAGTGGCACATGTATCGCATTCAGCATGCGGCACATAGCATGCCCACTGATATCCTGAACGGTCCTCCCGAAGGCTGACCGGAAGAGGCGCAATGACACACATTGCCGTGGAGTGCTAGTAATCTCTACTTCAGTGTTTCACTGAAGGCGAAATGTTGAGGCCCTTGTACTGTGCAATGTCAGCGCACGCTAAATAACCCCAGCTGGTCAAAGCTCCCGGAGCCCTCCGCTAGGGCGCCTCTCATAATCACAGCTGCTTTTGGGACGTAAAACCCAGAATAAATCAATCATCTCTATACTGAAGCGCCTCGTGAAAATAAGTTTCGCAGCGCAATTCTAATATTTATGCTATTTATTGCACTAAGATGAACATAAAGTTTTCAACATGTTATTTTGGAATCTATAGAGAAAAATAATCACAGTGCAAAAAAATGTAAATTCGATCCCCTGTACATGTATACTTTCTATTATGTCTTTCTGAGGTGAAAGGGCTCGTTGCACGATGGCCTTCCAATGGCGTGCTACAAAAAGTTACGTTACGCGCAGTAAAATACATGTATTCAGGTACAGAATCGCATGTGGCGCACATACGCATGAAGCGGCTACCTTGGAAGAGATGCATGTACGCCATCATGTGTCATCTATATATGCATATGCTCCACCACCAACATGTGAGGGTATACATCGAACGTGATTTTGTATAGAGCGAAAACCTGCTGCACATTTGGTAATTCATTTGAAAAAGCTGAATATCTCTCATGATGATAATTTGTTGGGTGTTACGTCCCAAAACCACGATATAATTACGAGCCGTACTCGAGGGTCTTGGAAATTTCGACCACCTGTGGTTCTTTTAACGTGCACTGACGTCGCACAGTACACGGGCCTCAACATTTCGCCTCCATCGAAATGCAGCCGGCGCGGCCGGGATTCGATCCCGTGATATTCGGACCAGCAGTCGAGTGCCACTAGACCACCGTGGTGGGGCGAATTTCTCGTTGAGAATGACTATCTGTATGCCATCGCACAAGCTCGTTCAGTCTCGTGTCTTGCCCCAAACTGAATGTTGACGTCATGCATAACTTAATGCATTGCATGTGCGTTCGCCTTCATGTGGTATAGCTCTGGCAGTTTTTTTCTTTCCTCCTCTTCTTCTTCTTTTCTCTTTTCTGCTCACGCCTCTCACTGGACTTAGTTGTAGCCCGAACGCTGATAGCATATCTGCCTTGTCACACAGATTCTGAAGGAATATCTCGTTGGTGCTCAGAAGTATATATAGCTGCTTGATAAGGCTAAGAGTGACACCATGCGTTCTGAACGGAGAAATTTACGCGTTTTGTGCGCGAATTTGCTTTCGCAGTGCAGAAAATGCAAAGGCCACAAATACCGTGGCAGAAACGTAAGTACGGCGCTTGAGACAATGCATTTCACCCCACAAGACATTCAAATGCCAGTCCTATATTCCTAAAGTATCGCATGCGTACCCAAAATTTGTCTTTTGCAGCGCCGAAAAATCCTTAAAAAATATCGCGATCAGAGACAGGCGGTAAGTACAGAGCAAGCGTCAGTTCGCTTCACCTTTCCTTTTTCGTTTTCTAAGAAAGGGTAAATTTGAACGTCGACCATCCGTTTTGATGTCGAGGAGTTAGAGAAGACAGAGCAAAACTGCGGCGTGTACCGAATTACTTGAATGGCAGGGCACCGACCAGTTATAGTGAGTGATGTTTGTGCGTTTCCGTCAATTATACTCGTAGATTAACAAATGCATGTTCCTAACTAGTGGAAAGCGCACACGCTTGGAATATGAGGTCCGCTCGTGAAACGCAGGCTGTTACATGAGTGCCTGCTACAACTGAAATAATGCAAGAAGGAAGTTCTAACACAATAAAAGTGTTAATTATAAATTTAAAAAGATATTTTTGTTAACCTAAGGCAGCGTAAGCACACAATTAGTACATAAGCAGAATGTGTGCATCGTAATGACGCAGTAGGACGTGCATGTCGCTATCACAAGATAAGATTCCTAAAGTTAGGACTGCGACTCACTGGGTCAGGTCTTCAATTTCGACGTCGTGTTTGTGGAAGGATTGGTCCTAGCGGGAAACCAAACACACCTACCTATACCTGCTCTGTCCTGTACGATATATGCCAGATTTTCTCTGCACTCGTGGTGGCGACGTTTCTGCCACCGCTTATATATCGCAATTCCTAAGGGTACGCAAAAATCGCACTGAAGTGGTTTAGAGTGACCAATTATTCTTAGGGTACTCTGCTGTCATTAATATCGCGGTGTTACAAGAGAAAATGTAGGTCAAAATCAAACTTTTGAATTTCGCGCCGAGACTTAGAGCAGATGACGTCACGAACTCCGGTCTCTTTCATGTTGTATTCCAGTTAGACTGGCTCGCTAAAATTTTCTAAAACGTGCTATGCTAGACCCCCAGCTTCCTTAGAAATCAATCAAACATCTACCAACGAGTAATTATCTACGTATTAACAGGCGTCGTCAGAGCCTGTGACGTCATTCTTATCAGTGCGGAAAGCTGATAACGCCGCCTCTGTTTCCTTTTCGCTGCTTTCCTAGCTTACGAAGCGTCTTCTCCAAGCAAGAGTTCCGCGTTTGGCACTGTGAAAAGATCACGCGATATTTTTTTAGATGCGAAGCACCTTATGGCGGGGGCTTTGTCCGTACCTCCTTCCCGCGTCCCACGTCCCGTGTCCCACACCCCCACAGCGCATGCGCGTCCCCTCCCCCTCTCTCTCCTCTCCTACGCTCCCCCTTTCTCTCCTCTATGAATACTCTACTCTACGGAGCGGCGCGCATGACAGATCCGCTGGGGGTGCCACGGTAGTTCCGCGGTAATGACGGAGCGCAGCGCCGCGATGAGCGCTCCGGCCACTGCCCCGAAAAATTACACCATCTCCCGCACAAGCTTACCATCTCACCGCTGCTTCGTATCCACACATGGTTCCCTTTAGCGGGAGATGGTGTAATTTTCTTTTTTGGCTTTGCAGTGTCCATTAAAGCTTTTCAATCGAAGTATAATAATGCGAGCTCTCGATCATCACCGTTAATTAACATGTGTCGCGCACGATTTTTCGTTTCACAGAACAGGGACGCGCCCGTGCTGACCGAGATTCGGTTCTGCCTGGACAAGAACCTCGAGACGGTCAATTGTCAAGGGAAGAACGGTGGCTGCGGGCGCCGAAACTACTACCTGCCGGCGAGACCGTAACTCCTTTCTGCAATCATCATCACCAACGACGAAGACCAAAGACGAATACCGACATACCATAACGGACCCGCTGAGCTCTTGCTGCGGCGGATGCCAAACACCTTTTTCCCGGGAAATACTGCCGGAGTCACGTGCAGACGACTACCACGAGAAGGGCCTAGCTTGTACTATAGCAGACGGAGCGTTCGCAGTGGCCAAATTAGCTGGTGTCAATGATCACTAAGGTTTACAAGGCTTTCTTAACTGGCACTGGTTTGTATCACAATCTCTCTCTCTCTTGCCTCAGCTAGAGCAAGGAATAAGATGGTTGCCCCAAATACTGGGTTATTTCGTACGTGCAGCAATGAAGTCGTTATATTGCATGGTTTCATGGTTTTATTTATAATATTTCTCATTTACCTTTCTTCATTGCCATTCTACCTCTTGCTGGTCAATAAAAACTGCTCTTATATTTTCTTTTGCGATGTTTTAGAACTGCATGGTGAGCCTCATATCAGGCAGTGCCTCTCTGTCTATTGCTGGACAGTCGCGTTGCCTCGGTATGAGCTGTGTGCCGTCCAAGCCATCTTCACTCCATTCTTTCCACTTTAGGTTCGGTTCCTGTTCTCCCCACGTTGCCAACATAAGTGTGGACGCAAGAATAAAAGATTAAACTCAAATTCACTACTTCATACTGAGTGCATGTAAATTTCTCTGCACTGAACAGTAAACCTGTATGTTCAAGGAAAAACACCTCAACTGTCATCGTGACCACTCGTCGACCAATAATCAGAATAGGACACCATAGTCACTAGTCCACCGAATCAATCTCGCTGAGGCTCGCAACAACCTGTGAGTGTCAGTTTCTGTAAAATTTTACGACTTTGGCTGGAGAAATTTTTCATGATCATCAAGTCTGAGTGAGCACGGATGAGCAGGCTATTCGTAGGTCTTACACACCAGTCGCACTGGCCGTTTTAATGTCATTGCGAAGGAATGAAAAACGGTGCAGGCAATGTCATTCGATTCGTAGTGGTGCCGAACACAATGACTCCAAAATATCGCCAGAAGAATGGAAGAAGGTAAGTTTACAGTAGCAGGAAAGTTATTTTGAATATTTTCAAATCAATATGTGGCGTCGCTTCAATGAAAAATAAATGTGGCTGACCCCTCTCTCAAAGGAATCGGTATAACACGAAAGCGAAATGCCTCTTTGCATAAGCAGTTCAATGTTTATTGTTTCATCGAGCTGACCTAGCCCATTGCTATGGGTACCTGAAAACAAAAACCTTAGGATAGAGCCAACTCGACTGGAATGTTCCCAGTCTTGCACCGCTCTCGCGCGCTCTGTTCCCAACCCCGCGTAACTCTATCGCATTTTTTTCTACCATTTAGAAGGGCTTTTCAAACGAAAACCTCAAGATAGAGCCAGCTCGACAGGAATATTCCCAATAATAGCCTTACGCTGCTTTCGCGCGCCTCTTTCACAACCCCGCGTAACTCTATGGGATTTTATTCGACACTTTTGAATGTCTTTTAAAACGAAAGCCTTAATATAGAGCCAGCACGACTGGAATGTTCCCATGAATAGCATTAAGTGCCTCTTGCGCGTTCAGGGATTAATTAACTCGGGCAGACTCTATTTCTAGGTTTTCATTAAGATCGGTCGCGTACTTTATAGAAAAAATGAGAATTTTCATTCTTCATTTTTCACCAAAGGTAGCCAGAATTGTAGAACAAAATCGCATAGAGTTACGCGGGGTTGCGACCAGGGCGTGCTGGAGCCGCGTTTATCTAACACAGGGATTAATTAACTTTGGATGACTCTATTTCTAGGTTTTCATTAAGATCGACCGCGTAATTTATAGAAGAAATGAGATTTTTCATTCATCATTTTTCACCAAAGGTAGCAAGAATTGTCGAACAAAATCCCCTAGAGTTACGCGGGGTTGCGACCCAGGCGTCCTGGAGCCGCGTTATTTATTACAGGGATTAATTAACTCGGGCAGAATCTATTTCTAGGTTTTCATTAAGATCGGCCGCGTAATTTATAGAAAAAATGAGATTTTTCATTCTTCATATTCCACCAAAGGTAGCCAGAATTGTCGAACAAAATCCCATAGAGTTACGCGGGGTTGCGACCAGGGCATACTGGAGCCGCGTTTATCTATTAAAGGGATTAATTAACTTTGGATGACTCTATTTCTAGGTTTTCATTAAGATCGGCCGTGTAATTTGTAGAAAAAATAAGAATTTTCATTCTTCATTTTCCATCAAAGGTAGCCAGAATTGCCGAACAAAATCCGATAGAGTTACACGGGGTTGAGACCCGGGCGTCCTGGAGCCGCGTTTATCTATTACAGGCATTAATTAACTCGGGCAGACTCTATTTCTGGGCTTTCATTAAGATCGGTAGCGTAACTTATAGAAAAAAAATGGGATTTTTCATTCTTCCTTTTTCACCAAAGGTCGCCAGAATTGTCGAACAAAATCCCATAGAGTTACGCGGGGTTGCTACCCGGCGTCCCCGTTTCCATGGACAGTATCGACTTTGGCTGGAGAAATTTTTCATGATCATCAAGTCTGAGTGAGCACGGATGAGCAGGCTATTCGTAGGTCTTACACACCAGTCGCACTGGCCGTTTTAATGTCATTGCGAAGGAATGAAAAACGGTGCAGACAATGTCATTCGATTCGTAGTGGTGCTACACTTGAATATGTAATGGCATTCGATAATGATGTCGAAGACAATGACTCCAAAATATCGCCAGAAGAATGGAAGAAGGTAAGTTTACAGTAGCAGGAAAGTTATTTTGAATATTTTCAAATCAATATGTGGCGTCGCTTCAATGAAAAATAAATGTGGCTGACCCCTCTCTCAAAGGAATCGGTATAACACGAAAGCGAAATGCCTCTTTGCATAAGCAGTTCAATGTTTGTTGTTTCATCGAGCTGACCTAGCGCATTGCTATGGTTACCTGAAAACAAAAACCTTAGGATAGAGCCAACTCGACTGGAATGTTCCCAGTCTTGCACCGCTCTCGCGCGCTCTGTTCCCAACCCCGCGTAACTCTATCGCATTTTTTTCTACCATTTAGAAGGGCTTTTCAAACGAAAACCTCAAGATAGAGCCAGCTCGACAGGAATATTCCCAATAATAGCCTTGCGCCGCTTTCGCGCGCTCTTTCACAACCCCGCGTAACTCTATGGGATTTTATTCGACACTTTTGAATGTCTTTTAAAACGAAAGCCTTAATATAGAGCCAGCACGACTGGAATGTTCCCATGAATAGCATTAAGTGCCTCTTGCGCGCTCAGGGATTAATTAAATCGGGCAGACTCTATTTCTAGGTTTTCATTAAGATCGGTCGCGTACTTTATAGAAAAAATGAGAATTTTCATTCTTCATTTTTCACCAAAGGTAGCCAGAATTGTCGAACAAAATCCCATAGAGTTACGCGGGGTTGCGACCCGGGCGTGCTGGAGCCGCGTTTATCTAACACAGGGATTAATTAACTTGGGATGACTCTATTTCTAGGTTTTCATTAAGATCGGCCGCGTAATTCATAGAAAAAATGACATTTCTCATTCTTCGTTTTTCACCAAAGGTAGCCAGAATTGTCGAACAAAATCCCATAGAGTTACGCGGGGTTGCGACCCGGGCGTGCTGGAGCCGCGTTTATCTACACAGGGATTAATTAACTTGGGCAGACTCTATTTCTACGTTTTCATTAAGATCGGCCGCGTAATTATAGAAAAATGAGATTTTTCATTCTTCATTTTTCACCAAAGGTAGCAATTGTCGAACAAAATCCCATAGAGTTACGCGGGGTTGCGACCCGGGCGCGCTGGAGCCGCGTTTATCTAACACAGGGATTAATTAACTCGGGCAGACTCTATTTCTACGTTTTCATTAAGATCGGCCGCGTAATTCATAGAAAAAATGACATTTCTCATTCTTCGTTTTTCACCAAAGGTAGCCAGAATTGTCGAACAAAATCCCATAGAGTTACGCGGGGTTGCGACCCGGGCGTGCTGGAGCCGCGTTTATCTACACAGGGATTAATTAACTCGGGCAGACTCTATTTTCCTACGTTTCATTAAGATCGGCCGCGTAATTCATAGAAAAAAATGAACCATTTCTCATTCTTCGTTTTGTCACCAAAGGTAGCAATTGTCGAACAACACCCCCTAGAGTTTACGCGGGGTTGCGACCCCGGGCCGTGATGGAGCCCGCGTTTATCATTACAGGGGATTATTAAACCTTGGGCAGACTCTATTTCTAGGTTTCATTAAGATCGGCCTTCATATTTATCGAAAATGAGATTTTTCATTCTTCATTTTCACCAAGGTAGCAATTGTCGAACAAAATCCCATAGAGTTACGGCCGGGGTTGCGACCCTGGCGTGCTGGAGCCGCGTTTATCTATTACAGGGATAATAACTCGGGCAGACTCTATTTCTAGGTGTTCATTACGGATCGACCGCAGTAATTTATCGAAAAAATGAGCATTTTCATTCTTCATTTTTCACCAAAGGTAGCAATTGTCGAACAAA
>CM023487.1:12350791-12498065 GCA_013339685.2 Hyalomma asiaticum
TTGATTTCACTTTGATACCGTCAATTTCCGTGACGTTGCGGAGGCTTTGCAGCGCGCTACGGTGCAGAACGTCTACTGCCAGGACATTCCTTCTTGAATTGATTCTCACGTCTTTTATCTCGTTTGGCGCTACTTGTTCGAGATACACAGACAGAACTTGCCTGTTCAGGAGACGTAGATTGCACGTAGTGTCCACGGGCGTAAAAAGCACAGTGTGCGGCCATCGCTGCGGCGCGGTCTTCACGGTAGAGACACTCGCCGACGAGGACGTCCGCATCAGTCTTCTTTTCGCTGCTCGGCTCATGACAAGGGTGAAGTCATCGTCCGACGAGTCGTAGCTGTCCGAGTACAGCTCAGTGGCATCGCTGTCGGAGTCGCTTGACGTGTTTCCACGTTTTCTAGACGCGACCTGACGTGACGGTTGTGCGCCAGGGGGGTCCTCGAGTGCTTCGTCATCCATTGCCGCAACGAGGGAGCGGCAGTTCCCAGATTTTGCAGTAAAACAAGCGAGACTACGGTACAAGCGTTCTATGAAAGAAACACTTCTTCGTCGTCAACCCAAGATTTTGAGAGACCGTATTTTTATTCAGGAAGGCGCGCAATAAGTAGAGGAATGCTCTACGATGCGGGAAAACGCATTTCACAAAAACCCAATACTATAGTCTTACTGTCACACACTTCGCTCAGGCACGCCGTTCAGTAGCGGCGTTTCGGCAGACCCGTAGGCTTCCACTTACGCTTACGCCTGCGGCGCCCTAAAAGCCTCGAAGCGGTACACTTAGTTTTGAGTTCGCCGGCCGACCTGTGCGGTTGGCACGTGTGGTGGTGTTAGTCCTGACTGACGCACACTCAGACAGACACGGATAGGTGCTTAGAAACAAAAGCAAAAGCATTTAATAACGAGCAAGGCAATAGGCAATTACAAAATAAATGAACTCAGACTATAGGGAACACGCGCGACAGGAACTCGGAGGAAATGCATGCGACAAGGTATCAATATAAGTATAAACAACGCGGGAGTTAACACTGGTAATAAAATAACTAGATGAAAAGAAAACATAACGAGAACTAACTCGATGCACTATCTCTTGTGCGACGCAGCGCACGCTTCGTTCTGACACCGAAATTCGGTGAATATAAAAAGAACATTAAATGAAAATAATTAAGCCCTACGGAAATGTCCAACAATAACGGTCGTGACGCTTACGTAGAGGAGTTGACGGGTGTCACTGATGTCTCGCCGGCTTCGGTAGACGAAGAGAGGGCCCGATGTTGTGCACGACTGTTTTCGTCACTTCGGCTGCTCCATACCCGACGACTACGCGAGACTCGCGACACCGCTGACTGCTCTCTTGCTGGTCAAGACGTCAACTGCCGTGGCAGCCAAATCGGGCCAGAATCATCGTCTCCTTTTCGCGTGATGAACAAAGCGCGCCGCCCCGCTGCGGGGGGCCCCAGCCCGGCGGCTGCGTTTCTTTGGCGGTGCCGGCGGCATCCCGAGGCGTTGGCGATAAAATGGCCCGCAAGGCCAAGCTTTTCCTCGGGAGGCAATTAGCGGCTTTTCCCCTTTTTCCAAAGGACGCCGAACCTCGCTTCGCACATTCCCACGCCGTATCTTATCTCGTTGGACACGAGGGCGGCCGAGAACACCTGGCGGCTGTGACACTTACCTTTTTTGGCATTTTGGGCAAGATTTTGAGAGACCGTATTTTTATTCAGGAAGGCGCGCAATAAGTAGAGGAATGCTCTATGATGCGGTACGATGAGCACAGAAGCACAGAAGACAGCACAGAATCCATCACAATTGTGATGGATTCTGTGCTGTCTACAAGCACAGGCGAACTGCGGTGCCTTCTTTATTGGCGAGATTAGGCAGCGGATCGCCAATTTTCAATTTGCCCGTTAGGGAGGTATTCATTGACGTCACCGTGGCCGACATTTTGCTGTCCTGCTAGCACAGTGAAAGGCTGCGCTTTTTCTCGAACCAGTTATCTCCATAAGCACAGTGGATACTGCGAAGCGGACTAGAAAATACAATGCACAGTGGAAGCTACGAAGCGGACAAGACGTTGTAGGGGTGGTTCTACTACTACTAACTACTAGCAGCGGTATCGCCGCTAGCAACCCCGTGCCGTGGATTCGAGCACTCGACGAGCAGAGAATGTGGCAGTTGCGTCCGCGCTCGCTATCTCAGCCATGCATCGCCGCGTTGCCGCGCGCGTCAGCCCGCGGCCCGACTCGAGGCAGGGCAGCACGAACCGCCGCACACGGCGAAAGAGGAGAACATTAGGCGTCACTCTCCCAGCATGGTAATTTAATAAAACACGTTAAATGAAACAAATAGAATAAGGCCGAATCAAGATCTAATATAAACGAGGGTTAACAATAACGAATAACAAAACGCGAGCACACACGAACACAAACAAAGGACAATAACACTGAACAACACGCGAACACACAATAACACGCAAAAATAACCATGCAGGGAAGAAGAGCCTAACCCTGGCCAGCGTACCCGCGACCACGAGCCCTCAGAAAAGGAAAATAGAAGAACATACAGATATGGGCGTCGGTCGCAGGTCACCGCCGTGGTCGCTGGGGCTTGCAGAGGCACGCCATCCGACCGATGGCCCGGTCGGCCGGAGGGCCACAAAAGTACGTGCGTACCCCTCCAAGTCCCAGCGAGTTCTCTCGGAACATCTCCAAAACCCGAACGCGCGAAACGTCAGAAATTACTGCTGTCCAATGGCAGCCTAGTTAAAGCCACATGGAGCGAAGCGGGCGGCCCCTCGCACTGCTGGACCGCCGCTCTGTCCAGCTGGGAGAGGGGGATGCGGTGACATTCCGCGGAATACATGGCGTCGAGCGGGACCCGGCCCCCACAACGTACAATAGGTCTATTCGATTCAGCGAAGGTTCTCTGCACCTTCTGCACCTTTTCGCGGTGCGCTGCACCACCGTCCTCGATTCCTCGCGGTACAGCGGCGCCCGCTGCACCTCCGTCCTCGAGGGCGTCTTGTACAGCGAGCTTGAAATCATGAAGGTTCGTTATACAGGCAATGGAGGCGGGAAGGTGGTTCCAGGCGGCGCTTGTTCTTGGGACAAATGAGTCGTTGCACAATCGGCTGCGACAGGATGGTAGGCCGACCTTAAAGCGATGATCAATCCTTGGTGATATGAAACGAGGTGGATGAAACAGGGCGTCCTTCAAAGAGCTGTTATAATGGTAGATTTTATGGAAAAGATTAAGGCGAGACTTAGGGAATCTTTGTCTCGCCTTGACTTAGTTTACAGTGGTCACTTTAGGTAGGCTTTGCAAATTGTCGCGAAAATTGTCATAGAGGGTGAGACAAATGCCCAGGAGCCGCAGGAGCCTATTATCGGGAATCTTTGCCTCACCTTGGCTTCGTTTAATGTGGTCATTTTTGGTAGGCTCTCCAAATTGTCGCGAAAATTTCCATAGAGTTAGGCAGGGTTGCGAGACAAGCGGCCAGGAGCGGCGGGAGCCCATTATAGGGAATCTTTGCCTCGCCTTGATTTAGTTTAAGGTGGTCACTTTAGGTAGGCTTTGTAAATTGTCGCGAAAATTGTCAGAGTTATGCAGGGTGAGACAAACGCCCAGGAGCCTATTGTTGGGAATCTTTGTCTCGCACTGACTTAGTTTAAAGGGCCCCTAAACCACTCCCGTCATATTTTTGAACATTTCAAATTAACCCCCGCATCGAGATGGGAATGCCTTCGCGATGAACGATGCCAAATGCGGCAGCGCTACGCGCCGCGGCCGCGCCACAAACTCACAAAACAATCTCGTGCGCCTCTCCTGGCATTTCCGGCGTACCAAAGTTTCCCGTGACGACAGCAACGTGGTTTTGGTGACGTCAACAGCGGCAGAGCCCCGCTGATTGGTCGAAGGATAACTCTGACCTCCGGTTAGTCTCCTAGCAATTGCACGTGCTCCGTGCCTGTCTGTCCTTTTTTTGCGTTCCAACACAATCGCACTAGGAACCATAATCGCACTGTCGCGGAGGCGCGTCAGCAGGAAGTGGACAGCCTTTTTAGCTGCGCATCACCGGCGATGTGGGTCAGGTGACACTCGGAGGAGCACTTGGCCCGGAAGTGACACCGGCCGGCGGCCGGAGCGTTGCGCAGGAGAGAGCGAAACAAGTAGACTATTAATCAAACGCGTGTGCGGTTTGGGGCCCTTTAAAAGCTTTTCGTCGATTAACACGCTCAACATTACATTGCATTTTACGCTGCCTGTTCGGTGCTTTCTTGGTAGTGCCAGTAGTGCTTGTGCGCTCATTGTCGGCAGCTGACCGTTCCTGCAGGTTTGGAATACGCATTGTAAATAAGTATCGTGGGGTCCCCGGGTTCGATCCTCAGCACCGGCATCAGTTTTGTTTGCTTCATACCTTCTTTGTTTCCTCGTTTCTCCGGTAGGAAATCTGGGATATGGGGTATATGCACGGTTTATCTGCTGCTAGATTTGAAACGCGCGCTTACATCTTATTGCACGATAATTTTTTCTTGGGCTAGTTGGCACGTGCTCTTCCGCTTTCCTTTTCCAAGTTTTGCGTTGCACCATAATGTAATACTACACCTTATTGGTCACTGCGAGAACACGTGACCCGCTGGCCCAGCCAATGAACGAATGAAACATCGTGCGGACTACAACACCGCCGATAACGACACAGCAGAGAGAGAGAGAGAAAGCTTATTGGCCAGTGTGCTTGGACCCCAGGTCCCTGGACCACCGCGCGGTCCCACACCACGTCTACATGGCGATGCCTCTTCTTGAAATGACATCAGCAGCCCGAGTCACCGCAGTAAGCTGCAGGTCCGTAGACGACAGCAGGACTTCAGCAGTGAGATAGCAGGCTGTCCCTGCGGGGGAGAATCAGCAGGGCAGCCAAAGAGGATATGGGAAAGTGCGGCGTGAGGTTCGTCGCATAGGGTACATGTAGGGGGAGTGCCACAGTAGTGGGACAGCAGTTGCGGGGTAGAAAGTGTGCGGGTCCGGAGGCGCCTCCATAGGACTTGTTCGGGGTGGCTACGGGTGGGGTTTGGAGGAGGGTAAGTCCGACGGTTCAAACGGGGTCGACACAGCAGAGCCGTCAACCAAAGACAGCTTAGCTGCAAGAGCTGCGTTACTTTAGTAGCTTTATCGAGGGAAACAGCGCGCAGCACTTGCACGCAAGTGCTGCGCGCTGTTTCATCAATGCGTGGGCAGCAAGGCGTAGGCGCCGCTCTATTACATTGCATGCGGTGAAGCGTACTATGTGGGCACGCGATCGGGCAAGCAGCTCACTTTCTGAAAGCTCGCTTTGGCGTCTCCCGATTCGTTGGCGTCCGCGCTGTCGTCAGCAGCCGCTGTTGCGGTGGGTGGAACCACAATATGTGTACGCGTCTCGCTCCTGTCAATCATTCAAAACGCACGCGCTCAGAAAAGCGAGCGGCTTGCCCGATCGCGCGCAAGAAAAAAAGTGCGTTACTGCAATTATAACTAGGCCGTCGTTATCTCTAAATCAGTACAAGCTGCTCGGAAAAAGAATTCGAGCCAGTTCCAGGCCGTGAAGGCTGCAACAGTGAAGCTGTTCTTTTGTCAGTAGATATAATGTATAACATCTAGACATTTTGCATTAACTGCAATTTCTATCGACTTTCTTTTTATTCTAAGGGTGCGCTTCTTTCAGAAAGTGCCGTATTATCGCGACAGTTGTACAAAGACGACCAAACTTTACCTTGTCCGTGTGGTGGCCATGTGGCGTCGGTGTCCGTCTGATGCCCGTGTCCGTGTGATGGCCAAGGGCCTTAAGTCCGACGGTTCAAACGGGGCATTTGCGTGAGCTCTGCAAAGGTGTGCGCCAGCTCCTTTGAGAGGCTCAAATGGAGGCTGTCCCGAGCCTGGCAAATCAAACCTAGGGACAATTTATCGGCAGCTTCATTTTCGGGTTTCCCTGAATGAGCCGGCCGGCACCCTCTGGAGCTCTACCATGCGTGGTAAATTTTGCATGGGGCGTTCAGCAACTGCCACTCAGGAGAGGTGTATCCTGCCTCTGGCAAAGTTGTACGTGAGCTGTTTTCGAATCACTAAAGAAGTGCTGCGAGTCTGTCTGTGCAAGGGCTTGAGCGATGGCGGTCTTTTCTGCCTGCAGATGTAGATCCTGAAGGAAGGCGGTGAATCAAAGGATCAGGTAGAGTAGGGTTGTAGGCAACAGCTAAAGCTTCTTGCGCTGTACAAGCGGCATATACCCAAATGGCATCCCGAGCTTGTCCGTAACTCTTATGAAGTGCATTTGCGCGAGATGCGGCAATCGATGCGATATGCTAAGGATGCACATTGCGAGGCAGGGGTTAACTACGAGGCAATCATGGATGAGTCGAGGAGTGGCTGTAAAGGTTCGCTGATTAGCGGGTATGTTGATGCGAATGGAGAGGAGAGAATATGGCAGTTAAGTACTGAGCCTGAAGGTGTGTGTCAACTATCTCAGGAAGGGTACATGTTATGCATGCCCATTTCAAAGAGTTTGGCTCAGGGCTGCCTTGGTTGCGAGGTGGATCATAGCGTTCACACACGTTCGGTATCTGTGCAGTTCAACCTGAGATATGGGGCGGCGTATAGAATGCGGCCAAGCATGTAAACATGTATGTATACAACTTTCATGTTGTCCGCTTCATCTAAACCATTGTGCAGGGATGGATGCTGCTTTAATTGCCCAGCGGTGTAGATGCGATGCTTAGTGTTATGTACATTGTTCAGTCATATCCTGTATCAGTAAAAGTCCAGATACGAACTTTGATATTGCTTGCATTGGAATACGGGAGTTCGTGCATCTGTTAAAAGCCAGACTGGCACAGTTTATGCAAGAGAAGCAGCCCAACAAGAGTGGCACAAATGCTTCTACTTGTACATGGCCACTTCAAGTGCCGATGAAGTGATCTACATGACGTGGAACAGACAACAAATATTTCATCTGTGGAAGTTTAATCAGGCATTTAAATGATGCCCACTCATATATGCGTTGTAACCTTAGCTTGTTCGCCTGCAAACAAGAACACCACTGCCACAATTACTGCCAATTAACTGCAGTGGCAGTGCTCAAGAATGAGAGCCAGAGAGATACACTGCTGTCAAAACAACAAAGTCATGAAAAATGCAAGGCAGTAAATTAGGTCATGTAAATTCTACAAAAGGCTCATTATAAACCTTGCCTGGAAAATCAAAATGCAGCAGCACATTAGCAATGAACATGGCAGTCACACCAAAGAAGCAGGCTACAAATATTAAAAAGAGCTGTAAAAATATTGTCATGTACTTCACACTTTGTGTACCCTAAAGCTTTGCATAGGCTAAAAAAAAATGTCAGGTGCAGAGGACAGACTCACAACAGGCTCTGTTGATCACAGAAAACAATGACACCAGTAAGGCAGTCTATACATGAGTGCAGCAGAGTATTTACGTTTAATTACATGCACCCCTTCTAAGCTTGAAAGAAAAAAAAGTGTTACAACACCCGAATAGGTCACCAGTGCAAGTTATACTAAAACAGCTTTACAATAAAATATGAAATCACAGAACAGAATACGCCATGGCCAGCAGGACGGTTAGCAATTCGCAGGTGAGCAAAGTGACCAGACAAGCTCATATAGGCGGAACATATCTCAGCTTTAAGCATACTATCCCAACGTGCAGTGACAAGTTCGGTCCTTATTTTATAATCAAGTCTTGGGCCAAGCTTTGTCAACGAAACAGGCCTATCATCCCAGTGCCCAAAACAGAGGTACTGACAAAGAATGCTGAAAGCAGTGTAATATTTTAAAAGCAACCATGGTACAGGTATGCAGAATCTTCCAGCCTATATTACTTCAAACATCTAGAGAGCGTCAGCACCACTGTGTTTACAACCAAGGATGCATTAGCTTCATCAGGCATTATCCTCAAGCTGCGTCTAAGGGCAAGTGGAATCGAAGCATTGGCTGTCATGTAGGTAATGTTCAACACCTTTTAGCATGCAAGCAGTTAATTTTAACTATGTCTGAAGAAGAGATCAACGTTCTTTTTACATGCTGCTCTGTTTGATAACTTGCGAGCCTCCATATCTTAAACTGCACAACAGAATAGCTTTACTTCACTTTTCATTCACTCCTTGCCTTTAAATCTATGAGGCCTGGGCAAACTACATACAGACAGATACCAGGAGCCACAAGCTTGCATAACATGTTGCCGCTATTCTTGCATATTTAAGTGGCTGCAGTTCAAGTACTTCACAGTCCTGTACACAGATATGACTTCATATAATAATAATAAAAAAAAAGAGTTCTTAAGTGGTACTGAACAAGACACACAAATTCCACCGCACAAGTGCAGCAGCAGTCATGCAATACTATATGTGGGGACCAGCGAAGCAGCGACATAGACATGCAAAAGTCGTTACACCCCTCCCACATCAAAAAAATGTCATGTCAAGCATTCAGCATAAAATTCAGCATAAAAGCAACATCTTGCATATTTTTTCCCCCTCTGCAGTAAAACAATTACAGCTTAACCAACTCATTTTGCATAGTGTGGTACAGGAGACATAAATTAAGGATGATCACTAGACCATTGTGCATTGGACGGGCAGCATGGCAGACAGCTCAGATTTCCCAGACATCACATGCTGTTGGCCATATTGAATTGTAAAGAACAGCAGCATGCCACTCTGATGCTAAGTTACATAACATCAATGACCATTTGTTGTTCTGTGCTCTAGATCAGGTATACTCGTCAAGTGTTCAGTTGTCAAGGTTACACTTGCCAGGTGTTCTGCTGCTATGTGCTAGAAATTTACAAAACAGCATGAGGAAACTAGCGCCTAAGCATAGCACTTTCTTCTCAAATGAGGTGCACTGATAAAAGAGAAGGGCTGCTATCCGCATGCTTGCAGCACAAAGCTGCTAGGAAACTAAAAAAGAGCTTCTCAGCTGACACAAAATTAGCTTGGTCAGGATTCATCAGCTGAAATTTATTAGCGTGAATTATGGACAGATTTCCTAGTAGCTTTATGCTAAAAGCAGTTGGATGACAATTTGTTTCAAACAAATTCTTTCATCCTGTAGGCTCCCACAAAACTGATTTGGCCCACGATGTTACCTGCATAGTGAGCAGATCTCTTGCTCACTTAAGGGTGTTGTCTTGTTCGCTTAAGACACGCGAGGACTGCACTCTGAATTGATTGCTGTAGGCGGTTTCACGTACACAGGCTGTCGAGCTCAATACCTTGCCGTTCAGGAAGGCACTATTGAACATTGTCGTCATTTCTGCTATTCAGATCTCCTCACCAAACTCTATGACACACTGAACTTCCAGCAACCAAAGGCACACCAGTGAACTGATTGTGTGGTAGAGCAGGGTGTGGCTCCAAAGTCAGTTTCAACCCATGTGCACAGATATTCAGAAGGCACTGACCATCATAATCCATAAAAATACCGCTCATTTG
Source organism: Hyalomma asiaticum (assembly GCA_013339685.2). NCBI lineage: Eukaryota > Metazoa > Arthropoda > Arachnida > Ixodida > Ixodidae > Hyalomma > Hyalomma asiaticum. Next base: position 12,360,271 of record CM023487.1, read on the forward strand.
CTTCAGTGTTGCCCTCTGAGCATACAACTCATGCTTCCATCTACACTATTGTGCTTGTCACCAATTTTTAGGCAGAGCTGCAAGCTGGACGATGGCCTTGACATACCAGTTGTAAATAGTCAATTCTTCACTGCTGCTGGTACCATAGTTTCATTAATCGTACCTCCATACAAAATTTTCACTAAATGACTAATGCTGGCTCTTCTTTATGAGCAAAGTCCTTTGGGTTTAAGTGCAGCAAGCATTGCTGTGGACAGCTTGTTCTTGGAACATGAACAATTAGCATTAATCTGTAACACTAGAGCAATTTCTGCATGCTCTTATCTACACACTTAGCAATACATTGTAATACACTCTATGCAGGCCACTGTGCGCAAGCAAGCTTGGCAAAGAGTTCCGACAGAGCCATTTACTAAAAGCAGTGATCATTACTGATGTTATGCATACAATATTTAACAGGGTTGAGACTGCATAAAGATCTACTCACAACAAAGGCAAGCCACTTAAAGCAGCAGTGGTGTGCACAGCATGTGACAATGAAAACAGTCGATTCCACTATATTTTAGTCCATGATGAAAAGTAACAATGAACCAGCGACAAGAGATGCCATTCCACAAAACATCCCTAGCAAGACATTTACAACCTCACCAGAGTTGTATGGAATAAAAAAATATCAAACGTATGGAATATGCCAAGAAAATGTGATTTGCTGAAGGACATCCATGAAACGAATGTGAGTACATCATGATCTCTGCATTAAGACCATGATGTACCACATGATTTACCAGCTATTAAAAGTCAGCTCCAGTGCCTAGATGTGCAAGAAACCGTTTGGCAAAAGTTCCAGAAATACATACAAATATAGAAATGCATTGGTTAAGTTGTCCTTCGGGCACCCTATCCAAGGTATACCATAGCAGACAGCTATGGTATCTCCAGAGGCGATGTAGCACCACGTCATAGAGTAAAGGCTCTGACTTGAGCCCATTCTCATTCTATATGTGGTTAGAAAAAAAACTGTTTTCCTGACAGTTTGCATTCTGGCAGATAGCACCGGTGCATAATGCTAGGCTCCTACGCACTATCCTTAATGGCAAGTTACGTTCCCAGATTAGTGTATCTCAATAAAAATGCCTCAGCTTTTATGAATACCCATATCAACCGTAACGTTTGTACCTTGTTACTTCGCTGAGCCTGCCGTACACAACCATTAGCAGTACAATGAAGAATGCGTGTTCCTCTCACGTCGCATTCTAGAAGTGCTTCAAATGCAGCCTCACAACATTTGAGTTATTTACACAAAAGGCAGCGTTAAAGACATTCTTTAGTAACTTGCAAGTGGCTCTTCCATTCTAAGCACATAGTCTGTCTTAGAGAAAAGAGAACTCGCATGGCAGCATGTAGCATTCATCAGAAAAAATAACTGCGGCTTGGCTTCGTTGTTGCGTGCAAGCTTACCTACCCTGAACAACTATATTATTTCACCATTGTACATGATTTTTCCTTGTATTTTCACACACATATATATATATATGTATCATTTCAACTAAAAAACTTGCATCAAAATGCTTGAACAAAAAACAACAACAAAAAATTGGACATTACTTACACGCCCTAGCAAGCATGAACACAATGGTCTTGGACACCTGCGACACGTGGATGTCTAAAACATCCTTAAATTCCGCACTAACCACACCTCAAATGCCTGCTGCCACCAGAATGTAGCTTTTGGAATGTGGCACTTAAGGACCTCAACTGCGTGTGTGCCCAGTAACATTTGTTTTCTGAACTTCTAAAGCAAGATGGGACTGTATTTCTTCATTTCACCTGCAATATGATGCTTCTGCTTGTGAGTACCTATATGGATATTCTGAGCACCCCTCTGTCATAGAATAAAGGTATCTGATGCTGTCTACAGACACCAGCACCTCGTTAAGTACAACAAATAATAATTAGATAAAAGAAAAGTCATAAATACTACGTATATAGAAAAGCACAGATGTGGTTGCAATACTACAAATAAAAGAATTCAGCCTGTGATTGTATGATGCCACAACACAGACTGTGTGGCAATGCTAGTGACTGTGGTACCACCCATTACATTAAAACAAGGTGATATTGCATATTTCACTGACATTTCCAAAGCTGGCTCTTTTATGTGAGACATACCAGAACTACTGCAATTGAAAGAAGATTTCCAAGTCCTCAACTAAAACAATAATGACCGAATAAACGTAACAGAGAAACCATTACGCACCTTAGACAACAAGGGGCAGAGCATTCACAAGCCAGGAGTGAAGTCAGGCTCCTTGCTTGAACACGAAAACAGATTTGGACGACAGAAGCTGACAAATGTTCAAGCAGCAAGATGTATTTTAACATATCCTTGTCGCAGCATCTCTTCAGCATGTATTCTCCCAAACACATTCTCTTTGCTTTTTCAAGCGACTGTGCACAAACAGGTGAATTTCCCAGAAAAATTCCTTTTAGAAAAGAACAGTAAAGATTATGTTCACCTAAAAACTTTGACAACAGCTAAATGACAGTGAAGCTAATTCGCTGATCCTTTATCTGGAGGATACAGACTCGTTTCTTGATTATGTTACAAAACAATGAGAGAGCCTAAATAGGACAATATTACACCAAATGGGATATTACGACAATGAAACTAATGTTCAAATGACGGCCAAGCATAACAACCCGCTCTGCTCTTGGTTGCCGTCACATTTATAACTGCTGGGGTTTTATGTGCCAAAACCACTATAGTATATGATTATGAGGCATGATGTAGTGAAGGGCTCCAGTAATTTTGACTACCTGGGTTCCTTTAACGTGCAATGAAAATGCACAGTTCACAGCCATCTTGACAGTTTTCACCTCCTTCAAAAACGTGACTGCCATGGCCGAGATTAAACCTGCAACCTTTAGGTCAGCAGCTAAGCATAGTGACAACTGCACCGCCGTAGCAGACTCGGCCATCAGATTGATCAATGCAGCTATGAACATAAAAACCGAGATGAAACAGCTCCTTTTTTTTTTTTATTAGAAAGAGAAAAAAAACACCCTGTATATGCCACGAAAAACCAGCCACCCACAGTTCCAGGCTCTCATTGTCAAATTCTGTATTAGGAACTTCCTAGTGTTTATGCCTGTAGATGGCACTGGCAGAAAGTGCGATTGGACAACCCGCAAAAGACAACCTAGAGAAGGTATTATGTGGCAATGTTAACGTTTGTTTTCAAGCTTCCCACCAAACGCAGAAGCAGCCAAAGAACACACAGTTATGACTCGATACACTGCATACTGTTATGACCACAAAGGTATGTATGTGGTGCGGAAACGGGAATGCGACCAGTGATAATCTCTTCTAAATATATCATTCTGCGAGTTATTCGGGCCCACATTCTGTGGGTGCGGCCCGTTTCGTTGTTTTTACACAAAAATATACTATGCTATTTCGATGTAACAAAGCAACATTCTCATATTTTCAGCGTCCTCATGCTATCTAGGATTTGCCTGTATTACTTCTTTTAAGCGTAACTGCATACAAATGAGTATTAGAACCTCAAACCTGCATATACCCTGTATGAATATCTTCATCTCGATGTGGTAGTTGAGTTTAAAACCCTACTCTGTACTTTAGTGTCCCCGTTGAGTGCACGCCTGTGTCGCATTGTTCTTCATAAAAACAAAACAAAAAAACATTGCAGCTTCAACATTAAAGCTGATTCAAGACACTGTGGCAGAATGAGCAACAAAGGTTGTCATGTACTGTAAGTTTGAATTCATAAATTTAGACTGCACTCAAGCCCCTTTATCATAAGCAAGAGTCATTTGCCACATGTGGTCATAAAACGTGGATCCCAAGGTTTTCCCCAAACCACGGACGAGGAATAATTTAGGAGGTGCAACTCGGCTTGTTCGCCGGTCGTGACAATGTCGCGCTGAAGCACAGCGGCAGCCACCGTGACAGCATTGCCTACAGTACCATGACTGAAATTGACCATAGAATGCCACCAGAGGTTCACCTGCAGGTTCACAAATCTACAACTGCATTTCTGCCATATACCATAGGGAAAGAGCAGTTCTGTGGACCGCCGCCAGGCACGCTACGCTTACACCTGTCAAACCGTGATAGCATATACAGTAAAACCTCGTTATAACGAAGTTGATGGGGGAGCGGTAATTACTTCGTTATAACCATTAGTTCGTTATAACCAATATCAATTTCATCTATAGGAAATTCAAGGGGAATTGCAATTGCTTCGTTATATCCGGTATTTCGTTATATCCGGTTTCGTTATAACGAGGTTCTACTGTACAACGCTGCACGTCTCTGCCTACCCCAAGGTGACATTAACATTACCATTGCATGCGCTGGCACGGGCCTGGAGTTACAGCGCCTATATTATTCTTTCTCCATGTCCCAAACAGTGACACCACTTGGAACTGCTGAAATAACACAGTGGGCAACTAGCCAGCCTACTAAGAAGTGACACCCCCCCCCAGAGCACTAAATTCCGAATTCACATCGCATCTTGCTTGCTTTGAAGTATCTACACAACATCATTCCATGAGTGGCTTCGTTCTCGAATGGGAATGGTAGGCGGATGCATTGCAGCAAATGCGGAACAAGGACGAATGATTCCGCAGCTTGTGCACCCCTGTCTTCGATTCTCTCTTCAAACGCAATGTCATTTTTGCTGACCAAACAATCTAACGCCGAATACACCACAAGCGCATAAGTCCACAACAGTGAAATGGCGCAGGGCTAGCAAGTTTTGTTCGGAAGCACTCCAACGACTGGCAAACCTGGTCAACCAGTTGGCGGGTCAAGCTGGCTTGTCACTGAATGGCCACACAAACTTCACGTCGTAGCGCTTGTAGGCAAAGCGGCAGTCAATGCCGCTAGTGAGAAGGTCTGCCTTGATTGCCTGAGGGCAGTCATTGTCAGTCAACTGTGTCTCTGTAGAGAAAGGGAGAGAGAAAAATCTTCATTTTGCACTCGTGCCGATGCTGCCGAACCAATAGAGTACTATAGTCGGGTACAACTTTAGAAGGCAGCGACATTGTCCCCTCAAAGGAGGATGAACACGAGCCTCCACCAATAGGTGCGCACCTCAGGTGACGTCATGATCCGGATGGCGGGGGACGCCGCCGTCGGAGAACAACATGGCTGCCCTCGCTTCTAACTGGGCCGAGTCGCGTCAGCTGTGTGCGTCTCCCTTCGTCAGAGTGAATTCGAATTGTTCATGGTGGTCTGTCATGCTGGAAATATTATTGTGAGCTTACGATGCACAATTTATGCCGCGTGCGTTTGTTCTGAGCCGTGAGCCGGCGATGAGAGACTGTAGCGTCCGGTGCTGTCGATCTTGCTCCGTAGCAGACGACGCACAGCGTTGTAGAAGGCACGGAGTTATTTTTCTCTCGCAATACAGCATGTGCTGTAGCATTTCTATCTTGACAGTTTTACCAAAGCACTCGTCAAGACACACAAGTCTTATTTATGCTAATAAATACGCGTTTTAGAAGCAGTCACAATTTTTTGAGCGGGACTATTTCTTTAGTCGTGGAGGCAATCGGCTGCTGCGCTTCGGTCATCTGGGGGACTCTCCTGTCTTCTAAAGTTGTACCCGACTATAGGTATAGCTGTAGTACGCTACCTTCTCCTTTGACTAGCTTGAACAGGCCATAATCTTCGGGATTTGTGACCCTGAACTTGTGCGCAATCATCTTACCTGCAAGCAAAGCAAGGAAAAAAAAAAAGAAAGGAAAAAAAAAAAGGTTACATTGACTGAAATTCGTGCTGATCGACAATAATGGGGCATTAACCAGGTTTGTCTCTGAGTGACTCACGGACTTCCTTGGCAGTCATGTGAGGCAGCACAGGCAGCGTCTTGGCCACAATGCTGCCACTGAGTTCATCTGGGATGACAATCTGCATGAAGCCTTGGAGGTCGGACATTCGAGGGTAGCGAAACATTGGTGGCTGGGCCTCCTGCAACATCGCATTCGTTCGTTTGTTCATTGATTCATTCAACAATTTGTACACACAGTCTTCTTAGGCATAGCAGAAGGCCTTGCCGGTACGTTGATTAGGCTAAGTCACCCAGATGACGACTGTGGTCATGCTAGTGACTGCAATACCACTTGGTGCTTTACTGGTGATGGTAGACATTTATTACATATACCGTATTTACTCGAATCTAACGCGCACCTTTTTTCCGATAAAACGGGCCCAAAAATCGCATGCGCATTAGAATCGAGTGCAAACGAACGATACCGTTACCATATCGCCATCGGCATCAATATGGCTGCCTCCTACGTGCTTCGGGCCTAGCTGCCATTACCACCCTTCCATGTGCTGCAGTTTGTACGTGTGCTGAGCAGCCTGTTTACCGCCTGACTTCACGTTCTGCTTTCCTTTTGTCAGCATGGAAGTACCGACTCCGAAGACTCGACGAGTGCACCATGATGCCGCGTTTAAAAAAAAAGTGATTACTTGTGCCGAGACGAACGGAAATCGTGCAGCATCGCGGTTGTTCGGAGTTCCCGAAACGTGCGTGCGGCAATGGCGCAAGCAGAAGGACAAGATTTTCGAAAGCAAGTCGACGCGAAAAGGATTTAGTGGACCGAAGCGGGGCCGATTCCCCAAAATTGAAGAACTTCTCGCTGAATATGTGATAGAGGAGCGAGCGGCGCAACGGCCTGTGACGACCGATCTACTCCAGGTGCGGGCAATGCAGCTAGCCTTAGAAAAAGGGCTAACGCGGAGCGATTTTAAAGCTAGCAGGTGCTGGCTGTCAAATTTTATGAGGAGGAAGGGCTTTTCCCTTCGGAGGCGCACGGGCATATGCCAGAAATTGCCAGAGGAGTTTGAGGAGAAACTTCACAGTTTTCAGAAGTACGTCATGAACTTGCGGCGCGGCAACAATTACCAACTTGGCCAAATAGGGAATGCCGACCAAACGCCGCTGTACTTCGATATGCCTGGCACCACAACTGTCGAAAAGAAGGGGGCGAAGCAAGTGCGAGTGCTAACATCCGGCCACGAAAAGACGAGGGTGACAGCAATGCTTTGCTGCACCTCGAATGGGCACAAGCTTCCGCCTTATCTCATTTTCAAGCGGAAGACTCTCCCAAAAGGTGTCGCCTTTCCTAGTGGCGTGATTGCGCGCGAACGAGAAAGGATGGATGACCTGGTCGCAGACTGGATCGACCACGTCTGGCGGAAGAGACCCGGCGCCGCTTTGGGCCAGCGAGCAATGCTGGTGCTCGACGCATTCAGGTGCCACCTCGACCAGTGCATCAAGGACAAGCTCAGCGCGTGCAACACCGATCTTGTCGTCATACCTGGCGGCATGACATCGCAGCTTCAACCGCTCGATGTCTGCCTGAACAAGCCGGTCAAAGACAAGATTCGGGCGCTCTACACCGACTGGCTAATTAATGGCAGGCACGAATTTACGCCCAGCAATTGAATGAAGCGTGCCTCACTGGAAGACTTCGCTGGATGGGTGAACGATGCGTGGTGCGCGATACCGTCTTCCCTGGTTATCAAGGCCTTCAAGAAGTGCTGTATCTCGAATGCCATGGACGGCACCGAGGATGGAATGCTTTGGGCTGTTGACAGCGACAAGGAGTCGTCCGACAGCGATAACGACTGAGTGCTCACGCGCCGCGTGTCGCTGCAAATGTTAGCGGCAAGATACACCGCTTACTTTTGTGCGTTTACTTCATCGCATCTGCAGCTGCATTAGAAATAAATATTTGTTTTCTGAATGTGAGAAGGTTGATTACTAAGGACTTTTTATTTTTCGTGTCAGGGAAATGGGTGGTAGACATTTATTACATATATGTATTTTGTTGATGCTTCTAATGGAGTCACACTAAAATACAAGTGAAATCATTCCTTTCTTTTGTAACCTTTCAAAACCAAGAAAAGCTAATAAAAAGTACAGTAATGCATTTCTCAAGCAGTTTAATTATAGCTAAGAAGGCAGGCATTATATGCCACCCAAAAAACGCGGCTTCGATCCCGGCCGCAGCGGTCGAATTTTCGATGGAGGCGAAAATGCCAGAGGCCCGTGTACCGTGCGTTGTCAGTGCACGTTAAAGAACCCCAGGTGGTCTGAATTTCCGGAGCCCTCCGCTACGGCCTTTCTCTCCTCTCTATCTCTTTCACTCCCTTTCCCCCACCCCCACGGACGCTTAGCCGTGCTCCCTACAAATGGGTTGCAGAAATTAGCGTCCTTTCCTCACCTCAATCACAATCATCATCATGACCATGAAAAGTGCACAGGCATACCTTGCAGGAAGAGCTGTGGACAGGCTGTTGAGGCATCGTCGCAGACGCAGCACCGCCAGCATCAGCGGAGGGCTCGTCTTCACCATCTCTCAAAGACTTTAGGACGTGCACAGCACTGCTCAAGGTGGTGAGGTAGTAGCCGCCCTCGCCGGTGAGCAGAGAAGGGTGCAGCAAACCCCACATGTAGTCCGCTTCCACCTCGGCCGACACCATGCCACATTGCACCAGAACGTGCAGGAAGATGGGAAGGAAGTCTGCGTGGACAGAAACGTGGGCTCATGGGACGAGCAAGCAGAACTGCAGGTCAGTTTACTGCGCATGTCTGGACAATAAACTGACCTGGCCTGATCAGATCTGGCCATTTTGAGCTGACAAACGATGTACATGCATTGCATGCTACCATTCTGTTCACTTGACATGTTTATTTATTATTTATTTATTTATACAGTACTGCTAGCCTCTAGCTGAGGCTGTAAGCAGGAGTGGGAGTAACAGGTACAAAATAAAGTGAACAAATCAAGATACAACAATCGTGTCACTAGAACAAGAAAAACAGAAAGAAGAGAAAGAACGCTCCAGACGAACAAAATACAAACCGTAATCACAACCTTTCAAGCACTGGTATGCGCAAACTGATTGCAGAAAGATATGAGAGTACTTCTGTTTACGTAAGAAAAAGAAAAAAAGAAAGAAAAAAAAAAAAAAACAAGCGGTTACACGACAGCCGTTATAATGCAATCTAAAGAAAAACGAAACAGATAAGTGTGAGGCATATGGACAGCGTTTTAAACTACAATGGTCGTAAGTGATAGTAAAAGCGATCACACCTGAAGAATTTTTACAAACGAATCAGTAGTCGGACATTCGACAACACTGGCTGGGAGGCGGTTCCACTCTCGAATTGTCTTAGGAAAAAAAGAGTTTGCGAAGGTTTCAGTGCGGCAGGAATATTCTTTTATTTTTTTATTATGATGGGACCGGGTGGCTCGCTTGGACACTGGTTCTACGTACGTTTCCTTGTGTATACCAAGTTTGTCATGAAATAGCAGGTGCATGAATTTTAATCGGTCTCGTTGGCGCCTGTTTTGTAGAGATTCGAGACCTGCTTTCTTCACCAAGGCACTCGCAGAAGTGCGCCAGCTATAAGAACGAAATACAAACCGAGCCGCTTTCTTTTGGACAGATTCTAGTTTTTTTATGTTGCCTTGAGAGTATGGGTCCCAAACTATCGACGCATATTCTATTACAGGACGGACTAAAGTTTTATATGCTATTAATTTGACCTCGTGTGTACATTGCCTCAAATTTCTTTTTAAATAACCAAGTTTCCGCATTGCCCTCCTCACAACTTCCGATATATATTCATTCCACCTCAGATCCGACGTTATTATAACCCCGAGGTATTTATATCTGTTTACAACAGCGAGAAAGTTGCCGCCTATGCAATATGAAAAACTTAATGGCAGTCGTTTTCGTGTCACAGTCATCGCAACTGATTTTTTTACGTTTATTTTCATTTGCCAATCTGCGCACCACACTGCAATTTGTGCTAAAGCATGGTTTAGTACAGCCTGATCGCTAGGACTCTGGATGTGATGATAGATGATGCAGTCATCAGCATAGAGCTTAGCTTTAACGGGTAAATTCTGAACTATATCATTAATAAATATTAAGAAGAACAAGGGCCCCAGCACAGACCCTTGTGGAATGCCCGACTTAACAGGTACTGGATCTGAGCACACATCGTCAATTCTGACACACTGGGTTCGACCATATAAGTAAGCTTCGATCCATGCAAGCAGCGAATCATTATTTAACAATGGTTTTAGTTTAGAAATGAGCTTAGGGTGTGAGACTCGATCAAAGGCTTTTTCAAAGTCGAGAAAGATAACGTCGATTTGGCTTTGTTCATCAATAACTGCTGAGAAATCGTGAATTAGCTCCACGAGCGCCGTCACGGTTGAAAATCCTTTTCTGAATCCGTGCTGCCTGTTATCGATGATGTTGTTATGTTCGAGAAACGTCGAAATATGTTTGAAAACAATGTGTTCAAGGACCTTAGAACATGCACACAGCAATGATATTGGCCTGTAAGATGAAACTAATGAAGAATCTTCTGCTTTGGGAATCGGTACAATTTTACTGCATTTCCAATCAAATGGAACCTCTGCTTTGGATAGTGATTGGTTGAATATGATGCACAGGTATTTACTGCACCATTCGGCATACCTGACGAGGAAGGCATTGGGTATGCCGTCTGTACCTGAGCCTTTTTTAGTGTCAATGTTGAGCAAAAGCGACAAAACGCCCTGCTCGGATACGATAACGCTGTCAATTGGCTGGCTTTGGGACAGAGGGATGAAGTGAGGTGTTCTGCAGTCGTCATTTGTAAATACAGAAGAAAAAAATTGATTAAAAGCTGACGCGATTTGCGATTGTGACGTCGTCGTCTCGCCGTTTATACATAATTTGTATGTTGTTTCCTTTTTAGGAGCCAAGTGCCGATAAAATTTTTCCGGTGCCGTGAGCAGAAAGTTCCGCATTGTCACACTGAAATAATAGTCCTTATTTTTCTTAATGCGGTCTTTTATCTGCGCACGTATCAATGAAAGCTTGTTTTTGTTAGCAATCGAGGGGGACAACCGCGTCCGCTTTCTTAACCTTTTCGCTTTACGTTGTAGCTGAATAATTTCTTTATTTATCCAAGGACTAGCATTTCGTGTTCGTTTCGTCATGTTTGGCACAAAATCATTCACACACTTCAGCACAACGCTCTTGAAAAATGTATGTTCTCTTCGTAATGTATGTTCTCTTCTGCTGTTGTTCGCTGCCCCAGCCAGAGAGCTTTACTGTGACGGGCCCCAAGCGCTATGGGCCCAAAATTACAAAGTTCTTTTGTCTCCCCATCTTCAATTGCTCGCCAGAGTCAAACATGCATTGCCGAGGGCAGTGCGTGCATCACAGTTTTATTAGAGTCACTAAGTCTTGCGGCGCCATGTGGTCAATTGAGTTTACTAAAAATCCAGCCTTTCTTGGCACTCCCTGAAACTGCCATTCTTATGGCAGCAGGCTGCCATAAAAATGCCTCTAATGAATTAGCAGTAATCCACTGATGCAAAGGAGCTTTCCAAATGTGATAAAGAGTCATTAGCAAATTATTACAACAAAAAAAACTAAATTTCATCTTTCAGGCAATATTTGCATTGCCTGTAGATCAGCTCTATAAAAAGAGCTTTTCTACCTTAAAGGAAATGTCCCTGGTTATTCCTGGCAACTTGGAGAAAGCTTGAATCATTCATTAGTCTTGCATTATGCAAGCACACGTCACGTTTCATGTGGAGATGTTACCAAAATTGCGCTTGTACTTACCGTCGGCTCCCAGGGAGAGAGACTCGCCCTCAGGTTGTGACTTGCGGTCCCTCTGCACCTGAACAAAGAAAAGCCCCAAAGCGATTATTAAAAGTGTTCATTATAAATTTTGGTGCTGATGACATGTCCCTCTATAGGCTGTTCATAAATGTGCTTGTGGTTTAATTGCATTAGTTTCGCTTTCCTGGTAAACTTGCCTCCTGTGCGAGCTTTCACAAGCCACCACAAAAAAATATTTATACAGCTGATGCCCATTACAACGGACCTTTATAATCCTGCAAAAAGCGTTGATTTTATTCAAAGTACGTAATGTTCATTCTTCTGACTTCAGTTGGAGGGTTGTCTAAGTCACCATGTCACCCAATATATTCCAAGCTTCAGTTTGGCAGCGTGGGGAAGGCTAGTTCTGCAACTATCTGCACGGTGTGGATTCCATGGCATGATTATGACTGATGTCAGTCACCAACAGCAGTAATTTAAAACTGCAGTGCATGTTCTAACTCAATGAGTGAGTGCCATTTGTAGTGGGTGCGGTAAGGCCACTGCTACTCCGAATTGGCTCTAATATATCCATACAACCGCCCATACTGCAGTAATAACGAAAGAGAAATGGACAAGGGCTCATTTCTATCTATCTCTTTCTCTCTCTCTCTTGTTTTTTGTTAGGCACAAAGTCATGACGCTAACAAACAAAGAGGCCAAGGAAGGCATAGGGGAAGTTATTTGTAGGTTTTAGTTGCCGTGTAGTAGTTATGACATAAATGGAAAGGGATTAAAGTGGGCAAAAAAACAACACACCAGCCGTCGGTGGGGACCAAACCTGCAATCTTCAGATAAGACATCCGATGCTCTACCAACTGAGCTACGGCGTCGGTTGTTCCAACGTCCACTTTATTGTGTGTTTCTGTACATTTATTCCTGGGAGTGTATGTCAGCGCCACTCGTAGCGAAGCCATTATCCTCTAATAATGGCTTCAGAGCGAAGCCATTATCCCCTTGTTGGCTAGAACTTTTCTTGGACTCGCATAAGAATGTGGGCCAATTCCAAATGAAGTGCCAAGGGAGGCAAACAGTGCGCTGTTGCTTCAAAAAGACTCAGTCATCAGGTGACATAATCACGTGACGATTTCATCACAGACATGATGATGCTACCTGGTGAACCTTGACACAGTGCCATGGTTGTGTTCTTGAATCATGTCCAGCATGATATCCCCACTTGGTCACGTGGATTTTTGTAGCATGCAATATTTTAATGCTGGATTTTTCACTTCCTCGACCACATTAGTCGTTGTGCATTTCGAAGATGTACCCCCCTCAGCAGTCTTCGTGATGGTTTTATGTAGCTTCCACTGGAGTTTGATAAGACAGATCCTTGGGCTAGTTGGTGATAGGGAATCAACATATTTGCACAGCGCAAGACTACGAGTAGTTACGACGTAACTACAGAAGAAGAGACAAGGACAGAAAGAGCACTGACTTCAACTGAATTTTTATTAGCGAAAACGCTGGAAATATATACTCGTGACAGAACATCACCGCGCAATCGCGCAACCTATTGCATCACAGCTAGACAATCGTCATCTCATGATATGGTACAAAACCACACCTCAGCCCAAATTCACAATCTGTTGTGTCAAAGCCAGAAACTCGATTTCTTTTTTAGTCAGAGCAAGCGAAGGCATGCTGATACATATATCACCCAGCAATTGCATTTGATTGGCCTCAATAATCTCCCGTGTTAGCTGCTGACGGTGTTTGGCTACAACAGTGCACTTTTCGAATTCCGGTCTGCAACCACAATCTCTACAATGGATACCCAAATGACCTTGAACAGCTGAGTATACATGGTAATGATGCTCCTTTAAACGCTCATTCAGGCACCGGCCCGTTTGCCCAACATACATCTTGCTACATGACAACGGGAGCAAATAAACGACAGCTATCACACATGCTACGAATCGCCTTTTATGTTTGATTGTGCAGCAGCTCCTTCGTGCAGACTGCGCATTCACCCGTTTGCAGAGCGCTGAAAGCTTTTCTGGGGCAGAAAAAACAACCTTCACATCTACCTTATCACCTATCTTTTTCAAATTGTGAGAAATCCTATGTAGATAGGGAATCACAGCCACGCGCTTTGAGCTACTAGCCACGCAGTTCACTGGTGCTTCTCTTCCCTGTTTAATTGTCCTAAGCAACTTTTCTGCCACCGGCTAGTAGCTCAAAGCGTGTGGCTGTGATTCCCTATCTACATAGGATTTCTCACAATTTGAAAAAGATAGGTGATAAGGTAGATGTGAAGGTTGTTTTTTCTGCCCCAGAAAAGCTTTCAGCGCTCTGCAAACGGGTGAATGCGCAGTCCGCACGAAGGAGCTGCTGCACAATAACATAAAAGGCGATTCGTAGCATGTGTGATAGCTGTCGTTTATTTGCTCCCGTTGTCATGTGCAAGATGTATGTTGGGCAAACGGGCCGGTGCCTGAATGAGCGTTTAAAGGAGCATCATTACCATGTATACTCAGCTGTTCAAGGTCATTTGGGTATCCATTGTAGAGATTGTGGTTGCAGACCGGAATTCGAAAAGTGCACTGTTTTAGCCAAACACCATCAGCAGCTAACACGGGAGATTATTGAGGCCAATCAAATGCAATTGCTGGGTGATATATGTATCAGCATGCCTTCGCTTGCTCTGACTAAAAAAGAAATCGAGTTTCTGGCTTTGACACAATAGATTGTGAATTTGGGCTGAGGTGTGGTTTTGTACCATATCATGAGATGACGATTGTCTAGCTGTGATGCAATAGGTTGCGCGATTGCGCGGTGATGTTCTGTCACGAGTATATATTTCCAGCGTTTTCACTAATAAAAATTCAGTTGAAGTCAGCGCTCTTTCTGTCCTTGTCTCTTCTTCTGTAGTTACGTCGTAACTACTCATAGTCTTGCGCTGTGCAAATATGTTGATTCCACTGGAGGTCTCATTACAGTCTGACTTTGGAACCTCCTACTGTATATTTTCACCACGTAATCTATGTACTAATTTACAATAAAATTTAATTCTGATTCTGATTCTTTTTTTATTACATGCATACATACATAAAAAAAGAAACACAATTTACAGAACTGTTGCTTTGGTTGGGATGTCCGGCGGGCATTCTTGCATGCCCTAATGCCTGCATTATAAGAGTAGAAAATGGCTTTTCCCTGAAGTTTCTCTTGTAGGGGTTATTCTACTAATACTACTGCTAGCAACGGCATCGCCGCTAGCAACCCCCTGCAGTGGGTTCGAGCACTCAACGAGCAGAGAATGAGGTCGTCGCGTTTGCGCGCTCGCTATCTCAGCCATGCATCGCCGCGTTGCCACGCGCGTCAGCCCGGAGAGCCGCAAAAGCACGTACGCACCGCCTCGAGACCCAGCGTGTTCTCCCGAGTATCTCGAAAACCAGAAACGAGCGAACGTTCGAAATTAGTAACTGACCAATGGGAAACTAGTTATGACCACATGTGGCGGAGCGGGCGGCCCCCCCGAGCGGGCGGCCGCCGCTCCGTCCAGCTGGGAGAGAGAGATGCGGTGACATTCCTAGCAAAACATGGCGTCGAGCGGGACCCGGCCCCACACTCTTCATTTGTTGTTATTGGAACAAAAGTGAAAGAGTAACAGTGTTAGCAAGAGTGAGACAGTACCAAATGAAAGCCACTCACACTGCTGTATATGACTGATATGGCAGACAGCAGGTTCTCCAGCTTCCTCAGTGGCGAGTAGGCCTTCTGCAGTTTGACCAGGAAGTGCTGCACAAGCTCCAGCGTGACGCCCCGTGGTGGCTCAAAGTCGCTCTGGTTGGGTTAAGAAGTGTGGCACGACAATCAAATTTGTGCCTTCGAATCACGTTTGGGCAGTCATGGGCATGTTACCAACAAAAAGTAACAGCTTTACAGTTACAGTTACCTAAGCCAACAAATGTAACTCTGTTACAGTTGCAGCTACTGTGAAAAATTAATGTCATTGCTTTTCTGCTACCTTATCAAACTAAGTAAAAGATCGCAAACAAAATAACAAAATAACAAATAACAAATAACAAACCACACTCCGGCAATCACTATGTACGCCTCATTTTGTTGCATCAGCATGGACTGTACGCTGGCATTTAGTGAGTGTTGCTACTCAGTATCTTTCTAAATGAAAAATGAAGTAATTGTTACAGTTACAATTTCCTTTTACTTGAAAGTTAATAGTTACTGTTATAACTTACAGAAAGATGTAACTAGTTACTGGTAACACATTATTAGTAACTAGTTACTGCCCAATATCGCATCTCAGTCATCAACTGGGGAGGTTCTCAGTAGCGAGCCAAGCACGTCCACATTAATGAGAACATCCCCGGCTTGCGGCTGAGCCGACCTGAATGTCAGCTGCTTTGGCTGCTTGGAACCTCCTTCTAGTAAATGTGGGTAGAGCTTCATCGCTGCCAGCCTCTATGCCAAAACGTTTATCTCGGCAGCTGGCCTTGTGGCCCCTCATCTACCTTACAGCTGCAATTTTGCGCTACAGCAAATCTAAACTTATCAATCCAAAGGGGGGGTGCCAAGGAAAGAGAAATATTAACTTGGCTGTCATGTGTCAATGACCAGCAATAACCTGACAATGTGTCACCGTTTCTGACACGAGGAAAACCACCGCAATGTGCAGTATACTTCTGAAGAGGGCAAGTGCCACCAAGGACTTGTGTGGGCTGTATCCATTCAGGTGCACAAATTGAAAGACTGCTTCATCTGCAAGGTCTCAAATTTTTTAGCGCAACAACATGCAACCATAACGACAATGATTTGTGCCGTAAGTCCCAGCTAAGTTTCCTTTTTAACCTACATAATCTACAAATCTCACCTCTTGTAGTGAAGTATGTATTTCTGAACATTCTTAGCTTGCATACAGGTACTTCTAACTGCAATTTTACTGCTTTTCATTAGGCAAAAATGTTCAGGATATAGAAAGATAAAGGGTAGCATGGGAATCAGTGTGCCAGTACTATCTTTTGATCCTTTATCAGAACACCAAATTCCTCAGACAGCTAGAATACTTCACCTTTATTCCAAGCTCCTGGGCTGTCTTGGTGCGGGCGTACTTCATGCTGTCCGAAAGCAGCTTCAGAGCACCAGACCTGAAAAAAAAATATATGTATATATATATTGCGTACTGGAAAAATGACACTTCTATCATGGCTGGTTATGTCACCACAAATGTTCTAAATATACTACAGTGGAACCTCGTTATAACGAACCCGGATATAACGAAGGAATCGCAATTCCCTTTGAAATTCCTATAGATGTTGATATTGGTTATAACAAAGTAATTACTGCTCCCCCTTCAACTTCGTTATAACGCAGTTTTACTGTAGTAACCAGACAGTACAATGTCATCTGAAAAGATATCTGCAAGCATTCAGCCCTATCGAACATCACACCTCCCAGCATATGTTACTAGTTACGTTGAATGCGGCATGGTCGCACCTTGCAAAACGAGTTAGACTTGGTGACGCTGCCCACCTTCCTTCCCACCCTTATTATAAAAAAAAAAAAAAAAAGTTCTGTTGATATTCCTGAGGTGTACAGGATGGCCCTTTACGAATAAAAATACGCGTGTGCGAGGCTTCTGCTGTGTGGCAACTGCACGCAGCACCAGCCAGTGGAAGCAAAGAAAATCACTTTTACTTTTGATGTCACATACTAGCAGCCAGAACTTGTTTTCTGGGGTTTTACGTCCCAAAACGACAAAATGATTACAAGAGACAGCTTAGTGGAGGGCTCCAGAAATTTGGGCCACCTGGGATTCTTTAAGATGCTCTGACATCGCATAGCAAATGAGGGCATGAAGTTTTGCTTCCATCGAAATGCAGCCAACATGACCGGGATTCGATCCCACGACCTTCGGATCAGCAGCCGAGTGCCATAACCATTAGACCACCGTGGCTGGTCCAGCCAGAACTGTCTATTGCAGAAGAGATTTGCGCTCCCTACCAGCCGTACCAGTGGCACCAAGAGGTGACAGCCAAAGCAGATGTTTTCCTCTTGACGTCAACGTTTGGCGCTTTAAGTAGCTGCCATGGAGCCCAAGCCGCATGCTTGCGAGCTTCCTTTCACCAAGACCACAATGCAGATCGAAGAAACTCAGGTGGTCCATGCTGACTGAGAGCTCCTACACAACTACACGATGGCTCTCTCGTAGCTGTGATTACATTTTTCGTGGTACAGTACTGTGGGCGCACTCACTGTGTGTATTGCTTCACAAAAAGCTGGTACAAGTAGCGGCGCAGAGGCTTGATGACCAGGCGGTGCAGTGACACTTCGATGATTGCGTCGATGTTCATGAACTCGTCCGGTTTCAGCTGAAAGAAGAGAAACACGTACAGGTCCACTCCATAAAGTGCCACCAAAAAATTATGCCGTGCTGCTGCACAGAGGCTTCCAGTACATGCAGTTGCCATAACTGGTGAAGACATAAATACACGGAAGAGATTATTAAGGCATAAGGTATCTTTCATAGTGGGGCACCCCCCAGATTAATGGTTAAGGAGATGGCTCGTACAGAAAAAAGAAAGGCACAACAGGCAAACACGAATATGAAGAACAAATCCTGTCCTTCATGTTTTTGTTTTTCTTGTTCTTGTTTCATGTTCTTGTTTTCGTGTTGTTTTTCTACAAGAATTAGGGGTGTGCCTATTAGCCGAGGAACGCATTTTCATTAAGCCCAGATGGCTTTTTTGGGAGGCAATATCTAACAGTTGTAGTTGGTGTGCATGTTGTGTAAGATATTGGTTTCTAGGAATAAAGCTGTTGTAGTTAGTGCACTGTGTTGTCCATGTCTCACCTTCTCTCTCCGCACTCTGCACACTAGCACTAAATATCTAAATATGTCGTACAGGCCAGGACAGCAACGCACCCAACACTGCCATGCATGCAGCATGCAAAGAACAGAGTCATCATCAGGTCATTATATGAGCGAATTTTCTGAAGCCGTTCCATCAATCTACAATCGGCTCTTTCGCAGAGAAATTTCAAGAGGCTATTGCCACACTCACTACCTGATCTATTCTAATGTTGACAACGTAACAATAGAAATGGCCTTAACAGAGAAGAGTTCTAGGTTGAGTCAAGACCGAGAGGCACAAGCAGACGTATTGAACCCACCTTGGACTGTTCTGCCTGTACCAGTTGTTCGAACTGGCCTTCTCCGTGCTTGAGCAGATAGTTCTTCATACCACTCATGAACTGCCGTATCTGCAAGAAGCACAGCAAGATGCGATACATGGTACAGAAAGAAAACAGTGAGCTGATTGCATTACTTGGCATGTTTTTCTTTTCTTTGTTTCTTTTAGATATGTTCAGATAGTTAAACTTATGCATCTAGACAATTACAGATGTGTTCCTTTCCAATGAAGCAGCTTACTGTCCATCAAAAAAAAAAAAAAAAAAGTGTTCACAAAGGGTTGTTTTCTCTTTTTTTCTTATCTGATCATCACTGCCATCCTCATAAACTCTTATTGTTTTCACATTATGGTGTGTCCGAAGAAGACCTAAAAGGACCCCCTCACCGCATTTTGCACATAGTGTTTCACTTCATGAGCATGTGTTTACATGTGACAGTAGTAGCATGATAAGCAAAAGGCCAGCAGAAGGAGCTCACATTTCTCATGACCACAGCAGGGGATGTTTCACTGCTCTCACGTGTACACTGGATGAAGTTCTCTATTGTCATGGCAAAGGTGGTGTTCCTCTCTTGCACCAACCTGGGGAACACATGTTCAACTTGAATTTGCACAGAAATAGCTTCGAGCAAAAAATAAAGCAGATTTTTTTTTTTTTAGGGCAAGTGTAAGGATAGTTACACCACCTCCACTTCCTGGGGCAAGGAAGAGAGTAACAACTGTTCTGCAAATTGACGAGGCATCTTTTCTCAGGGTTCGTACATGTTTCCGAGACGCAAATTCAAGGATATTCCTGAACAAGAGCACCCCCCTTCATCAAAAAATTTTCAAGGGCACAGAGCAACATCCCATGTAACACCTCCTTACTACAGCAACATTTCCAAAGTGATACGGGTGGCTTCACTGCACTAGACCCACAACAACCATGCTGAAAATATCCAGCCTTGCTGGGACGTTTCTGTCTGTTGATGTTTCCAAGTTCAACCACTTTACTTTCTGAGGTGTTCCACATACACATATTGACACAAGCTGAACGAATGTGCACCACTTGCTCAAAGAAAGAGAGAAACACCATGAATGCAGGAATTTTCAAAGTGAATTCGCAAGAAAGCCAGGAGGTAGATAGCATGAGGTGAAAGAAAATTGACAAAGGAGGAAGTGTAACGAACAATATGATCAACATAAAGAGAACATAAACATCAACATATCAAGGAACCTGTATCGACCACATATTGGCAATAACTGCCCTGCAGAATAGTAGCCCTGGGCCAGCACTTTGTAGCAATGCCTTATGCATTACCGTATTTACTCGATTCTAACGCGCCCTCGATTCTAACGCGCACCCGTTTCCCACGACCAAAACAAAAAAGTGAAACATCGATTGTAACGCGCTCCCATTTTTCGTGACATGGAAAAAAAGGTACTTAGTAATCATCCTTCTCACGTATATAAAAACAAGTGCCGCACTCGCGTAATGAACGCACTCGCATAATAAACGCACGGCCAACTTTGAACCCCCGCATTCCCTCGAACAGCCGCGCTATGGGTTTCCCGCTTCACTCGATCCGCGGTGTCTCGAACACGTTCGGCGCTCCGATTCATAACTCCTGCGTCCCGATAAAACTGCCAAACGTTGACAGGTGCAGCCGCAGTGCTGCATTCCTCCGTGCTATCGCTGTTCCCTCATGCGTGCTGCCATGCGTGCTGCGCAGGCTGGCGCAGATAAGCGGGGCGTGGTCTCCGAGGTTGCCGCGATGCAATCTCGGACGTCGTGCAGCGCGCACGACTGAGAGGCTCAGGTGGCTCAGGCTCAGCACAGATATGAGGGAGAAATGCGATGATGAGCCGTTTTGCGTGCGGTGATGGGAAAAGTATCCCGTTACGGTTACACACGAACTCTACCGAAAGGTGCGCGGCAGAGATTGCACCGGCGGCGTAGCGACTTTGCTTGGCCGCAAGACAGCCAAGCCGGCGCGGCGAGTATCATCGGCCTACGCATCATGTGCGTCGTTCAGCGCGGAACCAGCGGCGACATACTATGAACTACAGAAACTACGCGCGCCAATGACCGCCGCGCCGCTAGTTCGTTTTTTAGCCGGTGACCGTTCGACAGCGCCCGAACCTCGCAGGAGGCGGCCATTTTGATGCCGACGGCGATATGGTAACGGTGTCATTCGTTCGCACTCGATTCTAACGCGCATACGATTTTTGGACCCATTTTATCGGAAAAAAGGTGCGCGTTAGATTCGAGTAAATACGGTATTCTACATTAGTCTTATCATTCACGACTGATTGCCGACTGATCCTGTTGATAACAAATGTTTACTGTCGCTCTGAGGTCTGGCCAAGTGCGAAATTGGCCTTTAAGGATTTTCATGCACAATAAGTTGATCTCTGCACAGGTTGGTCCTCTGTAAACTGACGAGTGGTCTCTATACACACAGCCTGCTCAAATGAAACACGGGGAATCAACTTACTTGAATATATAGCTCTTTACGTCGGCACCCACTGTGGAGTCCCTTTTGTACAGCCCTCCCAATTTCCTCGAAGCTACAAAAGAAACAACAAAAATTACAAACACGACAGACAGCCAAGTCTAATGCAAATGTCATGCTTCCAACACTGACCCATCAGCATGTCCAGGTGTTCCTGAAAACCGCTTGACCGCTTATGCTCCAATGCCAGGGTTGGACACTCGGAAAGAAGCAAGTCCTCGCCGCTGACTGCCGATGCAGTCTCCAACGAGTCGACCGACATCTTTGATTCTTCAGCCTAAAAGGATCGCAGCAACCTTTTGCAGTCTCAGACATAGTGCCATTATGGACCAACACATACAAATCAAACCATAATATGGCGCGTACAAACTTATACCACTGTAACAGAATCACTTTTTATTGCGATCGGACCCAACTTGAATTAGGATCAGTGCAGGTCAAGTGTCACTTTACGGTCGCTTTCATTGTGCTGTGGCTTATGCTTTCATCCTCTACCTCAGTATGCAAGAGGATGTTAAAAACACGAAAAGAACACACACCTCAAAAACATATCTTTCATAAACAATACTTAGTACACTGTGAAAGCAAAACATTAACCAAAATTATACACATTTTAGAAAGTGGCATTTGTATCCATGACCCAGTGCAGTTTCAAGAGCTACAGCCATATGGTAGACAATGATTGTCAATTCCCTTCTTTTTCTTAATGAGAACCGAAATAACATTTTACTGAGAAGAGGAAAATTACAACACATTTCTTGTTTCAGCATAATAGGCGAACATTGTGAAAGTTTTGGACCCACCAATAACACAACGTTCATGAGCTAATCCAAACTCAATTCAGATCGTAATCAAGGAATCTGATCCTAAAGGGCATGATCTTCATCAAGAGACTGATACTGCTATTAATTTTAACCATTTAGATTCAATGCCAGTAGTCTTAACGACTACTACTGCTTACTGCAACTGCTCTTTATTGAAGCTTGGTATTATTAGTTCTCAATCCATTCAATCCGAAGCACCATTTTATACCAATTCAACACCAAGCAAGGAAAACTGAATAAGTAAGATGTAGTAAAACTATGTTCAATGTATCACATCACGTCCTTTTCTAAAAAAACATGCATTAAGAAGAAAAATTACTTAAGAATAGAATTTCACAGGACTAATGTCCAATATACCAAACAGGTCGTATTTCTAACTGCTGGAACATTCAGAAAGCTAACACAACACCCAAATTGGCTACCACGCCACCAAGACTTTAAAGGTTTGTTTCAGAACACAGCAGTCATCCAACTAAAGAAAGGTTGAAGTACTGGATTGCTTTGAAATGCACTGGCAGGTTTTCCTCACAAATTCCATTACGGATTCTCGCATAGTGAAAAGTTACGACGGAAAAAAACCATTTTTAATGTCTGTGGTTTGTGTAATTTAAATGCTCGTGGCAGGTGCCAGATGTCTGACCTTGTTTTCTCGAGCATCCGGGGAGGGCTCCACCAACCGTAGAAGCCTCTCCCATCGCAGACTGTCCCAAGGTTCACAGAACTCGGTCAAAGCGTCATCTTCGCCGTGATTGTGCTTGCTGCTGCCGTCAGTAGCTGCACTCTCAGCCACCGACACTGCATCGAGGTTGTCATATCGCGATGCTCTTAGCACGTTTCCTTCGGTTAGTGAAGGAACTGGAGGCACTCTCAAGTCCGGCATCGAGATGCCAATAATCCCTTCTACTGTAGACACATTTTCCTCAAGCCCACCGGCATCAGAATCATCTACATCCTCTGTGGGAAACTTGGAGTCTCCAACGGTACTCTCGTTGTCTTCATCGTCACTCGATACGAGCCACTTCCACGAGGGGTCTACTGACCACGACCGGCCACATCGACTCGGAGGCCCGTCGTCGGAACTACCGTGCAAAGCCGGCGCAGACACTGTCACCAAATGGTCCGATGCGCACGAGTTTGTCTCATCAAACGTAGTTGTCAGGTCGGAAGAACGCTGGGTGCTACTTCGCAAGGAGTGAACGTTGGGTTCAGAATGCCTCATCAGGGGTCGTTCCCGGCGTGCCGGTGCAGACGGTGACACCTCATCAATATGCAATGGTTCAACTGCTGACGACACCACGAGAAAAAGAGAGTCCACGGGTTCGCTATAAAAAGGGCTAGAGAATTGACCTGGCTGTGCCTTGTCGTTAACTATGCCAGGCATGGAACGGGATAAGTTCCGTGTCTGTCCGGCAACATCGATTCCCTCGGGCATGGATCCACCGTGTTGTTCCGTCTGCGTGGCCTGGCACACAAGACCCTCTGGCTTGAACGTGGAGAGTACGGGTGCAGGGCTGTCACCCCCACGACCGTTGGAAGTGCCCCAGATGTCCTCGTAGTCACTGATTTTGTCAGCCAGGCTACTCGAGTAGTACGTTTCGGGAGAGGACTCTGGAAGTTTCCGCCGCCTGCGCGGCGATGGCTTCATGAGGCACCGTGGCTTTTCCTCTTCTACTGGAGTGGACGGCTTGTTCTTGCTTGGTGCAGATTTGACGGATGCCGACTTCACGGACGCCGACTTCACGGACGCAGACTTCGTGGATGCCGCCTTGACTGGTGCTGCCTTGTCGGGTGCAGCTTTGCTGGGTGCCGCCTTGCTAGGTGCTGCACTTTGAGTTGAGCCCATGCCTACATAGAATGCCGACCTGCCGGCCACTTCAGACACAACACCATCAGACACAAGACCAGCTTCACTTTGAGCAGGTGGGGAAGGGGGCTCAGCAACCTGAGTTGCTATTTCACCACTGTCGGCTGTGGAACTGTGAAGAGCAAGAAAGTTTGGCCTAATGGCAGCTACTGGAGGGGTCACCGTAGGGTTGACAGGCAAGCTCTTCTTGAAGCTTGAGACATGAACGTTGGCATTGTGGTCAGGATTCGGGGACACCTGGGATGAGGTATACGATACGCTGGACCCCGTGCTCGATGGAGCCGACTTGAGCAAGCTCGATACCCACAACTCTGAAAAAACATGTGCAAGTAACAGTTATCGCATGGAGCCGAAAGCACTTGGCAAGTGTATCAATGAACAACAGTGTTAATAACAAAAATTGCTATATAATACTATATTTTACATAATGGTAGGAACTGTCTTAAGTTTCGTAAGCAGATAAAGTGTAGTTGTACACACAGCATATGCAATGCAATACACACCATTCACTTTTCGACTCCTTTCAGACATTCTTTTCAAAACAAAACGCTAACTTTTGACAATAACTGCAGAAACAGAAATATAGTGACAGACATAGTAGTATAAGCTGTTGCTTATTACACAACAGAAATTATTAAAAAATCACTGCGGACAATAAAGTGAGCATAGTAACAGTAAGTTGCTTTCAAAAACAACATTGGATTCTATAATAGCGCACGTGTACCTTGGCCTAGGAGTGACAAGGCAGACAGCTCCTGCCGTGTGGTTGCCTCAAGGAGAACTTTTGGCAGGCACAGCTGTACAGGCAATTCATCACTGCAGAAAGAGAGAACCGAAAATGTCTTCCAGTGTGCTTTTCTTTACGTGATCATGGTAAAACAGCAGCAAAGAACACAAAGGACTGAAAAAAAAAGGGGGGAGGAAACAAGACGACCACAAAGCACACTAACAGCTGAAAGTTTATTCCTTGGACGTCAAGAACAAGTTCTGGCCGTACAGAATGAACAGAAGATGGAAAATGCAAAAGATACAGAAGAGAAGCCCAATATGTGTTCAAAACAGGCCCTGATAGAATCTTGACAGCCTTTTCGGCAAGACTAGCAAGTGGCATGCTGACAGATGAATCACCCAGCTTCTTTATCTCCAAGAATTCTAGGACCTCCATAGTTAACCTATCAGAGAGATATGATAGGTTAGAGGCTGGGCGAGTTGTGTCAGCATGCTATCTGTTATGCATTCAGATAAGGATGTCAGGTTCCTATCATGACCAATTTTGCAAAAGTATAAAGCTCAATCATTTGGTGCTCTTTGATATCATTGCATTGTTTCCTTTTTCTAGTCCCTCTAATGGTTCCCATGCCGGTACATCAAGTCTTATATTACAGTAAAAAAAAAAAAAAAAGTTTGCTTATGCTGCTATGAGACTATGGTGCAGACTTTGGCAGAGGACACAACACAAGGTCAGCACCATACATAGCCAGGAGTGCACTACTATTTACACATTGTAATCCTTGCACATGATCTGTCAAGTGATAACAAATGTATTTGTACATGCTGTTACTCAATTAACTACCCATGAATGTGACTGTAGATATATATGTCGCAAGTAGAGCCTGTATTTGTTGTATGTTACACTGTCATTGCGTTGCGTCCTGTGCTGAAGCACTGGTATTCCATTCCAGCAGGCTTTAACTTATACAGCTGAACCCACTTACAACAATACATCAAGTTATAACAATGATGAGATGCTGCACCAGCAACTTTGTTTGTTTTCTATGGTGAACTAACCCTCTTACAACAATGCCCTGATACCCCACTGTTGGTTATAACAATGAAGTGTGCTGTTGGTGTGCCCAGTGTTCGTGCCAAGAGGTAATGGAATGTGAAATTTATGAAAAGAAAGCAAACTCTTCCCATTGCACACTTGTTGTTCCCCCCTACAAAAGGCTGCCCCACTGTCATACAATAGAAGCCAGCTTTTCCTCCAGGGTCTCTCTGTGCCTCTTCCATCCTGTCACCCTCCCAAATATGATGAGCCCCAACATAGAGATAAAGGAACGAAGGAGGGCAGTTCCAAGCCTGGCCTTGAGGAGCTTCAACTTCCTTTTCCACAAAATCCTCAGTGCTATCCCCTCAGGCCAGTGAAGCAAAAAGTGGGGATTAAAGTAGCACTGCTGCAGGGAAGGGAAGTGTAGGGGCATGGAGATCCTTTCAATGCAGCTTAGGGTTGGTTCAGGGCCATCCTTGGCCAGTGTTGTGCTATATGTCACCCTGTGAAGTGTACAGTAAGTGGGGAAGGGGCTTTTAGCCACCCCCCCCCCCCCCCTACCACGCAACACACACACACAAACAGCTCTGAGATCCCCTTATTTAACTTTTTTTTCATGCAACCCTGTCATAACAAGTATAGGTTATGACAATGTGATTTCTATAGCCTTCCAATATTGTTATAAGTGCGTTCCACTGTACTATATCAGAGTGAACTATGCGGAATAAATGAACAAACACCCACCAGCACTGGCAGTAGTGGTTGACCAGCACAGGTATTGAGGCAAAATGGTTCTCGGACCCTTCCAGGCAGTGCTTGGCCTCGGCCGTGGCTTCAATGAGGTAGTGCTCAATGTACGGCCCCGCATCAACAGGCAGTCGCACAGATAGGGCCATAGTGCCTTTCTTGCTCGACTGCCGCACTATGAAGTTCTGGCAAGAAATCATTGTTTTTAGGGAAACAGGCTTAACGAACAGCACAATCACCAGAACTCTGCTAAGTGGGCGCTAAATTGAAATGCTAAGTATGTTAGCAATGAGAAATTACTCTCCCTGAATTCTACTGTCACTGATTTCTCCATCGTTATTTCATTAGATTTCATCATCAAGAGATAAAATAATGAGGTAAAGGTAAGTTTTTCGATTTTGCACCGGAGCCTGAGCACACAGAATGTCTGCTTGTATGACTGGTAATTCCCCATGCATACTACATACCTGCCAAACTGAATAAATTTAAAATTTCCAAAATCTCCATGATGTGATCCCAGAACAGGAGACACAGGGGTGAAGTATGCACAAAAAGTAAAAAGAATATATATTTTCCTTGAGCCCCTTGTGAAATAATATGCACTTTAAGCAGCATTTGCATTGCGACATAACACTCAAGTTACAGCAAACATGGATCACCAAAGACTGGTAAGAAATGAAGCACATAACAGCAGCCGTTTTTCTTTCTTTTTTTTGTGTGATATTACTGTTATAAAGTTTGCATGCTTTAAGAACATTCAATAAGCTTGCTTAAAGCAAGCAACCTTCCAGTGTTCATGCCACAAAGAAATGGGAAAAGCCTTTTCACAAGCAGAACTTCTTGTGAAGCTTGATGTAACATTAGTGAACTCTTGGAGCAAACCTGAATTTGTAAATGTTATGGAAGGTGTGATGTCAGTGCAACAGTGGCCCACTTACCCCGACTTCCTTGCCTTGCAAGTAGTGCACAGCACCTGTGCGGCCCACATCTGGCAGAAACCAGATACTGCTCGTGCGAATAATACGCTCCAAGAGGGTCATAGAACAGTGAACATCATCCGTGCTGCTGGTTGAAGAACCCTGAAGAATTTTCGTTCATATTTCCTTAGGCATGGGACACAGCATAGGGACAAATGTACATGCATGAGACAGCCATCACAAACGATGCTCAGATCCACAAACAGCTGAAAGAGAACTGCCATTGAGTAACCACTCACTGAAGTGCTAGCCATTAGCACCACAGAGGTGCTAGTTAAGTTATAACTGATTCCACAAACTGGAATTAGTTTTACAAGTCTAATTCCAGGCTACAAGGAAATCCATACGGATTTCTCGTAAATGAATGCTTCCTAGTTGCCGAGAAATTCGTCCTGGTCCGGGTTTCGAACCCAGGACCAATGCCTATCCGGGGCGCTCGCTCTGCCAACTGAGCTAACCAGGAGGCTAGCGATTGACAGTATTTTTCGGCAACTAGGAAGCATTCATTTACGAGAAATCCGTATGGATTTCCTTGTCGCCTTGCGCTACAAAACGGGTGGATGCTAATTTTCCCTTTCATAAACGTTACTCCACCTTGCGGGTTTCCGCAGAACTCATTTGACATATAAGTCTAATTCCACAACGTAGAATTACTTAAACTTGTTTTATGGAATTACTTAGAAATGTCTTAAGCATCATAGTGTAGCACACAAAATAACCTTTTATTATCTGTTGGAGAAAATGGACTGTACAACACTCTAAACTCTGGTAACACAAAAGTTTTCCCCATTCCATGAGATGTGCTGTGAACTAAACCACTCAATGATCAAACTGGACAGAAGTAAACCGAAGTGGCCTGCTTCGATGTTGGGTTAAGGTAGCAACATTTAAATTGCTCACACTGGAAAGCATGAAACTGCATTAAATACTCGCCCTGCCAGTAATTTTCATGATGCAAACTGAGTCACTGAATCACTTTACTAGGCCATGTTGCAGCCAAATGGCCCTTGCGAAATAGAACTAGAACTAAAAGCTTTTCCTAGAACTACAGGACACTTTACCTTGACGAAGTGTGCTCCTACTTGTGATGTTTCACTGCTTCATTGAAAACCAAGGCCAGAAGCCCTTTCCTGAAAGCTCCATTTTTTAATTTGTTGTTGTTGCAACGTTTGAGAAACGTGAGCTAGCACTAACAAGATTGACGACAGCTGATCCGCATTTAATCTGAGATTTTCATGTGAAGGACATTACATGGAGGACGCATTGCAATACCAAGCCGTGAAGAGTTTCCAAGATCCTCTGCATGCTCCAACCCTGCATATGGTGCAAGAGAGCTCGCACCTACTGTGACTCCTGGCAAGACAGCACATTTCCAACACACTCCACCCCTGCAAGTGTGCTCTCCTTGCACTGTCACCCCTTTAGCCATTTAAAAGCACAGTTGGTTGAACTTCATACAGTCAAGTAACTTATTAGGGCACCATCCAGGCTGCATGACGTGTGCTGATGTGTATGCTGCAGGATTGTCACCGTTCAGCCACATTCAGTTTGTATAGTAGTGGGAACTGGTTGAGTTACAAAGGCGACTAGCAGATCCCACGGCACACTGTGTTTCTAAAGCTCACAACTGTCAATTAAAAGCTACAGGGCAATATCTACCAGTGGCATCATGCTCACGAAGTGTGGGTAATGTGATAGACACAGAAGTGATGCAAGGCAAATCAGATGGTGACACGGCACATTCACGTACCTAAAAGCAGTCATAGATCGCCGTCATGTTATGCTCTGAAAGTGCCATTTGAGTGTACCGCATTTGAGTGTGCCACTCTGGCAGTCACGAGCTTGGTAACATTACATACCCAGTGCAACAAAAAGTTCTGTTGGAACTTATCGCAGGTGTACTCTTTTCCCTATTTGTCAACAGTGGCAAAAAGTGAATGGTGACGGCTAGCCCAGGGTGTTAAACAGAACAGAATGGGAACTTCTTTGCTTGCCTTCCTGTTATTGGCCAGAATTGTGCTTGCGTCCACAAAAAGAGCTATTCGGATCAATCCAATGGGTGCAAGAGGACGACTTAACATTCTGCACCATTATAGGCCTACCATACTTTCTCACATACAACCAGCACTGGTTGGCATTGCTCAGTGTCGCCTAAATGATAGTCAATGCTGGCTACAGTTGGCTAGATGGTGGCCAATGTTGGCTTGTGATGGCTAATCTCTGCAAGTATAGTCACGTGTTTGGCTAAATAATGGAAATACAGTAAACTCACATTAAGATGAACTAAACTACATTAAGATAAATTATTAGATACACTGAACAATGTGGCAACATTGTGTAAGCTTTCTATAGACTCGATGTAAAAAGCAATGAGATGCATTACTGTTAAGGTGAATATCTGTGGTGACAATCAATGCTAGGCCTCTCATGTTTTTTTACATTCTGGCAGCCCGATGGCCACCACCTAGTTCGTCCCGATATGAAGAGGCATCGTGGTACCATGTGCTGGAGCTATGATAAGTTCCAGAATGCTGCCATGAGAGCCGGTCAAATAGTCCAAATACACCACAAGTGAAGATGTCTTAGTTATGATGCCAAGCCAATTTGCATAACAACAGGAAAACACCATTGCTAATTGAACAAAAACATAGTAAAATGCTTGAAGCCATTATTTTCTATCATGCAGAGGCAAGCAGGCATTGTAGCGTAAACTTTGCTCATACACAACACACTTCCTTACGCTGTCGTCACTGATAAGCCTAACTTCTAAGACGAACAAATTTCCAAGTTTGTCTTTGAGGGAGTCTATCTACTGTACAAATAATGCTTGTGTAATATCTGACAATTTCCCATCCTGCTTCAATTATCTCTTGTGCGCCTCTTTAGAGGATTACTTGCAAGTCCCAACTCTCACCTAACGTGAATCTGCCTAAGCACAATGTGCATACTAGCCACACAAAAGGGTTAGTAGGGCGCCTTGACAACAGACCAACCAGATTTGTAGGCCATTCAAGGTGAGATGTTTCCCAAGCGACATGCTGTCATGCTCTGATGAAGCAGGGGAGGGCGTGCTGGGAGTAGAAAGAGAGGAGTGAGCCCAATACCTGAAGAGGAGGAGGAGGAGGAGGCTTCGAGAAGGAGGAGAGAGGAGCAGCACAGTGAGAGGCGTACGTGCTGCCAGTCCGCACCACGGGGGCACGTGGCGGGATAGGCGGTGGAGGCGTCTCCCTACCCTCCGTTCGTCCAGACTCCCAGGTGGCTCCTCGTACAGGGGGACCACAGCCTCCGGAGACTCTGCGCATCAGTGTTGAGGGTCAGGCGATGAGCAACACTCAAGCTTCAAGATGATGCGTTAGTCGGGCTTGTTGCACGAGACACACTATGAAGAGGCACTCGCAACCAGCGAGTTCCTTCAGGGGGCCGAGGAACTTGTGCACTGTATTTTGACTTTTCAACGCTCTATGGGGTTACGAGGGAGCAAGCTCAAATTTTGGGGGGAAAAGGCAGCTTCAGGCTTTATGAGCAATAACCTAGTGGTCCAGAGTATTCTAATCAAAGCTCTGCTCTGTGACCACAGACCTGTTTAGCAATACCACCATGCAGCTGGTTTACGATTGTGAGTGGTGCACATAACGAACGTTTGCAGATTAGTTGGGACATAGTAATGGTTACAGCTGTCACCTGTCTAGATGTGCTTGTAGCACTTAACCTGCCATGTTATAATCGTACTATGCTCCATTTCACAATCCTAAAGTTACACTATCCACTTTATGCAACCCCGGAATGCAAGCAAATTTAAATCATAATACACACTTTGCAGTAGCAGTAATGAAAAGTACTTGGAAAATGGCTACCTAGCATAAACTATTTGCATCCGCACAACAATCTTCAGTTCCTGGTAACTATTCTGCATTGTTCATGACCTAGTTACACAACCACCAGACAGGTGTAAAAGAAGCAACCAAGCAGAAACACTTGTGTTTGTTCCTTTTCCATTTTGTTGAGTCTGGTCATTGCGCTGAAGATGCTATGGACATACTCGTCTATATTCTTACTACCCTCCTGCCTCACATCGCGCCCTGCCCTCATTCAACATTGGAATGTGGCATATGTACCTGTGAACACTGGTGTCATGGGAGAGACCATGGTGGCTCGTGCACACAGATGACACTGCGTCAGACAGCTGACCTTGCAGCATCACCTTTGGTCCACATTTACAACCTGCATGGTATGAAAGCACATGCTTAAAGGGACAATAAAGTGAAAAACAATTTCTCTGCATTAGTGAATCACCTTTTCACTTTACCTGAAGCGTCTTCCCATGCTGAGAAGACATTTCACAAGGTAGAAAATACGCAAAAAGAAAGCACGAGTGGTGATGATGCCGGGAAGTTCCTGCACTAATGCATGTGATGCCATACGTATCAGATTATCCATGGGTAGAATAGATGTCTTGCCTTCTAAAGAAGCCAAAGACCTGCGTGCCATGTTTCAAGCAATTTGTCTGAGCCAATGTGGTGAAAATATGAAGAAAAAAAAAAGGAATGGGGTTCCATGACATCATCCCCTCAACGTTTCAGCACTCAATTCAAAGATGAAACTTTGATCCTGATTTTCTCTCCTGATATAGAACATAAAATAACAAAATTAGTGACAGAGTTTCTAAAGAATAACCTTAGAGTCCAAACCACTTCAGCGAGGCACGTAAGTAAAGCTTGAAACAAACACTGCAGTCATGGCAAGTGGCTTAGATACTTGAAAAATGCTGCAAACAAAAACCCCATTAAGCTAAACTTTGCAACAAGTGGGCTTGTCTTCATCAAGGCAACCAAGTTCACTTGTATAAATGGCGATTCTAGCGATAGTTCCCTTTTTTTTCGTCATGTTCACCTATGTTCTCACTGCTTCTAAACCTCCCTATCTTCCCACAAACTTTTGTTCTCGTGAAGTTTGGTTTATTACTTGAAATGTTCTGATTGTTTATTGAAGTAGTGCATATGCTCTGCTCAGCAATCACATTGTGAATAGGCACTTCTCCCTAATTAATATGCTGTTTATTTCCAAGCAAAACCCCACATGACCCCATTCTTGCATCCTTGAACGTATTTCATGAGAAAAGCGTTAATCACGAAATCTCTTTGCATTCGAAAACCACATGCCAACCTATTCTTTTATGCTGCACAGCAGCTTGCAGCACATATGTGCTTCTACCCTCCCATTAGACAGCAAAGTTAGATCCTATTAACTTCGGTGAACACCAGTTATGTATAGCTCACTTCACAAGTCACATAGTGCAGTGGCCACTAGCAGCTCCGATTTATAACTTTCCAATCATAAGTTTAACCTCCAAAAAATCTGAATTAGGAATTTGTTCTACGAAAAACCCAGTTTCTTCCACCGTCACCTTAAAAAACAGCTGATTTTTACCCCAAATCAAAAACTATGTATAACCAATGTGAAGTGCTTTTGAACTGTATAATTATTTCTATTTACAATAATTCCTTGCTTGTGCTACATCGGCTCCTGTATAAACCTAACAAAATAGGCACAGCTAAAATGATTTACACCCCAAGCACATACTTGCAAAGAATTAGCTGCTGTCATACACTGCCTCATGGGCTTTTCTTTTCATACAATGTTCCAAACAACCCCTCAACCCATATTAATAAGTTCTCAAAGCTTTTTAGCATAACCTCACAGCTGCAGTGTTATAACTCTTAAATGCAATAGGTTAGTGTGCATGACATCTCAGTACAACCTGTGTACATCACAGCAACGTGCATACTTTTTCTGCATTCCGTACAAATCAGCTCCATCTGTACTGTTACATTAACAGTTGTGTTACATAAACAGGCTGAATGTCACAAACCGGTTGTGGAGAAGCAGCTGTTGTCACAAAGCACAGATGTAGCAGCACCTATTTTCTGACACAAGCACACATGGTAAGTTCAATGACTGCAGCACTCAGTGACTAACAAGGCAATGTGTTTGTATGCTGTCACCCGAGATAAATATTGACGTTTACAAACGCCATGGTAATTATCCTTTTCAGAATGGTTCTGCTGCGATGTCACTCAGGTCTGCAATTCAAACTTGCTGGTAACACAAGTTTGCAAGTTTAGTGGTTTCAAACACAGCAGTATTGGGCAAAGTAAAGTGCATAGGTGTCAATGCCCAACACTGACATTCAAACTTATGACGTCTAATTAATATATTATTATTTTGGCACATGAGCAATACTGTGCTGTTAATAAATGTTGCGCTTCATGCCTGCCATTGCCAAAAGTCTGGAGCCGCAAGTTTCAGTGGAAAGAGCCTTTAACCAAATACAACAGCAAAATATTTGTGTGCTGTCACATAACATAAGCATTGGTGTTTACAAACTTTACTCCTTTCGAGGCGATTCTGTCGTTGTGTCAGTGAGGGTTGCAACTCGAGTTTGCTGAACAAATCTGGTGCAGTGCGACTAACAATTATAGCTGCTTGTGTGCCTAGTTATTTCTCCCTGCACAACTTGCGATACAATGAACACTGCAATGATTTTAGATTACATTAGATGCTAGCGAACTTCACTGCACAAGGCCTTCTCCCAGCATTACATGGGCGATTCAAGCAGCCTTGAAAGACACAACTGCCGTGACAGAGTTGTGGGACTGTAACGTTAAAGTTATCATCTGAAGGAACAGACATGACGAAAGCTATGCCACTACACCTACAGCGCGGTATTGCAAATAAACCGATCGTGCGATCTGCCCGAAGTAACGACACACGTTCCAGGGCACTTCACAACAATGTGCCAAAGAATGCGTTTGCAGCACCAGCAATCGTTCCCATTTCTTATGCAGTGAGAAGGGGGGCACACATTCAAACTGACAGTGAGATGGTAATGCCCGAGTAAGATGAGAAGGCAGCACTCGACAAAAAGAATGCGGCGGCCGCAAAGTTATGCATCAAATGTGTGACGCACGAGTGACCGCGACTATTTCAGCGGCGACGGATGCGCTTGACCGCTGGCTGAACAACACGAAAGAGGTCCCGTTTCAAAAGAGCAGTCTGCGAATAGGAGATGCACATCGTTTTGTCGCAGCCCGATGGCATGGTGGCTGCGAGGACTCCGTGCAACAAAGTGTGTTCAATACCTGCATGGAGCACGACGTCCGAACGGTAGGTATCCGGCGACACAAAAAAAGCGGACGGGACGTTTTCACGTTTCGACACACTAGCGCGGTGGCAGGAGGACGACATTACGACAGAGACAACAACATCATCGCAAGGGAACGAACAGAAACTTACCTACAGACTGTGAATCACGGTCTTCCACGAATGATTCGTTAGCGCTTCCGACATTCCGTGCGCTCAAACTTTCGTTGGCACTCGAGAGAAAAAAACAAGAAAACGAACTTGGCCGTCCGAAAACGCTCGTGCTACACCGTAACCACGAAAGTGACTGTCAATGAGCAATGTAGAAAGATTTTCGGCGAATATACGCTAAACAGTCGCTGCTGAAACATCGACCCAGTTGTGCCAGAGAGATCTAAACACGCACACATTTACCAACAGCCTCTACCTACTGCCCTCACCTATTTTAAGTCCTCGTGTTCGCGGTGAGAGAAAAATGCGTCATGCAATACCATAGTGACGTCATGAAAATGACATCCCGCACTCGATTGACAGCGCTGTTCGATTAGCCTTTCCGAACAGCCCCAGGACGGTGTACCGTAAAAAACGAGCGACGATCTCCCTAGTATCCCTAGTAAGTTGCTGGATGGCGCTTCAAGCTCTCCGGCGTGCCGTCAGGCCCGTCACTGGAGATCGTGCAAACGGCCGCAATTCCGTACAGCACTGTGGAAGCTACAGGCCTCTTCGGCCAATCCGGAGGACGAACACATGTTAAACGGGTCCTTCCGCGGCTTGTAATCTTCTAATGGCGGGCGCTGCTGTGGCAGCAGCAACTTTGGAAGGAAGAGGAAGTACTAGAATAGTAGGGGCTCGCAAGTGCGCGTCCGAACAATGGCGTTTCGTCTCGCCTCGGAAGAACTCTGCGCTCGACGGCCGCGTAGCCTTGGCTCTGCTGCACGGAACTAGTTAAACTGAGTATAGTGCTGCGTGTGGACCGCCGTCGTTCGCATTTCGCCAAAATTGCCTGCTTGTTGCCCCGCAAACTGTACATGTAGACCAGAGAAATCACATGGAAAGGCGTTTCGCTTCTAACTATATGAACGTACGTACGACATATGCGCGCGACCGATCGAAACGCTCAGGGCATGTGTCACTTTCAGAGGTATGCGCGTCTTGTAACGCATATTCCCTCGAATATGGGGCGATTTTTACCGGTGCAAGCGACCACTTTACGGTCACTTGTTCCGATCGAACGGGCGCTCAAACTCGACTACTACGTGACGCGATTCTCACGTTGTTTTCTTTCCAAAAGCACGGATTGTTTCTATAAACCTGCACCAAGCTTTAAATATCCACGTGAGCGTTACGAGAAGGCAACCGCCTTAGTTTGTTTACTCTCGTCTTGACCATGTTAGACTACTTATTTTAAAAGCTCATGCAGGTAATTAATTTTTACTAATTATATATAAGTACCCTTTAAAGTGTTGCCTTAAGACTGGAAATGCTCAATGGGAAGTTGTAGAGCACGTATATTTTTAGTGATCGGATAATGTACTTTCATAATAAGAAGTGCAGTGGTGTGAATTTTTCCGGGATTCTGAAGAGGTGCATGCATGAGATTTGAAAAATGTACATGATCCAGGCGCTTGCGCGCCATGACATTCGTTGTTTCTGCCTGCGGTCTCCGCTCATATTATCGGTCGTTCGTCGTGCAGACCATTTGAGAGCGCTAATTTCACGGCGTGTTAGCGCCTAGTTACGTGGTACTTTCTCAAACCTCGCGCCCTTTCTTTGAATCCCAGAAAATTTAAGACCATTGCAACTTATAAGTACTGCCTAACATGCTCTGCAACTTAATTATTCAACGAACATTTTTCGTTTTAAAGGGGCACTAAAGAGGAAAACTAAATTAGTTTTTACCGATAGATTTTTTTTTTGAGAATTCTGTTGTTGATTTCATCATCATGAGTTCAATATTAAAGGGGAAAATTAAGGTCAAAGTTTCGTTTTTGAATTTCGCGCTGAAACCTCTGTACGTCAGAGGTCGTGAAATCCGTGACGTCATGCTTTGACATGTACGTGAAAACACGACATGACGTCAAAGCATGACGTCACGGGTTTCGGAGTTTTTTTTTATCATTTTGTCTGCATTGGCCCCATTGAATTTCACGAAACTTGCTACATTGACTCTTTTGCTACATAAAAATACAATGCGATTCAATTTGACCAGCCGATAATTATGTGGGCCCTAGCAGGCGCCTTCGAAATTTATGACGTCACACCGGTCTGTTGCGCGAACCTCAAGGTGATGTCGCCACCTGTATTTTTCTCTTGCGCGTTTTCTCGTTACCAAGCGCGTTCTCGCTGTAAGAGTGGTGCTTTTGGTATTGGGAAGGAGTTATTTACTGATAGAATAAAAATCGCTTTGCTCTTTATAAT
Organism: Hyalomma asiaticum; assembly: GCA_013339685.2. NCBI lineage: Eukaryota > Metazoa > Arthropoda > Arachnida > Ixodida > Ixodidae > Hyalomma > Hyalomma asiaticum. The sequence continues at coordinate 12,397,374 of CM023487.1, forward strand.
AGTGTCCCATTAAGCAACAATGCATTAAGCAAGGTTGATTAATTAAATATTATTTATTAATTACCTGAGCTCGTTAAAAATAGTCTGAGGTGGCGAAGACGACAGTAAATAATGCTAAGATGGTTGCATTCTCGGAACGTGCACGTGGATACTTTCAAAGCTAGGCGCAAGTTAACTGAAACACGATATGCCTGTAGTATATGCAGCTTTCACAATGAACTCTCGTATTTTCGTTTGCGCTAGTCTGTTTTCTGCTAATCTAACCATCTTCACGTTGAGTTTATTTTAATTAACACTGGCCGCACTGTTCGCTCGCGAGCAGGAATCTCGTTCGAGCGGACAAGCTCAAGTTTCAAGACTGAAGTGATATTTTGCTTGTTTCCCTACTAAATTCTGCCCCATATTTAAGTCGCACGTTTTTTGTTGTAGAGTTGAGTTTTGAAGGAAACGTGTATCGTCAAAGACGAAATGAGGTGTGAAATAAGGGCCAAAATGCGGAATCAGGAACGTTAACCGGCGGCTGAGGAGCGTAGAAGACGCCCGACTTGTGTGAGGGCTCGTGCACGGCCGCTGGATAAAACGCACGTGGTGCGGCCTGCGACGTCGCCCGAAACCGGCGTGACGAGCCTAGTTCTACGCGCCGCCGCAGCGGCGCCACTGCTACGGGACAAGCGCGCGCGAGAGGAGCCGCTGGTTCTTCATGTTTCGCGCAGCGGCGCGCTGAGAGTGCGTTTTACTCACGCAAGACTGTGTATTGCTTTGCCAAAGTAAGACCTCTACGCTGCCTGCAAGAACATGAATACTATACTATACCCAGGCGGTCGGTACGGGCATTGGGCCGCTAATGGACTTGCACTAGCCCGAACCGCGCACTTTTGCCGCAGGTTTCGACGCGTGACCACCGTTCAATATAACTGGCAAGTTCCTTATCGCTTGCTTGAATACTTGCTTCGCTTGATGCGCTTGTTTGCTCATGAAAGAAAGAGCTGTTAATATTATTCAAAATTCCTTACAGGCCCATTGAAGGGCATTGAGTAAGAGGACATCCGTATATACAAAACAGAAAAATACAAAAATTCAACAAATAACAAAATAAAGGAAGAATATAAAAGAAACAAGACAAATATTACAAGCAGTAGAACGTTATACAATGATAAAGCGCAACGAAATTAGGTTATCATGGAATGTTCCACGGTTAGCAATGGATACAATGTGATTAGGAAGACCGTTCCAATGTGCAGTGGCTCTAGGTATGAGTTATGCTTGTGATGAGTTGTGATGAGGTGATGAGTTATGCTTGTGTGCGACCATGAATTCGCATGAAACTACGCGCGTTGTGAATGCGTCGAGATGTGCGCAAAGGAGTATGAAGCGGCAAACTGTGAAATTTGTTACTACAAATCTACTTGTGAAATAAACACAATAGAGTAATGGCGCGGCGTCCTTCTATAGTGGCTGAAATGCAAGATCTTCGTTTTATTAGACGTTCTTACAAATGCGTGCATACGACTTACTTGATTGGCCAAATCATGTTCTTATATAGTGTTTTAGTTCCAGCGTTTTATAAACATCAGCCAGACATCTACAACTAAATGAACATTCAACCGCTTTGTAGACGCGCGTTTGCATTTCTATGTAAGGACGGAATTACTTCGGATTGGCTGGATGAAAACAAAAAAAGTCGAGGAAGGCGGTGTCAGGCTCATTTCTTTATTTAGAAGTTACAACATGTACGTCCACGGAAAGGCGACTCTTTGCATCAAAGTCGCAGCACCTTCCGTAACAGAGGCTTGTAAGCGAATTTGAACCGCTTAACAGTTGCGCTCAGGTCTCCGGCCCTGTTTGCCGCAACAGTTTGCGCAGAAACACCTCGCAGGTCTCGTCGGTGCGGCTTTGTTCACCCCTGTCACACGTCAGTTCGCTACATATCACACAGTTTGGTAGAAGTGTTGATGCCAAGCGCACGAACTGCTGTCGGAACAGCCGTTGGAAGCAGTAGCTTGAGCTTCGTGGACTTCTTATAGCCACCTTCAGCAAAGCGACGTGATTACACCAGCGACCTGTCATTTGGCCCGCACACGCTTGCTTTTCCAGTTATTCCCTGTCGAGAAATGTTTTTTAGTCATACTTTACGGCGATCTACGTCGCACGGAAATTCGTGGTACCGGATCCGAGGGTCCTTCCTTGCGTTTGTGCCACGCAGCGGCGCGCAACAGTTGCGCGCCATAATGCCGTGCACAACCAAAATTATAGGAGGCAATGCCACAATACGTGAAGCACCTCGACACGTTGCAGTCATAGGGCGTGCGAGCGAGGTGCAGAATTTCGTCGACACACACAGAAAACTCGACCCGTACTGGTTCGCGGAACGGCCCGCGCGGCGAGAACCGGGAGAGTTGTCCCGTAGCAGTGGCGCCCCCTCCGAAAAAGCGGCGAAAACTGTCAACTTTCGCTTCACAGCTCCGCTTTTGTTCGCCGCGAGACGTAGCAGGCCGCACCTCGTGCGTTGCTAATCGAGCGGCCGTGGCTCGTGTAAATGTTCTGTGGGCTCGTCGAATTCACAATGCTCTGAGCAGCCTTGGAACGGCTAATCGAATTCGCTCAGGTGGCTGGGAGTTACCACGAGGAGTGACCCACGTTTTTTCCTTGCTCTATGGAGCTAGATTTTTAATGCTGTAGACTACAACCGTAGCCTCTCTTTGCAATGTGTGCTACTTGTCGCTGCTTCGCTTTAAAAGACGCACGATAACGACAAAAGAAGAAGAAGCCAGGAACAAGATTGAATACGTCATAACCGCCATGTTTAGAACGAGCGCATGCAGGAATGGTTCGTTCGCGTTGTATTGTGGATATTTTCGCGCCTTGAAAGAACTGTGAACTTGCTGTGCAGCAATGCGGCAGTCGAGGCCAATTCGTTCAGCGAAATAGCGCGCTATTATTAAGCGGAAGCTTTGTTCTTTGGTGTAAACATAGCATGTAGCAGCCGAAGAAGCAGAAAGGCAGCGCTGAACTGTGGCAGCAGCTAGCAACGGCAAGTCCTGGGCGCTGTGTTCACAGCATGTTTGGCGTTGTGTAAAGCGCCATTTGCGCGCCACTTTTCACCAGCGAACGTGTCAACACGCACGTGGAAGCGCTGCAGATCCTCTGGAACACCAGGGACCCTTCAACGCGTAAGTAACTGCCATTATTCGGTTGTGGCGCCGTCGACGTTCGGCGCCGGCCGCCGAGCTAACCAAACCACTCTGCAATCTCGATCTCGAAACCATCAAATAATCATAACACTCTTTAGGGCCTCGCCGATATTGAAATGTGTTAGTACCATGAGGACCGCGCAGCTCCCGACGTGCTCGGGCTTGCCAGCCAGTCGCATCTCACTGCCACGTTGTTTCTTTGTGTGTATTTCAGAGAACCTCGACCGAGTGACGACCAAAGCGACGGCGAATGCCACTTGAAGAGAAGTGACTGTACTTGCGGTGCTGCGATCGTGCTCAAGGAACGTGGGCGCTGAAGCTGTGTCGACGAAGTCTTCAAACTCTCAACGACAAGTTTTGCAAGCGCAGTCGGAGACGTGCCTCGTGAAGAAGAGTAGGCAGTTTCCAAAGATCGCCCTGTGCTGCAAGGCTGGTTGACGAACACGTGAAACTGATTGCGGTGCCAGGCACAGATCAGCCCGCAGTAGCGATTGCAGCCAGAGCACAGACAGGGCGAATGCTGATCCTGGAGTCATCGCATTCCGTGCGCTGTCGTCACTGAAGGCCTCGCCAGTGGTGTGACGACACGTCTGTGAACACAGGGACCGAGTTGTCTGTAATGCGCATTGTACTTAATACAAGTATTGCTGCTAACTAAACAAAGAGGGAGCTGGTGAGTCATTCACCCCTGAAGACACTTCAGTCAATGTTTTCACAAGGCCAGCCGAATGTCGTGTCAGCTCCTCATCGGAGTGCCGGCTCTACTTCAGAAAGTGCAGAAGGCCACTGCACTGCAGCTCAACAGCCACCCTTGATGACACCTGCTTCTAAAGGTTCCAGTGGTGTGTCATCTGGTGCACTGGTCGAAACTGACGGTTCCAAGGCCAGAGCTGACACACAAAAAGTCGTGCTCAAGAATTCTGAAGGAACTTTGTCGGTCGTCAGCAGTACACGTAGCACCCCCAGCGTGAATTCGCCTTTGTCAAGGACTGCTTCAAACAGCTCAAACAAATGTGCTTCGCCCACAGGTCACACGGTTACTTCAGGCCAGAGGAATGAATCGGTTGTTGGCTCGCACCTGCCTGCGTCTTTAACGGCGTGCGGGGAGCTTTGCATGCGTAAGCCTTCGTCTGTTGCATGTAGCAGCACTCTCCCAGCTCCACGGAATGTGACAAACAGTGGTGCTCTTGTGACTCGGGACAAAATTGGGACGCCGGTTGTACTGGACAACAGCACTGCATTGCCAAGTAGCACATTGACAGTGTCAAGCAAGCCCGGGACTGTGTGCAGAGACAAAGAGATGGCTTTACCGCATTCGAATCTCAGAGCCAGTGTTCTCAGGTCTGGCTCAGTGCCCTCTTCTACAGATGGACTGCCCTTGCATTCCGTTTCAGAAAAGCAGCTGTGCGTGCCAGCCGCTTCGAGTCCTGACACTACTGCCAGCAGTGATGTGCAACTTGTGATGTGCGAGTGCAAATTTGGACCTGTCGACCAAGGGACATTGGAGAGGCACATCATGACCGCCCATGTGAAACCATTTAGTCATAGCTGTGAACTTTGCGACAGAAAATTCCCCACGAGAAAAGAACTCAGGGACCATGTTACCTGCCACATACATACGTACAAGGCTGCAGAACCAGAGCGTCCACGGGACATACCGCAGGGCAGTGAAAGCGTCAGCTTGACACCGGAATGTGATTCGTTAAGTGGAGAAAATGATCGGGATTTGCCAAGGAGTTCTTTCAATGCTGGTGAGGATGACAGGGCGCGTGAAAAGCAACCCTTAGATGATGATGCAGCTGGGAAGGGGTACCAGTGGCTGTTAAGGCCAGATCTAGTGGGTTCAGATTGCTTGCTTGCTTTCTTTAAGTGCACTGTTGGACAGTGCAGGTTCACAGCCAACCAGGCAAGTGATTTTTCTAACCATCTCGCGTCACACAGGCTGAAGGAATTGGGCGACCTTGTTTGCATTTATTGCGGCGAAAAATTTGACGCGATTTCCATCCTAGTGCAACACATGGAGGGTGCTCACAGGCACATGGTTTTTCAGTGTGGGCATTGCCTCTATAGGTCTGTACTGCCCATTCACGTTCAGTTGCACCACAAGTGGTCACACACAGGGCAGGAGCTGCTGCTGTTTGCGTGCAGAAATCCCGTGCGACGCGCGGCGCTCTCTGATGTCCCTACGCAGCGCGTCAGCCTTACGCATTACTGGTGTAGCGCTCCTAACTGCAATTTTAAGAGCTTTAACCCCGATGTGTTTGAATGGCACCTTAGTTCGTCCCATCCGAAGGCGAGAGAGTACACCTGTTCTATTTGTGATACGTCTGCAGGTAGCCCGCGGGAGCTGGTTCAGCACCACTGCGTCGATCATGGCATGGATGTTGTCCAGTGTGGCATCTGCCACCATTCGGAGCCCACATGCGAGAGAATGCTAAGGCACCTTAGTGACCACCATCCGGACAGTCCCTTGGGGCTCATCTGTCGCACCAACCAGCTAGTTGACGAATTCGAAAAGTGCGTGCAGTCATTTCAAGGATTGGGAGAACAGCCCACGGTTGGAGCCAGGTCGGCACTGGAACCTGCCAAGCTGGCCATCTGCGCGGCAGCTGCTCCTTTAGCAGTGTCGCCGGTGCGTCAACCGTCGGCAAGAACCCCGGCTGTGAAAACCTGCCCTTTCTGTACACACCGCGTTGTGACCTTGGCCGAACTTGCAAACCACTGTGTGGCGGCCCACCAGATTAATTTGCGAATTTCAGAGACCTTGGAGCTCATGTTGAAGAAGCATTGTGCATCTATGTCCAAGGAGAGGTGCCTCACCTGCCCTTTTTGTAACACAACATTCCCAAGCAAGGACGCACTTCAGGAGCACATGTATTACGAGTTCCACTATATGCCAATCCAGTGCGAAGCCTGCAGTTACGCCACTTCCAACAGAACTCACTTGAAAGAGCACTTTTCGTCTAGCCATCCTGAGAAGTACCCTGCATTCACAATTTGCGAAAACGAAGATTTCGAGTCTTGGGTGACAAACTTCGTCTCCCAGCAAGAAGCTCGCCGTATCGTTATCGAGAAACCATATCAGTGTGTCCACTGCCCCGTGCGGTTCCATAGCACCGAGGAACTGAGACTTCATCTCTATACTCACTTGAAGTACTACCCATACCACTGCTGCATATGCGATGAGTGTTTCGTCAGCCAGAAAGAGGTGGAAGAGCATCAACGCAAGACTCACAACATAGCAGGACAGTACTCGACAAAGGAAGTCCGATTTGAGACAAAGGAGATGAAGATTGACAATTTCATTGAAGCTGCCACAGAAAAGCTGCAAGAACTTCTAGGCAGTTCAACTTCGCAGCAGTGTTTGTGGAAGGAATGCTCATATGAATCGCCGGTGCAAAGCAGCCGCGTTGTTCACATGAAGGTGCACATCAGACAGCGCAGCACGTGCACCAGGTGCCAGTTCAGCTCCTACAGTGCTGATGTCATTGCGTGGCACAGCAAGGAGCAGCATAGTCCTGTTTCTAGCAGCACCGAGAATCCTTCATGCAGTGAAGTACAACCCGTGCCAAAGAGCAATTCGCGTCTGTTTGCTTGCGGTCTGTGCAGTTACAGGGGACCCAATACCATGAGTATTCGTCAGCATTCCAAAGTTGCGCACCCTGGCAAGGCAGTCAAGTTGGTTGTTCCAAAACGGAAAGACCTCCTCAGCCCAGCTGTCAAAACCATCGAAGCGCCGGGCAGGCCAAAGGATGAGGATTGTGAAGAGCGAATGTTCGTCTCCCTGAAGCGCCGTAAAAAGGATGCCACGTGCATAACCCGATGGTCACTGAAGAAAGAAAAATGCTTGTGCGACCAATGTGACTTCAAGGCTTCAGCTGAACACCTCCTGCAGATTCACAAGTCCAACTTCCACGGAGATGGTCAGAGCCTCGATGTAAGCACAGACGATGTTGCGAACGCACTGTCCAATGCCTTGGCTCTGGCCACTCGCCGGTACTCCACGCCGGCCTCCACCATTTCGCACAGGTCGTCGCAGCCCGCATGCCAGCTTAACACTTCGGCGCCCAACTCGCCCCAGTCGAACTACGCGTACGACTGTCGAAAGTGCTCCTTGCAGTTCCAGTCGAGAACAAGCTTTTTCAACCACATGGTCAGGAAACATTGTACGTATGCTGTGTGCGACACTTGTGGTACGGGCCTGATGAACAATGCTCAGGCAATTAATCATTGTAAGAAGCACATGCCCGTGCGAAGCACTTTCACGGCACTCAGAAGTAGGCATCTCGCCAGCTCACCGCCAAAAAAATTAAGCAGCAGCATTCCACGCACTGAACGGTTGTTAGCAAGTGATGGCGAACTTTATGTGGTGGCTCCATGGGCCCCTGATGATCGAGTGCCCCTGCGGGAGTTTTCCCTGAAGCACAACCTTGATGTGCATGTGCTTGTGAGGGATTTTGCAAAGTTCCTTGACCACAATTTTTGATGAGTGCCTTTGCCTTTTTTTCTTGTTTGTGTTTTTATGTGTTGGGCCACACCTGTTCATGTCACATTTGATGTATGTATATTTGTTTATAGCATAATACTGTGTGCTTTGTTGCATATTCTGTCACCGAGCTTTAAATAAAGATGGTTCGTTTTGTTTTTGTTTACATTTTTGTGTAACCTCGAATTTGCAAAGCATTAATAAACAGTTTCATGGCTGCGAGTTTTGCTGTGTGCTCTGTTTGCTGCGGTTCACGTAGCTCACGAGCAGCCTCACTACAGGAACTATGCACTGGGCAATGATGTACGTATAAAAATGTAATTGTTAGTGCATATGTCCATTGCTGTAACTTTGAGTGCCATGCTTGTTGCTAGTTTGTTACCACTGAGAGAAAAGTGGGGGAAATGACCTTGCAGTCATTGTGCTTGCATTTTCTCAAAGAGGGGCTGATATTCTTTTCGCAATTTGTAATCGAGCAGTCGGAGTAGGAGGTCTTTCACCCACGCAAGTCTCTGATGAATGCTTACACTGCACAACATTGTGGGCTCCTGTTCAAAGGTCACAAACTCTGCATTTTGCTGCCAAGCAGTAGAATGACGGCACCCCCACCCCCCCCAAATGCCAGCAAAACTGTCCAGACATATTTGGCAATGGGAGAGTGAAGTTTGCACGTTTTCCACACATTGAAGTCGTTCATAAGCTTCTCAGAAAGCGAATTTAGCCTGTATATTTTAATGTGTGCTAAATACTTCCATCTATGCATGCTTGGTGACATTTCATACTCCAAATATCTGAACAAAATATTATGCACATATTTTGATTTGAGCCACGTTAACAACACATTAAATATGCTTCTGTATGTATGCGTTTTTCGTTAGGTACACCAGTGAGCAGTTTCTGTTGCTTATATGAGGGTCTTTTATTATCAGGGTGCCAGGTCTTCATTTCCTGGTCGACCCTAAAGTGACTGAAAGACCACGGCCTGTTGGAAAAGGTTCATTATATACCGTTTGCTGGTGGACTGTGTCAAGTGGAACACATTGTTTTCTCTACAACAACTATATCACGCTGCTTGGTTGTCATTTCCCCTTGTTTCCACAATGAATTAACTGCAGTGAACGGTCCTGCATGTAGTATCTGTTACAAGCAAGAGTGTTGACCAAAATAAAAGGATATTTCGTCTTTTACACCCAACTGTCCTTGGGGACATGTATTACAAAAGAGGTCCAACTAATGGAAAAAACAGGGTAGCCAGCCATGTTGATGAGTGATGTGCGTTATACACATTCATCTGTTATAAAGGGCTTTCAAATATTTTCAGATAATTTTAGAATATGGAGAAATGTGGTGCTAAACACAGGCAAAATAAAATTCTTTGCAAGACTAGTGTACTCCCACATTGTCACTCCAGAGTCGTCGTTGTTTTGTGGGGTTTTACGTCCCAAAACCAGTTCTGATTATGAGAGACGCCGTAGTGGAGGGCTCCAGAAATTTCGACCACCTGGGGTTCCTTAACGTGCACTGACATCGCACAGCACACGGGCCTCAACATTTCGCCTCCATCGAAATGTAGCCGCCGCGGCCGGGATTCGATCCCGCGACCCTCGGATCAGCAACCGAGTACCTTAGCCACTAGACCACCATGGCGGGGCTTGTCATTCCAGAGTCCCGAAGAACAGCACAACAGACAACCGTTCAACAGAAGGCTTAGCTAACTTCACCTTTGTACACGAGCGTCCGCTTTCCCGCAGTACACGAGTATTAGCTTTGCTGCAGTACACAAGCGTTAACTACGCTGCAATACAAGGGTGTTGTGCAGTGAAGCGTACTACATGCGGGAATGGGCCACTTGTCAGGAGACATAGCATACTTGTTTCCCTGAATTGCCAACCTCGAACAGTTCGAAAAACTCAGTGCAAATCGAATCAAATAGCAAGTGCTATTTGAAATTTTGAATATTCGCACACCCCTAGTTTAAAACTTGCTGACAGGCATTGAGGCTAAATCCGATGTAGATGCAAGGTACGCTCCCTTACAACACTTCGCAGTTATGCAATGAATTTAGCAACAAGAACAATTTCATACTACTGACAAAAGCTAATGTTAACTCACCTCTGTGTTCAGGTGTGCACCTCAACTTGAAGCCACCAGCTGACTTGCTTATATGAACAAGGCCAGAACACTCGAAGCATTTTTTGGGCTGGTTTATAAGGCGTTGACGATGTCAGGTGTTCAAGTCACATTATGGCTTCAATGTAAAGCTGCATTCCTGAATACATGGTCTATAACCACCAAGCAATAAATTACACAAAGAATATATGAACACATTTACAGTCAAACTTCAATGCAACGGAGCAACATCTGGCACGATAATAGTTTTCCTGTACCCAGGAGTTCATTATAAAGACATTTTCATGGCAGTTGGCAACAATACTTTAGTGTAACTAATGATTTGTTATATACATATCAGTTACATCGTGGCTTGACTGTACTGGTTTCAACTACTGTTAGGAATAAGGAGACGAGCACACACATGCTAAATGGAAAAGATACTTTTATTTTTTCATTGTAACTACATTGTACTTTACAACAGCTTGTGTAATGCAAGAGTATTGATGCGTGGGTGTCCATACAGTTAACAAATATGCAACAACTCTGCTTTCCTGTCTTTTTTTTTTTTAAGTTTCGGCCTGACAAAAATACCATTCGAAACATTTTGCTTGATGGTACGATATATATTTATGTGTCACTTCATGTAGTCCATGCCATCCGTAAGCTGCAGAAGTGATCCCTCTGCCTGAAGCAAGGTAAGAGGTAAAACAAAATGCAAAGGCCATGGAGAGACCAAATAACTTTTATCAGCGAGGTAATCCATGGCTGTGGACAAAAAAAAAGGAGATGCACACAGTGGTTGGGCATGTCCTTGTAACCAGTGGTGATGACGAACAAAGATATGAAAACTGCTCGAAGCAGTCTACATGTACGGGGCAAGAAACAAACAAACAAAAAGGGATAAAAGCCTACGTCAACACACTGAAACACAGGGAAGGCTGTCGGAAATACGCACGTGGATATTTATATCTCTGCTAGCCAACAAAATGGCTCCTCTATCTCACTAGACGGAACTTTCGATGTACACGGCCATACTTTTTTTTTCTCTTGCGTTATTCCTGAGAGGCAGGCAACGCTCTACCAGAGGGAGGCAAAAAAAAAGGAAAAATGTGAGGAAGTCGCGTGCCCTAACCGACCCAGCTACTACATTCTGCACATAAAAACATATCAACACCAGAGCCAGATACGAAGTCGGGCCTAAAAATGTTAACAACAATCTGCCGTCACAACGTACGATGGCAGTCAACAAACATTTCTTTCCCTTCCAGTGAATGGTGGGGAGGGCTCGCAGCAGTTCAAGAGAAAACAGAACAATACGAAGGTGTGGCTATGTACAGAACTGTTTCTAAGACAAAAAAAAAAAAACCAACAGATGAGAAAAAACAATAAAGGTTCTGAGGCCAGGTTCTCTTCATGAAACGCTCGCACGCCTGCCAAAGAACATTCCACACCCGAAAAAGTTGCGACACAGATTGCCCAGCCTTCTGCGAGATCTGGACAAGCTCCTTTTAAGTGAAGCGATACAGTAGTAGCTGTGCAATGCAGCGGTTTCGACAGACACCCTATGTTACTGCGAGCCCTGGACAACCGGCTGCAGAGCATCTTCCTGTATCATGCACGCTTGCACAAAGCCTACAAGCCCACATCAAGTACAGTAGACTACTGATAAGTCAAGCACTGCATTGCACCAAGCATTACGCCAAGCACTGCACGTGATCTGCGCTCTAGTGGCTCATACTTGAATGAAACATAACAACGCAATACTTAGACAGATGAAACCAGGTATTCTCTTTGTTGGTTCATTCAGCTCCCAAACTGAGAAAGCGGGCTCAGAAGGTAGACGTTTGAGGTCTGCAATGTGACTGAAATCAAGTTCACAGCATAAGTAGCATGCCAATGTCAATGCTCAAGTCCAGTGCGAATTCTGATAACAAAATAATAAAAACTAATATGTTTTCAATAATAATGTCATGCGATTCAGGAGAGTGATGCAACTTGATTGCGGTAGATGCTTGCACATCACGTTATAAACATACAGCATGAAACGGACACCTCACAGACTCTGAAGTCTTCTGCAAGTACGAGCACATCTATCACACTGATAGCAGCCGTGCTGAGGTGCAACAGCTTTTGAGAGCAGTACGTAAGCATTCATCAGCAATAAAGCTTTTATTACACAGTTTCTTTCTCCTAATTGAAGATTTTTGCAGCATTCCTGCAATAACAGCACATAGAACACTGCGCTATTGACATGCCAGACGGAATGTGCGGAAAAGATAATGCACACACTTTGCATCAAAATTTTGTGGTGCACTTCCATTCTCGACAAAGAATTAAGCACACACAAGCTTTGGAGGGGGGGTCACGATGGTTCTCTGGTGCCTGGTAATCACAGTCGAGAGTTAACGGTAGTCTACTGTTGAGTCACATGAGAAAAATGGTCTGATCTCTTTGCAGCAAGAACCAGTCCACCCACATGTCCACCACTGTGGTGTATATTTTAAGTTCGCAAAGCAGTCGCTTCCCATTGGCTAACTAAAATGATGGAACTGGTCTGGCAGACAGGGTTGTTGCCAAACTCAGCACGGCTAAGTGGAGTTGTTCATTAGGCGTGCACAGAATTGTTGAACAACAGCTGAAGCTGTACCTCGATATAATGAGTATGGACATAATGATTTATAGGTTACAACAAAGAAAATGTGTTGCAAATATACCTTTATAACAAGTCTGATATAATGAAGGTTTGGTCATGTCAGGTGGACTTTGTTACGATGACGTTTGTCTGTTTTGATGCTGGCCAAATAATGAACAGATGAAGTTGATGCACAGCGTTCCCTAGTCAAGTAGCTGAACAGCAGTGCACTTCCTTTAACTAGTGAGCAAAAATTGGCACCGCTGGGAAAGTCATGCTGGCGCACCGGTTCCTGCCGCAAAGAGACTGCTCCGAGAAAAATAGGCATGCGGCCGCAGCATGCAAGTCTTGGACGTTTTGTGTGCGCTGAATCCGCGCAAGACCAGGCACTTTGGTTGAGTGTGCTCAACAGACGGTGCAGTCCACAGAATTAGTTTTTTTCACCCAAGATTTGCGAGTACCAATGCTTTCATTCTTGAAAAAGAAAAAAAAAAACGAAAAAGAGAGAGGAAAACGACTAGCAGCTGAGCAACCGGCCAGCTGTGACATGGCTACAGCGACTCCTACTATATAGTGAAATAACTTCTTTTTTTTCCCTGTCTCTATACAGCATGCTTGAAGGCTAGGCTTGGACAACGCTAAAGATATGACAAATGTCGCTAAGTGAAACCTTGATGGTACAGCTGTACACGCAGTTGCCATGTTGTTCCATTTACAGGTACTGCTGCCAAGCTTCAACAGTCAAGTTTCGAACTTTCATCAATTCTTTCCTCATTGAGGCAGCATCGAACTTGCCCCAGACAGGCCTACAAATATCTGACCAATCAGTTTATCAGTTTAGCAACTATCCAGAGCGAATCCTGTAGAATAAAATAAAAAAATTCAAGGAATGAAAATTTTCAGGTTGTTACCCATGCAAGTGACTCCTAGCTGTCCCCGCCAGTACAGAAAAATGGCCATGCTACAGCTGATCTTGCAGCAGCGCATTGATTCCGGGCTTGCTCTCAGCGCTTCTCGAGCAAGCCGAGAACAGCACTGAATTGGAGCTTTTTTTTTATTTCAGTCCTGCTCTTCAAGAGTGCAAAGTATACAAATACTTGAAGAATACAGAGAACATAGGTTGCAAAGGCAGCATGCCATGTTCCTGACTGTGAGCAACACAGGCACGCTGGCTGCCGAACCTAAGATCTGCAGAAGGCGATGTCAAACTTCATATCACCACAGCACTTGTTGCACCTGCAATAGCCAACACGTTTCCACAATGCTGTTGACAGCTTGTCTCACTAGATGTAATACTAATTATTTGGTGGTTAGAGCTCCAGAAAGACAGCCTTTAACTGCGCAGAAACATGCAGGTGCACACCTATGATCAACGAATGCAGTTACGCTAGGTGCAAGAGTTTAACGATCAATATCAATTAGCCGGATTGAATTTCCGTGAGGGTGTAGCATTCCTGTCTGGAGAGTCAGACTTCTATAAGCCAGCATGCACAACCCCCTTACCCTCCATCTTCAAATATAACTATGGCAAACAACTTGGGAGCCAAAAAACAAGACCACAGTGAACAATGAACAAAGCACTGTTCGTGTGACTTGTGGGACCTCAATTGCCATTATAACTAGTACAGTGTAGCAAGCATATGCAGAAAAAAATTAAGTTATTGTGCTTACAAAACATTACTAATAGCATGTCACATGCTCCGATAACTTGAATCACCATCTCACAATCCACTCTAGACAATGATACAAGAGAAATAACAGCACAGTTTTTTTTTATTGGAGCCGTGCAAGCATGCTCGTAACATCACTTGACACAGCGTGTCCATCGTACCACCACGGTTTCACACATTCAAAAGCAGCACTAATATGAAGCGTTCAACATTACTTTTATACCCTGCACATGCGTGCAAGCTACTGTCATGACCTGTCCAGCATTGAATGCAAAAGAAGTGAGGACACATTGTTGTAAGCTGCATCTCTGAGCATCTAATAACAGTTCAGCACTTCACGACTGGAATTTGAAAGTGGTAGCATCGGTTCAGCCCCGTAGCAAATATATTCACGACAACACTGGCAAAAACGGCATGAAACACGACTGAAGCTGTTGCCCTACCGAGGCAGCATGCTCTCGTCCAGAGCGCTGCTGCCAAACCTGGGCGCCGTCGAACAGCTGATTATGAGAACCACCTGACCACTCTTTTACACATGTGCCCACAGCGACCTCGTGAGATTTGTACTCTAGGATGAAGTGATACATGTGGCACAAAGAAAAAAAAAAACACGAGGTGGAGGGGGAAACTTCGGGAAAGGAGGGCGTGAAAAGCTATGTACAGGTGTTTGCTCGTGTACCCAATTATACATGGCCTACAGAAAGCCCGCAGCCTCGCGCTGCGCAGCTTAGAAAGAAAAAGCTCAGTCCTAAAAGAAGATCGAAGACGGACAGTACTGAACATAATCCGTGTCAGAGAGAGAACGAAGAAAAGAAGACGGACAAGATTCAGTGGGTGAGATGAAAGCACCTTTTACCAAGCAGACATGGGTTGCCTAAGACAGGAGGCTTCAATGAAGGTGAAAAGAAGTTAGACAAAAACAGTAAAGCGAAAGCAAGATGTCCACATGCCAAAGCTCTCTTTGATCCTGTGTCCCGAGGCGCGCGGCCTCCAATGTTGAAACAGCATCTGCGAATGGGGTGCAATTTGTCAGACGCGCGGAGGCAGTGGCAAAGAGTGTGTGGCAGTAGAATATTTGTCACAATGCGAGACAGCCCCGGCCACTGTGGTGGCGGCAGCGAGAGGGGAGGGGGCAGGATCCTCCGAGTAGCACGCTGTAATGGACCGTACGAACTCGAGCTGCTGGAGCAGCGGCAGTGCCGAGAGGCTCCTGACGTGGCAGAGCGGCCACGACCGGACGATCGTTCCTTCGACCGACGTGGTGTACTTAGGGCTCACGGCAATGCTCTCCGAGAACTTGGAGCAACTCGCGGTGCCCCGTCAAAGTGCGTCAAGAACGAAACGGAGAGCACGCGAGAGAGAGAGAGAAGAAAAAAACAAACAATGGGGCTGCCTGCCGGAAGATGGTGCACACGGATGATGGACAACATAAACGGACAGAACTGCGTAGGTGGCCAGCAAGAACAGCAGCACGAAATTCTTTTTGAAGTGGAGGGCACCAGAAGTTGTTTGGTCGCCGCCACGGATCAAAGCGCCTCGTTTTCGGAATGTGGGGCACTCCTCCGCAACGTCTCCGATACGTGCAAATGTGCCGTCTCCAAGCGGGCAGCGGCACCGTTCCGATGACAAGTGTTTGTTGCCTCCGTTGGCTGGGGCACGATGCGAGATGGATGCTCCCCCGACTTCTGGGCCTCTCGAGATGACAGCCAAAGGTCGAGCAGGAAAGGAAGGTGGGCAGAGGGAAGGGAATGAAGAGAGGGAAGGGGGAGCTGGGGGATGTTCGGGCCACTTGCTCAGACGAGCGCAGGCACCGACTGGTCGAGGGCACTGAGCAAGTCCTCGCCAGTGAGCAGCTGCTGGATCGGAGCGTTCACCTCGGCGTCCAGCTGACTCAGGTCCTGCAATGTTGGGATTGGCTCGTCCAACAGGAGAGGAGCGGGACGTGGAGACGACGGCGGGCACCTCTGTGCAAAAAGCAAATGAGGACGGCACTGTGAACCTGCGAACTTCAGTGTTCGGAGTGTGACAGTACTGCCACAAGCTTCGGTACAAAGTAGCAGTGCATTAGTGAACACGAATGGCTTGAGTGACGTTTAGCTGCAGTAAAACCTTTTTAGACAAGGTTCTACTGAGCGAAAAACCCCTAAAGGTCCAAGAAGGATATGTTCTATTTAACGGGGGCTTATTTTACTCAAAAAGATACTACACAGGGACGTAAAAGTCTAACACAAAACCGAGCAATTTAGAGGCTGCAATTCCAAGCAGTTTCATCCTATAGTGGATCTGGAAGTTTTTTGAAGGGGGAGTCAGCTTATCCGAAGACATGATAAGTCATGGTGTCGAAAGTATACATTAAAATTTAAAGGGTGATAACAATCACCCCCCATCACCCCCGGATTCACCAGTGATTTCATCACAGAGTTTTTTGTTTACCGAGATCCTGCTGTACAGATCCTGCTGTGCTGCACGTCAGATCACTGCTTGCTCAGGTTAGCTCTTCAGACGCATCTTCTAGCAAGTCTAGCTATGTTTCTCGCACACACCTCATGAAGGAGCACCAACACAGCTACTTTAAGGCATTCCCTTCGAAAAATCAGGGCTATGAGAAGTCTTAGCCGAGTCTGGAACAAACCTGTCCATGCAGTCGATGACTAACCTTGTCATAGCGCAAGGTTTGGCACAGGTATCCATGGCAGGCGTCTTCTCCATTTACCAGCAAGTTCAGCAGCACACTGTCTTTGTTCTGGAGCTGCAAGCCTGAAATTAAGATGATGCGAATGAGGAAGGATGCCAATGCTAAAAGTACATTCTTAAACAGTAAACGAGCCCTAACTTTTCTTTACACCTTCCGAACAAGCTCACTCTTTCGTAGAGAGGGTCGTGGTGACTACTTTTACACCGGCGCTGTGTGCCACGTGGATGCTCTATTTAAAAAAACAATTGCTGCACCACTCCCCAGAGCTTGAGCGCTCTCTACCCACTAAGCGACGTCAATTCTCTCAATGGAGAAGTTGACACAGCACTGAGATCCTCAATTGGTTTGAACAAGCACTACAAAACTGTGATTTGACCCTGTGGTGGTGCTGTATACCGGTGAAGAGAGCCAATTCGCTGATGTCGTGACACGTAGTTGAAGTTGGCGTCACGACAGGCCACCCTTCCCTCCCCATATGGAGGAGGGTAGGGAGGCCGAGTGAGAAAACGAAAGTGGCTGAAGCGGGCGAGAAGAGGTTGTTCTATCTCCTTTACCTTCTGTATTATAGTCCTTATTCACAAGATCTTTGCAGCATTGTGTTGGTATCAAAAGTGCACATTTATCTCCTCCAAGGAAATTTCAAACCTTGAGGTTGTTTACCAGCCCTTGAGCCAGAAACAGCCGCTGTGGCTGCATGAGATTAGGCATGAAACAACATTACCACGTGCCTCGTGAAACAGGGGGCCATAAAGCCTTAAAGTGATGTCTACACAACAGACAATTTATTTATTTATTTATTTATTTATTTATTTACTTATTTATTTTACCCTCAGGGTTTGCACATTACCTTGTCAGCCAATTACCTGTTACCAATTTAAGC
This sequence comes from Hyalomma asiaticum, assembly GCA_013339685.2. Taxonomy (NCBI): domain Eukaryota; kingdom Metazoa; phylum Arthropoda; class Arachnida; order Ixodida; family Ixodidae; genus Hyalomma; species Hyalomma asiaticum. The sequence continues at coordinate 12,415,040 of CM023487.1, forward strand.
CTTGTCTGTGCACAGTACGCATGTTTATCTATAGGCTATGCATTTGTGTCTTTTGTTTTTCTTAATTTTTCAGATTTCCAAGCAACATGTTGAATGATGTGGTTCCAGGCAAAATACAGCAAATGCACTGCGACAACACCATTCAGAATGGGGCGCAAGATGCGAGTGCACAGCAATCATGCATGATAACATGCATCACTAATTGCTCCTACAAGGAAACATTGTCAGAATTAAAAAAGAAAGACAGAAAAGAAAAAAGTGTGAAGCATAAGAGGGCTCAGAGACTACGGTCTGAAGGTTTCTGTCATATTTGCAGACAACAAGATATATACACGTGTCACTTGCTACAGATTGGTACAGATTTCGACAACAGATTTCCTGCCTTAAGAACCAATTTTCTGTTACACAAATTTTGACAACGGATTTTCCGCAACGCGGATTTCAAAGGTAACTTTTCTGCCTTAACAGATTTTCTGCTACATGGATTTCGCCAACAGATTTTCTTCCCTTATGCTATCGCGTTAAACGTTGAGGCGCACTTGCCTCGCAGGTCTATCCGCATCCTCTTGGGGCTGGCCAGCTGCCCAGCCCCCAGGGCCCGTTCCGTAGAGCCGCGCTTGGGCGGTGGGTCCGGAGGGGACGGCATCCCCATTTTCTGCTCCAATGCCGTCGTCACGTACGCGTGTGGCCGCACGTCACTCCCCGCGGAGAGACCCCTCGCCAAGTGGCCTCTCGTCGCCGAATGGTGCAGCTGGTGGTGCGGATTTGTCAACCTTGCTGACCTACAAGTTGACAGTGATACAAACCTCGGTTTACCCACAAGCTTTGAAATGTTGAAGGCTCACAGAACTCTAGATTTTTTCATCTAACCCTAGATCTCCATCTAATAGTACGCTTCAAATGTCACTGCAGTGAAGTCTCAATGATAAGATTGCCCTTAATATGTTCTTAAGGATAATAAGAAAAAAATACATGGCACCTGAAGGTGCCATGTATTTTTCACACAGCTAAGGCTTTCACGCAGTTTTATGTTCCAGTTCCCTTGAAGATCGTATCAACCATGTTCCACTGTGTTGCACCATAGAACGGTCATGTTTTATGTGCATGAAAAAAGTGCAGTACGGTAAATAGGAAGTAGTTACACTGACAACATTACTTAAGCTGCTTTGTTAAAATGACTCACTCGTGCAAGTTAACCTTTCGTACAAGTATACAATATTTACTGAAGAAATAGCGCTTACAGCGAATTCAACGATAAGCAAGCGCTTGCAGCATTTGGTCAGTCAAAACTGCCAAATTATAAAATTGAGGTGCATGTCGTTCGCTCCTTCCACAGCTAAAAGAATAACTTGTAAAATTTACAAAGAATGTGCTTAAAGAAAAAAAAAATATGTTCACACCATGGGAGCACTCCCTTGGATTGGCATACAACTTTTATCGAACAAAAATTTTATGTGTGTTTAGGCAAAAGAAGTTTATTGGCCGAGATTTCTGGCTCGCGTTACTGGAATTGACATCCATGAGAAATTATACTAAAAAAATCAAGATAAACAGAAGGACCCAAAAATCATATTCGGTCCACTGTCAAAGCAAACACATCATTTGGTTGCCGCCATCAGTTATGACTTACATATGGTTCAATAAACCGAAGATAAGAATTCTTTATGTGTATTTATGTACAAGGTATTCCAGTCAATACACCACAAGTTTCTTACAGGTATGAGTACAAGAATTATTGTCATGTTACATTTATTAATGGCCAACTGTTCCCTTCAACAGCAAATCAAACTGTACATTTGTAGTTAGACATTTTACCTTGCCAGGTCTTGCCGAGGTGGTCCGGAGACCCCTGTTGACCTGGGATGGTTCGTTCGTGCTCGATGCTTGGTCCACTCCCGTGACCTCGACGAAGGTGGCGGGAGTTCGGCTACCAGGAGGGCGGCCAGGCTGGACTTTGGATTGGGCCCCAGGGACCCTAACGTTGGCCTCGGAGGAGATGAGGACGTGCCAAAGAATGTTGGGCTGCGGGCAGTGGCCACAGATAGCTTTTAGCTTTTACTTCACAGAGTTGGGCAAGGAGCGTCGAAATGCTAGAAGCTACAAAAGTGTGGCCTGTGGCTGAGCTATGTGAGTAGACCACAACACGTGAACTCTACAAGGATACTTGGAGTGAGAGGGGAAATCCCTCCCCTCTAAGTTTCTACATGTTAAAGGGGCACTGACACCAAAATTTTCGTCTGCTGTTTTTTCGCTGCAATACGTAGCTGCATGGGGACCTGTTAGCCATAACACGGCACATCATTTGCTCCAGCGCGCGGCAGGTAATTATTTATGGCATGTTTATTACCCACTAGTTTCAGTTTTGGTTTGGAAGAGCTCAAAAAACGATGAGGCGCCCGGTGAAACTGGCGCCATCTAGCGCTCGCGACGGAGTAGACGAGTTCGGACACGTGAGCACACACAACTGTGCCGCACTTCCGCACGACAACCGCCGCGTGCTCGTTTTCTTTCGCCTGTCGCACGTCCTGCGCGTTGTTGTCGCTGTTGCTGTCATCGTTGTTGGGTGGCAACTATTTTCTTGAGGTCTGGCGTCGCCGGCAGTCTACTAACGCAGCCGCAGCGAATAAGCAATGGCGGCTATGACGTCATCATTGCTAGCTGCACTGTCGGAGCTCGGCTGCCGTGGTGACGTCGCGGAAGTTGGGGGTCCCCTTCAGGTCACCTTTGCTGCTGTCGATGTCGCGATGTACGGCGCCTAGCGCTCGATTGCGCATGCGAACTTCAATATTCATTTAAATTATCTTCGGAGCTGTGTTCGCCATTCAGATTTGGTAGATGACATGTGTATGTCCACGAAAATCGATCTCGCAGTCTATCTTAGCAGCGAAATTTGGTGTCAGTGCCCCTTTAACAGTATTTACATGCTACAAACACAACACACATACACATGGCAGCTTTCAATGCCTTAGCAAAAACATACTTCTTTTTTATCTGGCAGGCTGTTCACCCCTCAACTAGGGGTTGAGCTTGTAGGTGCTGTCTTAAGTCATTTTATGGTAGTTACCGCAATTCAATTCAATTACCGCAATTCAAGGAAGGGGTGCTTGTGGGAGGGAGAATGCGGCCTGGCAACCCAGCATGTGCCGCACCTTCGCCACATCAGTGCACACACAGAAAGTCTCGGAACTGAAAATTTGCCTCACAGTTGAACTATGAAGCAGTACAGAAGATGTCCTAGGAGACTAGTACCCTAAGTCATGGAGCATGACTACAAATGCTCAGAATCTGGAACTAAGATTAAGTCACGGAGTTCATGCCCAAATCTTGACAAGTGCTGGCAGGCAAGTGGCTTCACTTTTGGCTGTCGAACATATGGGCATGAATGTTCAGCTAGAAGGAACTAAAGCAGCCAATAAGACATAATCATGGTAAGAAAAGCAAAAGGTGCGAATTAGCAGAATTAACTGGATGGTGCAGTTTGAATTATGCAGCTTTTAGGTACACTGAAAACGTAGCAGGCCAACCAAAAATTTTAGATTTGTTTGGATTAACCGAAAGTTTGAATTATCGAGGGTCTAGTGTACTACAGTAGAACCTCGTTATAACGAACCCGGATATAACGAACTATCGGATATAACGAAGCAATCGCAATTCCCCTTGAAATTCCTATGGATGGAACTGATATTAATTATAACAAACTAATGGTTATAACAAAGTAATTACCGCTCCCCCTTCAACTTCGTTATAACTGAGGTTTTACTGTATATCAGCATAGCACCGCAGTATACATGCTTTCAACATGGCAGTTATCTGGGATGTGCGCACCTGTTGCAGAGAGAGCTCCGACTGGATGAGCTCCCAGGAGAGGAGTCCTGGGGCCCCCACATGACTGAGTCGGGAGGACTGAGCAGGGGAAAGTCATCCCCATTCATGGAGATGTACGGTCCTCGCATGTCGAAGTCATCATCCTGTAAAGTGAAGAAAACAAATAAGACTGATTCCTGTGCACTAGAGTAACAGTCACAAGCAACCAATCAAATGCAGACTCAACTAAATCAACAGCATGGCAGGTCTACTTTTCATGTCAGGTAACAAAAAGAACTCTGTTAAGGATCATTGATGAGCTAGTCGGTTCCGATTTGTACTAGACGAATAAATGCGCAAAACGACAAGGATGAGAAGGTGTAGTGCTCCTGCGGGCGTCTTCCTGTGCCCCTGTCTCTTAGTACAGCTATTTGTTTGCTACGCAACAAAAGAAAGTCCCCTCCGCTATTTCCTATCCAGGGCCGTGTCACCTCTTCAACATGGTACTAAGCTATACTTTCATATTTTACATGACCTTATGTCTGCATTTATGCCTGTGCTAACAAAGCCAGGGGGAGGGGCATTGCTGCTGTTCAAGCCATAGTAACATTATGAAGCATGCCACAGCAGAGAACTCAATTTATTTTGAACACTTTTTGTATATCTGTAACATGCGCTGTAACCAAAGTACAAGGGCACGTTAGCCACCGTTGTGGCCTGGGATTGAACTTACACACGCACGCTTCGTAACGCAATGGCATAACTGCCATATGGCCACAGGTGCTATAACTGAGACTGTTCACAGTTTAGTTCGAAGTATTGGTGTACATTAACTTGTCTTCTATGGTAAGTTAGGTACCCCAACCACTACACTGCCCAACGCACCATTGAGGACAACCTAACCTATACGATTCTACACGGGAATTCCCCAAATCACCTGGGCAGCCTAGAATACATAACCCTTCCTTTCCCATTGGGATGCCACACTTTCCAGCACAGCCTCAGACAACCAGCAAAGACTGATCGACTGGTCCAGCTGGCCCAGTCGATCAGTCTTTGCTGGTTGTCTGAGGCTGTGCCGGTTTGCAAAGATGGAGGGCTCCACAGTGTGGGACAACATACTCAGAAAAATGCCGGAAAGGTTTGAGATATATATGAAACATTGCACAGATTGCTCCACTGTTAGAGAGAACACGCGAGTGTGTGACCACACTCCACAGGGATGCAGTGCATCTGGCGTGGCTGCGCATCGAAGCGGAGTGGCGCAGGCACACAGAGACCCAGAGGAGATGCTTTGCGTGGTCGCTACAGTGTCAGAGTGCAAAGAAAGAGCAGAACCACAGCCTTCTATGGAGCACCTCACCTTGCGCTGCAGCACTTAAGCAGACAATGCGACGCACCTCCTCTGAATCTATTTGTGCCTGCACTCTCCACTTTGGTGCAAGAACGCGCCGGATACATCACTACTCCGTGGAGCGCTGGTTGTGCTCGCATGTTGCCTCTAACAATGGTCCGATCTGCACATTATGCTCTTCCTTAAGGTCCCTCCCAATGTACTTGTCTTTTGGCAGCTGACAACATAAACATAGAAAAGGATGAGCATGGCTGTGATACCCACCTGGAGATCTGTGTGCCCTTCCGGTTTCAGCTCAAGACCTGCAAACCGGTCCACGGGGCTTTCGAGGTTGGGAACGTCCGAGCAACTGCTGCAACGTCCTTCTCCGTCCGAGGACGGTGGGGTGCCGCACGATCCCGGTGACGACAGTGGGTCGCTGTCATCCCGATAACTGAGAAACGGATCCTTCCGTCCCAGCGGGCAGTCCTCCTCGGGAGGAAGCAGTGCGTAGTCTGGCAACAGCTTGTTGTCGTCGCCATAGATGTCCGACAGGGAAAATGTGTCGCCAAGCACATCTGCACGATGAGGGGTTGCGATTCACGACACATCAGGCTCGTGGCCTACAGCCGAGGTCCAAGAACCTTTAATTCTAAATGTCATGATTCAAACAGGCACTAATCTCGAAATGAATAGTTCATGCTTTCCTTTAATTTCGATTTAGCTCCACAGGTATACTATATGTAATAACTTTGAACACTGATGGGATGATGCAGTAGCTTCTTCCTGTTCGTTGTGTCTCATCGGCTACTGCTGTTACCATATCCTACTTCACCAGCTTCCCCAAACTTCCATTTTCATTGATACAGCAAGCCTCTCCAAGACCTTTTTATTTGTTATCATAATACAGGCTTCTTTCTTTTATATCTGCCCCCTATTTCTTTAGTGTGGAGCAAATCTGGTTGCAAGTGGATGTCATGCTTTCTATGATGTGTGGGGGAGACGTCAATGCAGGCTTCCCAACAATGAAATGAAATTCTTTATTCTGCCACATCGTGCAATTACAGATGGGGAGGACTGCATAAGAAAAAAGGCTGCCCTTGGTCAGCTCGACATGCCTACAGTCCCTTGTTTTGGCAGGAAAAGAGTATCGCATACGTACACACTCATATGCACAAAATTAACACACACACATTTTGTATATACAGCAGCATACATGCACATGCCTCACCAACATACCGTATATCTGTTACCACACATCGAAACTGCATACATCAGTGCAAGTTCTTTAGAAGGTGATGTAAAGTGTCACATTGGACAGAATTATACAAGACATGGCAGGAGCTAATGCATACCAGAAGGCAGACCTTCCAATGGAATGGTATCGTCGCCAACCCGTGGTGCCAAGTGGGTCAGGTCCTCAGGTTCAGATTCCTCCCTCAACACTGCATGTATGAAAAAAAGAAAAGAAGACCAGGATCAATCACAGCAATGCTCATTGCCAGAAACACTATGGCACATGAATACTTTTTGTTCTTTAGGCTTATATTGTGTCGCACAGGGAGCACAGCTGCGTTAAGCCTCCGAGCAAACTATATGAGAATTTCATCAGTGCACCAACATCTGGATAGCATGTTCCCCTTTCTTGAAATGTTAGCAAGTGGCTGAGCAGCAAACCAGGAGGCGGATGCTTTCCTGGATTGATTAAATAGAAATATATGTTCAATTATGAAGACTCACTAGAAAATGTACCATGTGTTGCCCGTATCATTTTGACTTTAGCTTAATGTAGTGTGCAGAGGCTTAGAATGAGGCAATGAGACACTAACATATTTATCAACAGCACACCATAACGTGCAACTGCTAAATCTTGCCAGCAGCATTCGAACACTGAAAAAAGAAAGAAGGGGAAAGAAGCGCACATGACAGGACAAGGACCAATTATGTGTATGTATTGAGGCCATTTTACGTGCCAAAACCATGACAGAATAACAGGGCACGCTTCGTAGCAGTGGGCTTGCAGTAATTTTTGGACATGGGCGTTCTTTGCACTTCACCTCACTCGAAACGTGGCCACCGTGGCCGGGATTCGATCGCGCGACCTCAACCTTCGCAAGCCAACACCCTAGCCACCAACCTATCACGGTGGGTCATTTCAAGTGTTGGGCTGTGAAGCCTGCACTACCACAGGCAGCGCTATTGTTTGTTCTCAATAACCTAGCGCTACATCAATGTTGATTGTGCTCCAACCCCTCTCATAGTGCTTCTACATTAACCACTAAATCGATGTCAACTTTTCCATTTTTTTTTTCATTTGATTGATTTGTGGGGTTTTACATCACACAACCACAATATGATTATGAGAGACGCCGTAGTGGAGGGTTCTGGAAATTTCGACCAACTGGGGTTCCTTAACGTGCACCGACATTGCACAGCACACGGGCCTCAACGTTTTGCCTCCATCAAAATGCAGCCGCCATGGCTGGGATTCCATCCTGCAACCTTCGGATCAGAAGCCGAGTGCCATCATTGCTAGACCACCATGGCAGAGCGCTGTGTTCTGAGACAGGAATGACATTTGAATATTCATGTTTGCATCCTGTATCACATGTGTGAGCAAATGAAAGGGACGCACTCGTGCGTGGCCCTACCAACCTGTGATGCCGCTGTCATCATCAGCGAATATGAGGAAGCCCTTGTTCATGTCCGCCGTGCGAGGAGCAAAGATCTTGCTCGTGCTGCTGGTGAAGCACAGCTCCTCGTCGTCGTCGTCGTCCTCGTCGTCCGCGTCTTCGTCCTCCTCCTGGCCCTCTGCTGCCGCTGCTGCTTCAGCCACAGGGACAGTCGGCAGTGGCTGCAACTTTGGCAGTGGCTGCGACTTCGGCTCCGGCTCCTTCGGCTTCACTGCCGCGGGAGTCAGTTGCTGCTCCGCGAGCACTTCATGCTTCTCGCTGGCACCACTGCAGATGTGGCAGAAGGGACAAAATGGATGACAGAAAGGTCACGTGACCCATGGAGTCGCTTTGTTGAACACACGGAATCCCTCAGTAACACACGTAGGGAGACTATATCTTCCTCAGACATGAATCACAAATGGCTGTAAATAATTGTGTCAGATTTACAAAACCTTCAGATTACACAACGTCAAGCAACTACAGTGACTTGGGGCTTTACTTTGCAAATCAAGATTTCTGCATACTTCAGTAATTCATTTGGTAAGAATGTAATTAAACATCTACAAAATATGAAGTTATTCTTGTTCTTTTTTTCATACTGTGAATCAAATCTGTGTGCACTTTGCCATTGATTGTATTCATTCCAATCCAACAAAAACTATACTTCTGAAAACTACTGTCCGAACATGCTACATTGACTGAATCATCAAACATGGTAATGCCTTCAGACAAGTGATCGTCTGCGGAAATACGCAGCACACTGAACTAAAATGAAGATGCAAGTGAAGACATTACAAGGCCCTGAAATTGTCCCGACATTTTTTTTTTTAACAAAGCCACTGAACCAGTAGTGCAAGTCCTCTGCATCCAGAGATTGATTTAAGCACTCTAACAAGAGTCTATAATTTAAAGTTCTAAGCATGTGCATAGCTGCAAACTGCAGTAGCAGTGCTGCACTGAGGTTACACCAGTACTGCTTTGCTTCGTAGTATTGTTTTGTGTCACCACTAGTGAGGCCAATCCGAATAGCTTATTCTTTGCCGTAATACAAACGAAGAAGACGCGAATGCTCGATTTTGTTGTGCCATCTGGTGGTGCAAAGGTTAATTGAACTGACGAGCCCTGTGATCTACTGTGTGCTGACAGAGCGTCACAAAAGGTGTAGCTTATTGCCAACCACTTAAAAAAGAAGTTGAGGAGACGAGAACACGACTAAGGAGGAGGGTAACCTTTAATCGACTGTGGCTCCCTTAACACAAGAGGCCTTTCAGATTGCTTATTATGCACACATTTGGTCTGCCTGTAGCCTAACCGCTTGCATAATTTCAGAAGACAATTTCAGGGCCCCTCTAGTCCACAAAATCCACACACCGTTCCGCATTGAGAAACTACTTGTATGTCTTCATCTTTGATCACGGAGAGTGTATTTGTAACAGAAAGCAATAAGACGTTACTAGTAAAAAAAAAAGTGTAGCAATAGGCCCTTTTGAAAACTGTGATGCTAACTTCCCTGCCATACAGTTTGCTCAACTAATGGTGTTCGTAGCCAACTCTGCGAGCAGCATGTTCGAATGCAGATTGCCCACAAAAGATGTAGACTCAGCCCTGGCATTACAAACCTGCACAAAATACAAGTCCTGGCATTTGCAGCCACAATGCTGCGAACATTTGAATCTGTACAGGCACTGCAATTAGTTGAGCAAAGGGGCAGTGCAGAGAAGGGGACAGCAAATCTTCAAAACGGTCTGTTTTTATACAGTAATCACTTTTCTGATTTATCCAAGACAGAAGCTTCACGTCAGCCCATCTCATACACTACTAGTACTATGAGCTTGTAATGAGGTTCCCCTTGCTTAAATCAGACTTTATATATAGATATCATACTTCATGCATGAGAAATAAACTATTCCATGGGCTTTATGTGGCTACGTGCAGGCTAAGTGCAGAGTCGTGTACGCCTTGAAAGACGCAACATAGATTTCTAGAAACAATATCACAGGGCAGCCTATGTTGGTTTACTCAAATGCAGAGTGAAGAACACCTTATAGTTATGTTATACCACAGAATAAAAAGACCATGACACAATATGAAGCTAGGACCATGGACATCAATACAAATATAGTGTAAACTTCTTAGTCCTTCCAATTAATCCGGTTTAAAATTACGCATAAACAACCAGGCAGCTGATTTTTCCAGAGGACTTTGCATCCTGGATGACCACAGCCTGCTTCAAAGTGAGCGTAATCACACATTCGGGGCATCAAGCCAGTAATGTCTGCAGTAGCATTGTCTAGTCTAACACCTGCCTTGCAGCCCTGAAACAGTACGTCCATCACCGAACACTAACAATACTGACGTCTGCAACTTAACAGCCCACGCCATCAAATTTAATGTTAGGACACTAACTTAAGCAAGTATTCGGCAGTCATGGATTCCACAATATGAACCACTACTCTTGAAGCTAGCTAAATGTCAATCTTTTCTGAAACAAACAAGTTCAAGAAGACAATGGAAATACGAATGTTTGCATATCGAATCTGCAATGTCAAAACAGAGGAAAGAAACATGAACAGAGATGCCATCCTCGTAGTACGCATGATAAAAAAAAAATAACCTATTTTGGCCATTGTGCTTACAACCCAATGCCCGAGAGGCTAGCAAAGCAATGCTTCACTACATGTTGAGCATTAAGGTCACACAAGCGATCTGTTCCACATGTGAGCGTGGGCAGGCAAGAACTACTGCTACAAGCCCAGCAATGAAGACAACAGAGCCCTTGCCAGAGATCCCAGCATTGAGCAACAATGGGCCCGCAGTGAGCAACAGGCTGCGCCTTGAGTGACACCACAATGCAGGCAGCCGTCGACTGCCAAGAAAGAACGGTAGGAGGGGGGTCGCGCTTGCCTCAGCACATAATTGACGCAGACGACGCATTGTGGCTTGCTGCAGCTGCTGTTCTCGTAGATGAGCGTCGCCTGGGTCAGCACCCATACGCAGCCACCATGCTTGGCCAGGAAACGGTACTGGCCGGTCTCACACTGGCCCTTGGTGAACACTGCACACAACAGGTATACTCAATTAACATGCGTACAATCCAACAGCTCACTTTGGTTCACCGAAAAAACCGTGCAGCGGCTCACCAGGATATCTGGTACACAGCATTTCACAGTTCGAAAGGTAGATACATCTAGAAGGGCTCTGCAACACTTTTTGAACATTGAAAACAATGCCTAGCCGTTGTAGGAGCTCCTGTCAGCAAATGACCTACATGTTACTGCACTGAATCTACCAGGGAATTAGTAGTTTGGTTTCAAATACAGCTGGAAACTGTTTGCTCTTCTTTCAACATATTAGGTCAAAAGCAGAGCGGACTATGTTGCTCGAGGCAGAACTAGCATTGGCTGACTTCATGCACATGGAAACATGCTAGCAACACTTTCTTTGTTCATTTTCAGTTCAACTAATAAAAAAAACATGTATCTATATTTCATCTATCTTTATTAAGAACACCTAAGTAAAGTCAGGCGATGTAGTCAGTGCTCCTAGCAACAGAATTTGTTAAAAGAGCAGCCATCCTCCAGCTGTATTTGAAACCATATTGCAAATTCACTAGTGAATACAGTGAACTGATATTTGGCTCACAAGTTTATACAGTGCCTCCACAACCAATCGGCACTATTTTCTGACTACCGCCAAAAAGCGTTGCAGGGCACTATCAACAAAACTGCTTCCTAAACAAGAAGCTGTCGTGGTTTACTGAACATGGTTATTAAGCTACAAGTTGACGCAGATGTAGGACAGAACACACACAAGGAGCATAGACTACTTGGTCGCTGGATCATGGCATTTTTAATCAGTGAACAGTATATAAGATATTGTCACAGGACAACAGAAGGATTTAGAAAGGCGCAACGTATGTCTTGTAATTCAGACAGGTTGGAGTCATATGGTTCTACAAGCCAGTCCTGAGGATAATAAATGCACTGAAATAACTGAAAACTCAAGATATGAATTTACTACTAAGAGTGTGGCACAAATATATGCAAGTACTAATACTTGAGGTGGAACTGCATTACTTCCATTAATACTTGCAAAGAAAGTGCAGTTACCATTTCTTTGTATTATATATTCCTGTCAGCTTGTTGAATTTTCTCTCCAGTTCCTCACACATTTACAACAATGCATGGATTACATTAACAGATGCAAGGAAATAGAATGATGGAACATCAACAGGACAACAGTGCACTTGAATGTACATGCTAAAAATAAAGGCAACTCTGATATAAAAACACGATAGAATAGGTAGTACAACTGCAACTAACAGGCCAGTTAAAGTTAGTGACGAAGGTCACTCACTTCTCTCTTATTTCAAGAAACACAAGCAAGCAGGTCCTAAAATATAAGATGGACTAAAATTCACTTTTTTGTACAATGAGAATGTGGACATGAAGGTGTTTGTAGGCAGCACCTCAAGGACAGTTGCTCAGTGCAAGCAGCTTCAGCCATTACTATGAACGATGAAGAAAGGCCGTGTTACTTTCACATCACACTCGAGTGCAGCTGTAGCAACTTGCTGTTAGGGTGCCCTCGTGCAATGTGCTCGCTGCTTCAAACCAATTTATAGGAAGTGACCCATCTTTTTTGTTCCATTCTAATTTTTGAAATGCCTACAATAATCTAGTGCAGATAGTGTGCCTCTGATGCATTGTGGTGCATAAATCTGCAGATTCTTCTTACTACTACTATCCAGAGGGACTTGGCCATAAATTCAGTTTAGAAAAAAGGCGCGTTCAGATCCTGAGCAACATGTTCCAACATCTTGTACATTAATACATTTAATGCTATCACTGAAACATTCAAGATTTACTCTGGTAGCTTTGTGAGGCAGTTACTGGAGCCATGCATGTAAAAAGTGAGTAAGGATTGATTGATTGATTGATTGTGAGTGATTGTGGAACTATGACAATGTGTGTATTTCAAGTGTACTAAGATGCATGGGGTGCACATACAAGCAACATAACTGGTTAAGGTAAAGAAGTGCTGCACATTGTGTCACCCCTTGTCATTACTGTACTGGCGATAACTTAATTCAGTGTTTGCACAGGGCAAAAAGAGTGATTATATGACTGCTTATCAGTTTGCATGTGCTATTGTCTCACGAATATTACTATCTGTCAATGATAAGGCCAGTGCACAAAGTGTGGCAAGCGCCAGAGTACAGCGAAACAAAGTTCCGGTAGCGGCTGTTCTTTTACACTTGCAACCGATGTCCCCAACATTACGATGCTTCACCTCTAAAGAGCGCACGTCTGCGACCTGTCCAGTGCAATAGTGTTTCAATCACAAAGAAAGACCAGACCAACATTCTAAACTACAGTTATTCTCTTGATGCGACACGCTGCCAACCGAGCATTCCATCGAAACAAGAGGATCCCCACAGTTAAGTCTTCCGAGAAGAGTGCCAGAATGCTAATTTTCCACCGCGCGAGTGTGGTAATTTGTAGCGAGCGTTTTGTCACTGGCGCGTATCAAGCAATAAATTTCCCGCAAGGACGAAGGACATCCCCGAATGCCAAAAAAATGTGCGTGTACCCATCTACAAAACCATTAAAAAAAATAATAAAGGACCCTCGGAACTTGCAAAGACAGGCAATCCTGCAAATAGCAGTTCTGCAATGCGAGGAAGAAAAGGAAGAAAGCGGGTGATGAGAGAAAGAAAGAGCAGCCACGAATGAGACAAAGGAAGGCGTGTTGTCCTCCTATCCCAGAGAAACAAAAAAAGAAAGGTTATGAAGAAGAAGAAAAGAATCTGGGTGAGACGGATGGTTGCGGAGGCAAAGTTTGGACTGCGTCAGTGGCCAGGGGAGACCCAAAAATACACTCTGTCGGCCAAGAGTGAGTGGCCCCGGCTCCTGGATGCCAGGAGGGAGCGCTAGAGAGGCGACCATTAATAGGAGGAGGCAACGGAAGAAGAGGGCATTCCATACAGACTGGCAAGCTTTCAAGGCTGGGCTTCCAAACACCAACGCCCACAGCTCTTGAACTTCCTCGCCGCGGTTATACCTGCAGACAAACGGCATACACCCCCCCATGCTTCCTCCGCACAACCTGTGCCTCCCCCCTACTGCCTCTTGCGCTCAAAATATAGCTTGACTGATGCACGCTGATATTCGTCGACAACGTTCAAAACAAAATGCTTTCGAAAGGCCACCACGCTTGCACCTGTTTCGGCCTGCAATTTATAGCCTCCTAAACAAAATGGCTTTGTTCCTTTCGATGCCGTGCCGGTTCTAATGGAACAGTTTCTCCCATTTCGCCTCGCCCATTCCGCCTCGAGCTGCTTCTATATTTAGTACTTTGCAAACAACCTGAAGAACTATATCCGAACAATGGACAGGAAACGGTGCAAAGACTGAAGCAATGTTGCAGGAGAAGCAGGGAATGAGTTTAACAGGATTGGAGCGAACTTCATGCCACGTGGACTATGTGAGATGGTGCCCAATGAATGACACTTTAGGAATATAGTAATTCAGGAAAGTAGAAAAAGAAGCAACGCAGGTGCAGTGTATAATTTCAAATTACCAATTAAACAGGTGTCATCAAAGAAAGATGCAAAGCACAGAGTCAAGGTAAACTACAGTTTGCATGTTGTTGTAGATGACACAAAACAGAGAGTATGACACTAATAAATTGATACTGCTTCATTAACATAATTTATCCCTAATGTACTGCATAAGATGATTTGTATGAAACATACCGAAATCTTATTTGTGACATCCCTGCAATCAGATACATTTCCTTTTGTTTAATATGTCAGTTTCTGAAGCAAAACAACTGTGCATTGGCTATTCTGGTTTAAACGTAATGGACATATTGAAGCCTTGTGTAACACTGTGATGTTAACCTTCCTGAATAGATTTACAGCGGTTTATAAACTTTTACGATGAACCTTCAGTAGCCATTCATTTATGTTTGAATAAATGTCTTGGCTGGAGTGCATGTTCGCATCAAAGAATGCCACCAAATATATTTGCTATAGATTCTCGCTAGAAAGAAGTGCCTTCTATAAGGGTAACAAGGAACGTTAACATAGCGTCCAGTGGCACTACCACATACATCCTTTTTGCTCACAAGTACATAGTTTGTCAATTATAAGTTCATCTCCTAAATTTAATTAAAGATATTCATTACACGGTATTCGGTAAAAGTAAAGGCAAAAGAGGAAATTTTGTTTTGCCTTCCAGAAGGGGAAGAAAAACTCACCCAAAACAGTCAAGCTTGCACTTATATCCAAGTAAAGAAAACTTTTCAAACTGCAATCCCACAAGTCCCCAGTGGCACTAGCCACTTGGAGCCGTTGAACACGCTTGTAACGGCTCCAAGATGATGCACTGGGGAACAAGGGGAGGGGAAAAAATGGCCGAACCACCCAAGAAACGAGAGGCCCCTTATCAGCTTATCGCCACACGGGAGCGGTGGGGTGGGAGAGGGGGCTGAGACGGCGGCCGATATACCGGCACCTCCTCCCCCTCCTTCTCCACGGAGAGCCTTATCGCAGCCGCGAGACGATGAGGCCACGCAACAAAGTGTTTTTCGGCTAGATTGCGGAGCGCTCATCTCAGCAGCTGAGAAAAAAAAAAAGCAAAAAAATATTCACACCTCAGCTGCAGTACGGAGGAAGTTCCTTCTACCTCCAACAAAACACGTGCTGACGTGGACGAAAACCTTGTCTACTGGACGAAGATTGCTTATTTTATTACCTAACTCCTGCTGCGAAAAGCCTGCCTCCAAGCCTGCCTCGAAAACTGCGAGGCCAACAGTGAACACGCAAACGGAATCGACGTTACATGAAGTAGCGGGTGTTCTAGTTCAAACGAACGTTTTACGTGCTTCGAATGTCGCGCCGAAACCCTCGCGTCTGTACGTCACATACGACGTCATGACGCGACTAGCACGTCACCCGCATGAGCCGCGCTGGCCCTCCACTACGTTGCAGATGACGTCACAAAACGAGTACGTCACACACGACCGGCAACGCCTCCCAGTCGGTTCGTACTCCGCTGGCTCGCCAGATACGTCACAGGCGACGTCATTAAACGTCCATTACGTCACACGTGCTCGAATCCATAAGTGAGTACGCCTCGTTCTTACGTTCCCGAATGTCGTTTTTACGTCACGTCAGACGCATGCATAAGAAGGCTTGGCGTCTTCTGAAGTGGTTTGAGCGAAAACAGTCAGCTGCTAACCGACATTACAAATTTCAAGTCGTGAAATCCGTTCGTCCTATCTATGATGCACGTCGACTAGTGTGGCGCAGACTAGTGCGGAAACCACTTCGGTTGCCAAGTGTGCGAGCGCCTACGCGGTCAAAGTGTGTGCCTGCGTGGTCCCCACCCGCCTCTGGAATGAAAACACGCGTACCGGTTCCAAGTACCGGCTTTTGATCTAACCTGCCGAAGTCGCGCAGTTGGGTTACTTATACAGGCCTACGTAACGAAGAACCCCGGATTAACGTTAACCGTAGGTCAGCTTCGTTAACGTACGCCATCTCCTAGTTACAGAGGCTCGTCTTACTATCATTTGCAAACGACAAAACCCCCGTAACGTCACTATTAAACGTTCACAAATAATGTGTCCGGGATATCTGGGCCACCTCTGACAATGGTGGGTCCATCACGTATCGAAACACCGTAACCGAAGCACCTCGAACACGTTTGCGTCCAGCTTTAATACCACGGTGCTCACTCGAGCGCAGACCTATATGCAGCCGTAGCCGGACAGAGATGCGAGTGCTGCTTTTTTTTTTTTTTTTTTCGGTTACTTGGAATTGCATATTGGTGTCTCGCTGCACTTCGATTTGTGTTATCTTTTACCTCTCGTTGGAGGAAAAAGAAAGAAAAGGAAAACGTGTATCACAGGAACAACTACAATACCTCTGCTGCTGCTAAACCGAGCGGTCGAAGTGGAATATTTCGATCACGGCAGCTGCAACTCGGACACCCGTGCACAAGCACCGCGCTGTTGACCTGAATACCAACTCATCTCTCCACTATATGCTGTACTCGATATTCTTTTTTATCAACCGCACAGGGCTTCCCTCTGAGCTGATCAGATACATCTAGAAGTAGTGTATAGGTACTCACGGCCGCCGATGACGTCAACCACACCTCGCCCCTCATCAGCGTTTTTTTTTTTTTTTTTTTCGCCGTCTAATACACGTTTTTCCTCCCTTTTCCACGAACTCGAAGATGGCAATGGCGAAGAGCCACGACAAAATGTTGCAGATGCTTTTTGCGTGCATAGAATGCGATCGCCCGCTTTCTTTCATCTCGCAATAATGTCATAATCAGACATCTTGTGTCAACGTTTACGCCTTTTATCTCGCACTTCTTTTTCATAGCATGTCAAATAATACGGTGATTTCACCGGTGACCAGACACCCCCCTCCCCCCCCTCCTCTTCCTTTCTTGCTTACTGGATGTTCGGCTTTAGCGATACTTCTTACCGCTGTTTCCTTCTATTCTGTGTTCCTGTTTTCGCGAATGATGAATGCGACTTCTTTTCTGTTTGTCATAGCAAACACGAGTTATTTGTGAGAATAAGGTCAACCTGCGCGCACGCACGGAGATAATCTGCTTCGAACACCTATAACTGTGTAAGGACGAAGACGATGTTTGTTTTGTTGTTTTGTGGGGTTTAATGTCCCAAAACAGCTCCGATTACGAGAGACGCCGTAGTGAAGGTCTCCGGAAATTTCGACCACCTGGGAGTTCTTTAACGTGCACAGACATCGCACAGCACACGGGCCTCAACATTTCGCCTCCATCGAAATGCAGCCTCGACCTTCGGATCTGCAGCCGAGTGCCATAACCACTAGACCACCGTGGCGGGGCTGGATAATATAGGGAGACTTCAAAAGCAACTATACGCAATTCTACATCTTGCCGCTAAGTCAATTGCCTCCGAATTCGAACACTATATATATCGTCTTTTCGTCCACTTTAATTCCTTTCTACTCACCCCAAAATTACTCTAATCATAATTAGGAATTGGAATAACTTCCCCTATGCTTTCCTAGGCTTCAATGTCTGTTGTTTCATTAAGTTGTTTGTAACAAATAAAAACAAGCCCTTGACCCCCTTCCCTGTCGTTATATATATATATATATATATATATAGCCGTGCCTTGTGCTCATAATCGCGCAAGAGTCCCCAACCCCAACTCCGCTTATACATAAAACCCTTATTCCGGAGTGCGGCGCGGTTATCGAGCAATGCAAAAACGACGCTCTGCTATCACTTTCGCTCGCTGGATTTCTTTCTTCCTTCTCTTTTTCTCGCCATCCTCTCGTGCCTTCAGCCGCCTCTATAAGAGGCGCCTCTTCAGAAAAGACCCACTTGGCGAATGGAACCGCTTAAAAAGGCGCGGGTGTGACGGCGTGGCGCGGGCCAGGGCCACGAATAGACCTCCTCGTCACGGAGAAAGTTCAGTACGGCAGTCGCCGTACGTCAGTGCCCCCCCTCTTTTTTTTTTTTTTTCCAACCTCTCTCCTGAGCGCAAGATCGATACAGCGGATTCAAAGTCTGCGCGAACAGCTCTGGAACCCCACGCGTCAATTATAAATGCGCGTCACCCTGTCGTGTCAGGCATTTTAGGTCGAAAGCCTTTCTTTTGGTCTCCTCCAAAGACTTTTTTTTTTCTTTCTTTAAGACAGCGGAAGGAAAATATATGGTAAAATAAATTCGAAAAATCGTATCTCGTTCAAGTTGTACTTACTAAAATTGGCGCGGAAAAGTTACGAGTGTATACGAATGACATGACCGACAGATGACATCGATAACTTCACAACCTTGTCGCTTACGTCACGATTAACAATAGGGAGCTTTAGCAACGCCGGCTTACCGTACGGTAATGACGGTAATGCCGTAGCGTCATGGTCGGCACGCGGCTATTTTAGTCAGAAAGAGCTGCACTATAGTTGCTCGGCGAGTACGGAAACGTCGTCAGATGATAAAACTTGCTGGTATAAAGCCCTCAGAAGCTCAATTTTCTACGTGCCAACCACGACGGTACGGCATTACCGTACTTACCGTACGGTAAACCGCCGCTGCTAAATAAAACTCCCTAATAAAACCGCGTGCAGCTAACAGCCTGTTTGCATATGCAGCTGCCGCACGTGAATGAACGTTAACCCGTAAAGCCTGTGGCTAAATTACGCCCACGTAACGTTCAACTGCTAAACCCTTAGGTCTTATAGGTACGACTACAAAAGGTCCTGCCTTTTTCCTTACGACTCGTATGGAATTTCATTAAAGGAGTACTGAGGCAAAATTTTGAATGCGTGATAACTTGTGAGATATGGATTCATATAGAAGGTGCGTTGATTCCTTAAATCTGGGCTGTCCCAGAAGGTTTCACGGTCTGTGTCCCCCGTGAAGGTTTCGGTGCCGCTTCTCGTCAGCTGTGCTTCGGACGACCTAAGAGAAGGTACCCAGGCAAGACGGAAAGGCTTCAACGGATGACAAATCGATGAAGAGGCAATGTCGCCGGAGGAGTCAAGTTTATTATGCCCGCGGCTCTCGAATCAGTGAGCATCCTTTATGAAAAAATGAATATTTCAGAAGCATAGCGGGGAGACATCGCGTTCAAGTGTACTCAACGGCACAACCCTTACCATAGGCGCGCGCTGGTGGGACGGGGGGGTCCTTGCTTCGGCCCCTGCTCCTTCCCAGCCCTTTCGCACTGATACCGTTTCGGTCACGATGCACAGGAATATAAAGGTATGGAGCATATTTGGCGACCCACTTAACCCCCCCCCCCCCCTCCTTTATTTGAGCACTTGCCACACACAAACGCGAAGTAAACACGAAAGCCTTCGCAGTGGCGTGCACACCTAAGAGTAACGACAACGGAGAACAATTCTGCGAAACAAGAAGGCGGCCATTTAGATCAATCGTGCGCCGTGTACTTCATAAAGAAAAAGAAAAAGAAAACGAACGCCATTAAGTCTTCTTCGGTCGACGTCCGTCACGGACAAGCGGCAGCCTTCCTGCTTCAGCCCTCGTTCCACCGAGGCTCGCTGGCCGACGCCTGGCGATGCTTTGACCACGCGCAGTACACAACAACGCGAGCGAAGTAGGCGGGGGCCAATGCGACAAGCTCCCGAAAGGAAGCCATTCCTCACGCCGCCGTTGCGACCTTGTCAGCCACTCGTCGCTGACGCTGCCTAGATTCACCTCCCACTCCGCCTATCCCCTCTCCCATGGGGCAATCCTCGGCCAAATCAGACTACGGCACGCTGCGCAACGGCAGCCGCACGCACACAAACATCGTACCATGTGACCGACACGGTCTGCTGGTGGGGACGCTTCAGAGGTGTCCGCAATTTGTAGTGCTCCAAGGCAGGGGATACGTATTCTAAGTATATATGAGACCTGATGTGGAGTGTAGCTTCGTGAATGTGTAGACGACGTCAGCAACAAAAAGAGTGCGAAATTTGGGCCTATAAGCGGGGCTTGGAATTCTGCGTACGCAAATAAGCCACTTAATCAACGACGTGGCGCGAGTGGCGATAAAGCAGTTTAGTAAGCCATGTACTAACTATAGCCCGACACAGCACGCTGTTATACGCATGCAAAGAAGCCACTTGTTGGTGCTATATAATCTCTTCAGCACTGGAGTCGGCTTGGAACCATTAAAGAGCGGCTCCAGATTTTACTGTATAGATCGACACTGTTACGGTACCCGCACAAAATTTTATACTGTTCCAAAATATGGATACCTTTGGAATAAAGTTCTGGCGCAGCCAGAACTCTATTTCGGGAGGGGTCCGAGCCCCCTTTGTGTATGTACCTGTGTGTGTTTGCATGTGCATGCATACATATGCGCACGCAAACTTCAAAAATTTCGGAAAGGGTCTGAACCCCCCCGGCTGCGCCTGTGCTACCACCCAAACGACCAATCTGACCTGACCTAACTTGCAGGTTACCCGCTCTGTTTTCGATCTCTCTCGCTTTATTTCCCATTCTCAGCGATCCTTTGCGGTATTGCTGCCGGTAGTAGAACACGTGACCTCGTTCACCCTCGACGTGTAGAGCATGCAGGGCGCGCTGTTGGAACCAGGGTAAACTATACTTCGACCAGCCGAAAGCAAACCGCAGCGCGAGGGCACGGCTCTCGCCTACGAAGGGCGCTCTGCAATAACGTCCTGTATACACGAAGCGCTACAGAACGCTCGAAATGCTATACCGTTCTATAGAGCTCTACAGGCAAAATGGACCAATCAGGGAGGGCCAACACGGAACAGTATACGTATTCCGTGATACCGTATATACGCTCCCAGCTTAAGTTTCCATTTCGTGAGCACAGTACACATTCAAGTATAACTGGTAAGCAGAACTGCTTGAGATAACCACATCACAGCTGCCAATCCTACAACTAACTGGAAGGGGGGGGGGGGGGGGCTCTGATGCAAGTGACACACCAAGAAGACACAAGAAGACACACCCAAGATGACACACCAAGAAGAAAGAGTACGAGCCAATATTACGCCGATGTGACACGAACGGAAGAATGGCGTAAACGAAAGTACGCCCTGAATTGAGGCGTTCTATTCAATGAGCCCGGTACGATTACACTCTTCATGGCGGAACGCCGAACCGTGCACAGACCTCGACAGCATCAAGTGAGGCGGAAGCGTTGAGGGGCTTCAGTGTAACGGCCGGGAGGCTGTCGTTGCAGACGTCAGCTCGTCGGCGAGCCGTACACTGCGGACTCGGCGATTAACGTCTGGAGGCTCTTGATCGGCGGATTAGGCGCGGTGAAATCGCGTCGGGGATCAGTGGGAACGACGCCAGCAGCTGCCATTTAGTCGTATATATAGACGGCTCGGGTGAACCGAAAGACGATTTGCACCCGTCGTGTGTGTGTGTGTGTGTGTGTGTGTGTGTGTGTGCGGGCACAGTGCTTGTCGGACGGGATGTGGAAGGCACGAAAGAAATCCCCCTGGAGGCACGTACGATACCACTATAGAAGTCTCCAACGAGGGCCCTCCTGGGGGCCGCCATATTGTCACTCCTCTGGAATGTTGCAAGCTTTGCGCTGCTATACGCCGAGCCTGCGGTAGCACTTGGGAGTGTATAAACTGCCAACTACACCCTTCCGCCATAAGTACGTGCTTTTCCAAACGCACAGTTCCAGCAAGTGTGTACACTTACAAGTACACCCACCCACCCTTTCAAGAAGTGTATACACTTTCCAGTGTACCCTTCCAGGGAGTGCATATAGACTTCCAAGTGTGCCCTTCCAGGAAGTGTATACAATTACAAGCACGTGCCTTCCAGGTAGCAATGCCCGCCTTGGCAACCAGACTTGGAAACTTGCGTGGAGCAAAAATGCGTGGCCCGGGAGGGACGGGCCTTGCCCTACGGAGGTTGTAAATCTTCATCAGGAGTGTTCTTTTTTCTTCCTCTTCGGCGGCGACGGCTTAGGATGGCCTTATGCTTGGTTTCTTGTGCTTTGGGCACAGAATGGAGAAGTTTTCAGTGCCCGACTGACAACCTTTTTTCGGCGGCACAAATGTAGTGGTATTTCCAAGTATGCCATTTCAAGAAGTGTATACACTTTCAGGTGCACCCTTCCAGAAAGTGTATACACTTCCGAGTACACCCTTACAGGTGGTGTACACAGTTTTCAAGTACGCCCTTAAAGGAAGTGCACCCTTCCAGAAAGCGTATACACTTCCGAGTACACCCTTACAGGAGGTGTACACACTTTCAAGTACACACTTGCAGGAAGTGCACACACTTCCAAGAACACCCATAGTATGTCGATAACAGTGGAGAGAGAGACGTACATTTGTTGTTGCAGAAAAGCTTAGGGACTCGGCCTGTATGAAAGTATAGCGGCCTGCAGCTCAGTGTGGGGAAGCGAAATGAATGGTTGCCAAAAGCGTTGAATTCCGAGGGTAACGATAGCGGAGATAAACAGCGCCGAGACTTTTCACTCTTACACACGCCTACT
Source organism: Hyalomma asiaticum (assembly GCA_013339685.2). Classification (NCBI taxonomy): domain Eukaryota; kingdom Metazoa; phylum Arthropoda; class Arachnida; order Ixodida; family Ixodidae; genus Hyalomma; species Hyalomma asiaticum. The sequence goes on from CM023487.1 coordinate 12,437,873, forward strand.
TGTCCTGCGCACACGACAGACAAGGACCAAATGAAAGACCACGAAGACCACGTGACTCCTATCGATGAACAGGGAATGTCGCTAAAGCGAACGTTATGACAAGTGTACTTGTCTGACTGCTTTCTCCAGAGTCCGTCTCTGCATGACTCATAGAAGCTCCTTTTTGTGCGTCGTAAGCGCGAGACTAAGAAACGGGATACCAACACGCCCAAGCGTTCGCTCTTTCTGGAATGTATACACAGTCCGCTCCCGTGCATAAATTTGACGACAGCCTTAAAGGGGTCGTGAAAAGAATTTGGAGATGCCGGTTTGTAATTTTCACTGCTTCAATACGCATTCGACAAGCCGATTCCGAAATATTTCGGCGAAATATTCAGTGCACATTTAACAACGCCCGTTTTAAATCTCAGCTTTCTTGCGCTCCCGAAACGACTATGCGACACTACCGGCCGGCGTGGTACTATTTGGTGACGTTGAGTTAAGATACTTTTAAGTTCAAATGCACAGTGAACTCGCGTTTGCTCTAAAGGAATCGATTTACTTAAAAGCTAGAAAGGAAGAAAATACTTGGAAACCGTGCGGTGTCACCATTCGGAAGAAAAGCGGCAGCACGGTTTGTTTTCCCATGGCCTCCGAGGGCGCGCCAATCTCGGAGGTATGACGGCTACTAAGATGACGTCATCTGCAGAGTTGAGGGGAACGCGCGCAGTGAAACCGAAACCGCGTTTTTTATCGCTCTAAATCAACGCACGCGGTGCAACGGAACAATGCATATTGTTGATTGGAGGGTCAGGATCCCGAATACGCACTTAGTACAAAATGTTCAGAAAACGTTTCACGACCCCTTTAAGAATGTCGCTTCAGAGTGAGAACGATCCGGCCTAGGTGCCTGAAAACATCCTTCGTAGATAAAAGTTGACGGAGGAGTTTCGACAAAGACCTTGTACATGATCGTTTCGGCACAGCATATATCGGGGCGGCGTAAGTTGAACTGCTAACGGAGGTTACATGTAAGTATTGTTGTGCGCGAAGTTATGCCCTAGCCCTCCCCGAAATTTTTAGTTTGTGTATCATTATTATTAATATTTGACGAGCGCATAAATACACAAGGACACAAAGAAAACAATGAAGGAGCGAGCTGACTATACTGGTACTGAGTGGGGCACAACACCTACCTATAATAAATAGAGGAAGTGAAGGCGGGAGCAGAAGAGAGTGAGAGAGGAAAGAAAATAGAAGAAAGAGGGCCAAACGTAGACAAAATAAGGTAAAAAATAAAAAAAATAAATGTCCTTAAGCAGAAGGCCAAATCAGTACTGTTCAGAGAGGTCAACAAGGCCCAATGGGCCCGGTCACGTCGACCAGCTCTTCCACACGGAATAACGCAATCATCACTGGTGGCTCACGGCGGTCCAATCAGTCTGTATTCCTCGACTAGCACGTCTCGTGGCGAATGCAGGTCTCTGCAAGATTACACGTTCAGCCGTCTCACTGGAGCCACAAGACGCGCACTATATAGACACACACACTACGCTGTACACATGTACACACACATGATCCACACACATGATCCACACACATGTACACACACACAATCCACGGGCGATCTTAGATGAATGAGAGGTTGGACACCCCCTTTCAACGAAATAAAGCCCTGCCTACACCCCCAGCCAATTAACGCTGTCATCACAGAGTAACATAGCAAGCGTACTATGTTACTCTATGCTATCATCGCGAAAGGTGCACCGGCGTTCGCAATACCGCATACCGACGCGAACCGGGAGCCGTCGAAACCGGCGCCTCTACCAGCGCAACAACACACACAGTCGAGACGACTTCCGCGCAGCCCGAAACTTTGGGGGGCGCCTGCAAATTTCACGCTCCAGCGAAGCGAATCAAACAAAATCAGCGCGCGGCGGCCGCAACAATAAGCGGCTGTACCCTGCTTCAGTAGTTCCGTGCGGCGAAGCCAACGCTACGCGGCTGCCATGCCGTGCGTCAGATTCTTGCGAAGCAAGATGAGCGTGCAAGGGTTCGGAGATGCTCCTGCCCAAGGAGGTTTTAAAAAAATTGCTGGAGTGGCAACGCCCGCTGAACCTTACTGCGACGGGTGAAGCCGGCGTTTGCCTATGGTTCAGCCCTAAAAGCTTGCCAGAGTGTCCAGAAACCAGCATCAGTTCAAGCGTTCTTGATCTGCTAAAGTAAACTCTAGACTAATTGTAATGTTAAATAAAGCGCGTTGTTTTGGATCAATAAAGTACCACTTGACGGAGTATCAATGCCACGATATTGCACACACATTTTCGCGATGGTCAAGTTTCAGCCCAGCACCCGTAGCACAAAGAGGCACGTCAAGCAGTGTCTGTCTAGCGAAAGTGACCGCTTTAAAAGGGTTAAGAAGCGTGAGGAAAGCGCTTCTTTGTGCTATTTGGAGGCTGTTGATCACTGCCCTAAGATGGCGGCCGCCGGCTTCACCTTTAGCCCAAAATCTCCACTCTAGAATTTTATTTTAAACCTCCTTCCCCCTGCCGTGCTACGGCTGCAGCGCTTGCCGCTAGCACACGATCAGACGATACAATATAATAACTAATGCGTTATTCAAGGGCTAAAACCACGATATGTTTATGAGGAACGTACGTCCAGTACATAGTGGAGGCCTCCGAAGTGATTTTTACCACCACGGAGTCGCTTAATGTGAACGTAAATTTATGTAAACTCGTCAGACAAGACACACTAAAAACCTCATACATTACAACCTATAGTTTCGCTAAAACTAATGCATTTAAAAATAGTTTTTTCTTTTCCCACAGAACTACGGAGGACTAGAATAGACTGTCAGATTCAATAATAACGTCGCCAAATTTTGTTCAGTCTTTGGAAGAGTATATTTTCAGTTAGATTTCACGTTTTCTTCTCGCTGATGTTGCTTCATTTCTTTATGTAAGAACGTTGTTAATTATTATGTAACTATGTCTATTGTTGCTGTTCAACCTGTATTGCACTGCATTAGTTCTTCACTGCACCATTTGCATGTAATTAAGCTATCCTTATATTACATTTTTATGTGCACTGCCCCTTCTACGTGGGGCCAAGTTGGCCTGCAATATATTCATACATACATACATACATACATACATACATACATACATACATACATACATACATACATACATACATACATACATACACGGGTGTTTTTTGCGTTTCGGCCCCACCAACACGCTCCCGCCGTGGCCGGTATTCGACCTCGCTACCTCGAGTGCAGCAAGCCAACACCCGAGCCGCCAAGCGGGCTGAGGCCCGCAGCTTCGCACAATGCTGCACCGAACTAACGAAACAAAAAGCACAGACCGAGCCATCGGCGCGGCGCGGCCCCAGGCGACAGCCCGGGGAGTGCAAACCCTGTAACCACCCAAAAGTGAGGGCTACAGCAGCAGCGGCGGCAGCCTCGTTACGGCATAGCGGCTCTTTCTCGCTGACCCAGCCGCCCAAGGACGCGAAACCATGGCCCGCCGGTCGGGTCGATATAAGGCGAGGAGCGCGTCCAATAGGGTGCCGAGAGAGGTTCTACACACACACCTCCCAAACACACACACACACACTTTTCACACACTCTCTGGCTAGCTAGGTGTAGCCGACGCGCCACTGTTTACTAATAAACTGCCATTCACACCTAGCGCGCGCGTGCAAGCGCGGCTAATCTCGCAGACGCACGCCGGCCTTTCTCGTTAAGTACACCTTCCGTCGCCGCCATTTGAAACGGCGATTAAACGTCACGAAAGGAAAAAGGACGCCTTCTTAATAGCGCTCTCCATATACTGTTTGAAACGTCATGTCAATTAGCGCACCACTTTTTATTCGTATTCGGTTGGTATATGGCCGCTATATGGCTGTAAAGGGTTCCTAAAATTAAATCGCTGTATGGAGGCGTAAAACATCTATCTATCTATCTATCTATCTATCTATCTATCTATCTATCTATCTATCTATCTATCTATCTATCTATCTATCTATCTATCTATCTATCTATCTATCTAATCTCGTCTAACCTAATCTATCGCGGTCTGGAAATCGGCAGCGCGTCGATTGGAATGCTGCCAGGAGGTTGACAAGGATGAGGACATCGAGTCTAGGCGCGCGAGATCTTCTAGAACAACAAAGACGTCAAAATTGGCCTTGACTACACAACACCCGACGGCGGCCCAAGGCGCGTTGCGCCGCCGCAAGCGCTATAGTTCGATTACCGCTTGCGTTTCGGTTAGGCCGAAATGCTACGGGGACAGTTTTTAATGTATACAGGTATAGACGTGTAAGAAAAAGGAGGGCGACACAGAGAGACATGTCAGGTGCAATGCCGTGAAGCTACGCAAGTAGTGCGTAACGAAAAAGAAGTGTATCGATCCGAGAAACAAACGACAAAGACAAAACATAAACTCGCATACTTCCGTCGATTCCCCGGAAATACCAGGGTTCTTTTGTCAAGCTGATGGGAAATGTGTTACGATTTAAGGTTGCCAGCGAGGCAATTGTTTTCTCGCGCGACCATCCTTTAGCGATCTGTATACCAGCTTTTACGCTTTCCTACCTATATGCATCTACGCAAAAAAAAAATAATGTGGTTTAGACTGATAAATTATTGTTCGGAAACTCAGTTGTCGGTAATTTCGTCATTTTATGTTCCATATTAGGAGAGAAAAATCAAGGACAGAGTTTCATGTTGGAATTCAGCGATAACGTCACGAACTACATTCACATTTTCTTTCATTTTTTTTTTTATTTTCGTAGTCTCACCCCATATAGGCTCTGTAAAATTGTCCGAAACGCGCCATGTGGGCTCCCAGCCTTCCTTAAAACGCAATGTATATCTTGTTTACCCATTAATAATTACGTATATGCCTTAGCAGACACTGTCTAAGTGTATGACGTCACGCTTATTAATGCGGTTTTGTTTGCACATTTTCTAGCCCATATACCAAGCGTTTTCTGCGCGCGAGGGTGGCGCCTTCGGTAACATTAAAAGCTAATCTACTAATACGAGAAAAAAAAAAAAGAAAAAAGAAGCCGTAAAGCGTCTCCTTTAAATTTGTATCTAACCCTCACCCTCCCGGTGACCCGAGTTCTTTTACCGTCTAAGCTTGTTACACAAAGTTATCGCTCGGTGAAAAACGATCGCCTACATTTACACGAAAGTTTCTGGGACGCTTTAGCGCCTCTGCATTTACCGCTTCGAGGCCGACAGAAGCGTCCGCACACATAAAAGAAAAGACCTGAACTACGGAGGGTACCAATTAGCTAAGTAGAAGACGCCTCTCCTCCATCATATGCTACATAAGAAGCGTACACATCACAGAATCATGCTATGCAAGTGTCTCACAGCCCTTCTTTACTTTTTCATTTTTTTTAAGACAACGACACGCACCTCCTTGCAACAACGGGCCAATGAAATATGGACGGCGGAACGCGATTTAGCCGGCGTCAAAAGGAAATAAAAATAAGATCAACGGCGCCATAATGTCCGCTACGAGAAAACGATGACCACGTCCCGAAGAAACAGGGCGAGCGCTCAACTGGTTGACCGATTGGCACAGTGCCATCCGCGAAATTAAAAAAAGAAAAAAAGAAATGTCGTCGTGCCCGAATGGAGAGAGAGAGAGAGAGAGAGAGATCGGAGCAGGAAAATAGGCTTCCATCGCAAATCTCTCAGCCCGCAAATGGCCGGTAGATGTTTCGTTCCGATTCGAAGTAAACTGGGGATGCGAAAAACACGTCCGGTGCTCGATCGGCGAAAAAAACAATGGAGCGAGCCGAGCGGTAACAGGATAACGCAGCCGCAGCTATATATCGGGGACTGCGAGAGCCGCCTATGAGGCGCCACTGTATCGCGGGTGAAAATGGAGAAAAATGGCGCCCAAGCCGTTTGTCAAGAAAAAAAAAAAGAGAGAGAAGAAGAAGCGTTCGGCCCCGCGAGAAAAGTTGGGTGAACATGCAAAACCGACTGCGGGCGCCACGGCAACGCTGTTTACATCGGTGCTGTTCCAAAGAATTCCAAGGAACAGAAAACAACAACAACATAGAAGAAAGAGAAAGAAAAGAGATAGTCGAGCATGGAACTATCTTTCTTTCTCTTTACGTATGTGGGCTTCCACATTTCACCCTTGATAAAAGCGTGCAGCACGTAGAAGCATGAGAAAGTGTGCTTTTTCAGGGATGATAATCTGCAATATTTTTCCCCACTGAGATATCTGCTCTAGTAAATACGTTTGAGAAGTTAATTATTTATTACAATAATTGTGTAAATAGCAAACAGGAAACAATAGTTTTATTACTTGTGCGCGTATTCAAACTTTGGCACATGTCACGCGGTGTATTGACGATGCAAGCGAGAAACTTGACAACCAACTTGAGAGAAAAACGGAGGATGAGAGACAGAAGAAATGCAGACATTGCCACCTTTTTTTTTTCTTCTTCTAGCTTAGAATTAAAACTGAGCTCGGAAAGTTCTTTATTAACTAATTTTTTTTTTTTTCGCTGAACGACATGCTGACGAAGTTCGCCGGGCCTGCTTAGTTTCACATTTTGCAATCATCCAACAGTTCACGTGATCCGAGCCGCAGGCCCGTGTGGTTAGCTCAATTGTAATCAATCACGACAGCGCCTGAAAGCCGTTGGTACCGGACATCGAACCCGCAACCAGAGCGAATTCTCAAGTTCGTCAACTACAAAAGCTTTTCCTTTCTTTCTTGGCAGGTCAGATTGATTGATTTGTGGGGTTTAACGTCCCAAAACCAACTCCGATTATGAGAGACGCCGTAGTGGAGGTCTCCGGAAATTTCGACCACCTGGGGTTCTTTAACGTGCACTGACACCGCACAGCATACGGGCCTGAACATTTCGCCTCCATCGAAATGCAGCCGTCGCGCCCGGGATTCGAGCCCGCGACCTTCGGATCAGCAACCGAGTGCCATAACCACTAGCTCTTTGGCCTTAGATGCCTTTGCGCCAATAAAACAATGCCATAACCACTAGACCACCGTGGCGGGGCATCTTGGCAGGTCAGTACGAACTTCCTTGTTTAGGTTCGCGCAACAAACGAGCGGATGGAAACATTCCATTTCACAGCATATACGTGCCTTTATTATTATTTTTTTTCCTTCTTTCCCTCTTCGTGGAAAATTTCAGCGTCGCACGGAGCTGCCGTTGCTTAGCGACGCTCGCATATATCGCACACCCCGCGCGCTGTTCCGATGGCAGGCACACACTGAGGATGATAACATCGATGATCGATTGCTCAAACCCCTGCTGCAGGAGGAGCGAGGTTCCACCGGCGCAGGAACACATCCGCAATACACCTGAAATATGACCACCATCCACGCCGCTCCTACACTCGCTCATTCTGCCACTGCCGCGGGGTCGGCTTCCCCTGCGAGACGACTCGGATATATACACATACACATCTTATAGCGGCTCGGCGGCGGGTTTGTAATAACGCGAGAAGTGCGGGACAAACGAGAAGACACAGGGTGAGGGGGCTGTTAATCACTTCTTTTCTCTCTATGTCCTTCATATGTATATAATGAATCCAAATGAGATGACCTGACCCCCTTCGAAACGTTTGGTTCTTAAGGGATCGATGTGACTGATTTCTGGGGTGTTACGTGCCAAAGGCACGATATGATTGTGAGAGACGCCGTAGAGGAAAAGGGTTCGGGAACTTTCGACCATCTGGGGTTCTTTGACGCGCGCTGCCACATCGTACAGCACACGGGCCTCTGGCATTTTCCACCTCCATCGGAAATGCGACCACCGCGGCCGGGATCGAAGCTGGCTTTTTTTTGTGTGTGTGTGTGTGTGCGTGTGTGTGTGTGTGTGTGCGTGTGTGTGTGTGTGTGTGTGTGTGTGTGTGTGTGTGTGCGTGTGTGTGTGTGTGTGTGCGTGCGTGCGTGCGTGCGTGTGTGTGTGTGTGTGGCAGCCGAGCACAGTAACCACTCCACCACCGCGGCGGGCAACGTGAGCGAATAGACGGGACACCTAACCTCGTTACTTACTCTCCCCCTCTCCCAGCCACGCGCACTCAGAATCGCGTGAAAAACACGTGTTATCCGATTTCTATACTCCACTCGAATAGGCGCGATCCGCGAAACGCGGAACCTAACGGAAAAGGCCCGCATTACACGCCCGAGCATCAGCACAGAGTACATATAGAGCACACCTATTTCACCTCGCACAGCAAGTTGTTATGCACGATAGCTGCACTTGTTACCGATAGCGCTTTGTCGCGCCAGAAGCGGAAGCGCGACGATATATCTCCCGCTCCCCTGAATCTCTTGCGATCGGGCGGCAATAAATTGTGCGCGTACAAAGGCTTTCACCGAGTTTCACTTCCTCAGTTGTTCGGTGAACCATGGCGGATCTGAGACACATCCCGCGTGCTTGCTCCGAGGTGACTCGACAAAGCCAGCGGGAGGCCTTATTACTCAAGTTCGGATAAAGAACTACAACTCTGATATGAACCGGTGGTGTTTCGCGTTCAAAACACACACACACACACACACACACACACACACACACACACACACACACACACACACACACACACACACACACACACACACACGATGTGATTGAGTCACGCCATATAGCGAGGGGCTCCGGAAATTATAACCACATGGGGTTGTTTAACGTGCACAGTCATATAGAGTAAACGGACCTCTATAGCACTTTCGCCTACATCGAAAATGCGACCGCTACGGCCGGGATCGAACCCACGGCCTTCGGTTCCGCAGTCAAGCGCCATAACTATATACTAGAACAGCGCGCCGGACGGAAGCACAACTCCGGGTCGTCCAGCTTGCTGAAGATGCCGCTATGCTGTGCTTTTTGGTCTCGTGGATAGGCTAACACGCGAAAAATCGCTTTACACTTAAGTGTCCCTTTGTATTGACACGTTCCGTTCGGTGACCAATGTCCAAACGACAAGGAAGGAATCAAACGGCCCGGGGCAGCCAGGAAACTGTCCCATCTAAGAGAGGCACATTGTCTGACCAAGTAAAAGGAACAAAAAGAACATAAAAGCAAGTTCGAGGAGGAAGGTGCCAGAAGGACCCCGGTGGACCGACGCATTCGCATCCTAAATAACTCGTAACCCACAAGACCCCGTTACGTAACTTGTGCTGATCGGGTCCGAATCAGTGATGCAATCATCCCGTTGATTGACAGTAAAGGAGGGGAGTGATGCCGTAAACCGCTAATAACGACGCCCCTGCTCACCTAAAACGCATTCGTGTATTATGGGTACCTGACCACAAAGGTTTGTTTCTTTAAACGAAACTGCCGATTCACTTAAAGGTGTTGCTTTGTGCACCAGTAATCCGGGTCTATACAGCAACATACCTAACCGGCCGCTATAAGTTTCGCACGGTGTACAGTCACAAAAATGATTGTCTGACCCAGTATTGACGGCTTCTCCAGGTTACAAACACCTCTTATTCCACCTGGCGTAGCGTTATTATGCGGCACAAGGATGATGGAGGTTGCCATCACAGAATTACGTCGTCGAGTTCCCTCCCTGAAAAGCTTCCCCGCTACGCCCCTGCTGCAATAAGGAGGAAACTGATTCACCACATTTTCTTTTTTCTATACCTTGTCGCGGCTTCAAGGTTAAGCTAAAGAGAAGTTTCGAACCAATTATTCATAACCTAGGCTTGGAGTTTACCGAAATGACTATTCCCCTCTATCGGGTATGTGTCATTTCAGAAAGAAGAAGAAAACTACACAGGACGTACTGGTAAAATGGCTTTCACCATTCGTCGAAGCTTTGAATGTGTATAGAAACGTTGCACCATGTTCGTAAACCATCAAGACCCGTGCCTTCTATGTCTTCTTATCATATTCCCACGAGTACAGCAGTAAACTGGACGCAGTTAACCAGCTGCGAACCGGCTCCGATTCATTTCATTTGTCTCTGCTTCGAGGGATGACGACAAAGTTCTAACGATGCCACTTCTTTGTATTAGCCGACGCCGTGAAAAAAGAAAACAAAATAAAAATGAAAGGGAGGTACAGTTTCGTTTTTACGGTATCATACAAACATGTCCATGGACGTGCGTGAAAGGATTCCTATACCATTTGAATGCCTGCACGGTTTTGTAAACACTACCTCGGGGAGGCAAAGGGCTCGCGGTACGTTATAAATAATGTTACGCAACGGTGACATCGATTTCTCAATGGTGCGGGCAAACTCGGGAACATCGATAGCGTTCGGAGGCCGCAGGAGGCACTCGCATTTGTATACAGCGCGGCTTCGAGGAAACTAAAGGCAAGGTATGCGATGGCGATGCCGAGACTCTCACCAGTGTTGTCGTCTTCTTCGTCGTCCTGGACAACGGCGGTCCAACCGGCATGACGATGACCCGCGCCCAAGCGCGGGTGAGTCTACCTGGCGCGGCCGCTACGCGCCGAGGTGGTAGTCAAGTATAGTACCGTCGCAGCAAAAGTGACCACAACAATAACAACAACACCGCCCGCCGTCACCACCACCACCGGGGGACTTCTCTCAATCACTCGCGCTCACGGAAGCGAAGGGTGGCACACATGGGGGTGGTGGTATAATAAAGCGTCGAGAGAAGGAAGGAAGCGCTTTTCTATCGAAAGCACCACCGCCACCACATAACACGCGCCGCGACTTTCTTGCGTCACCACAACAGGTCGAGACAGGTCCCGAGGAATGAAGAAGGGGTGGTGGAGGTGGTGGTTGCCAGCGTTTTCACCAATCCGCCACCGTCTCCTCACGCAGGACGACCGTGCCAGCGTCAAGCGCCGAAGACGACGACGACGACGACATGGCAGTGTGGAAGCAGCCTTTCCTTCTCTCTCTTCGGGAGCAAAACGCGACGCCGCCGGCGGCCACAAACGCTCCCGACGACGACGACGAGGAGGAATCAACCAGGGGTGCGCGCGCGCAGTCGCGGGGAAGAGAGAGAGAGAGATAATCAAAGGGGGGGAGGAGAGGGGGACAGCCCACGCGTAGCCTAAACGGAGGTGGGGGAGGGAGGGCGCAGAGTCGCAGCGCCGCTGCGCGCTAGCGCGCCGAAACTGTGCCACGGGGACCCCGGGCCGCTCGGATCAATGCCGCGCTAGCTGCTGCTTTGCGCCACTGCTGCAGTGCCTGGGAGAGGAGGAGGGCCTTCCCACTTCATCTGCGCATCGCTCGCCTCTCCGCCCTTCCTTCCTACCCCTTCCCACCATCTCCACTCTCCTCCTATTCCACACACACACAAACACGCGCGCGCGAGTGGTGGACGCAGAGCCAATTTACGCTCAAAGTGGGAATGAAAAAGGAGGGCTCCCCACAAGGTCTCTCTCCAACGGCGCGCCGCCGCTCAGAAGGCCTCTCTAACCAAGCGTAACGTACCCTATACACGCGGCGGCGTCAGGCTATACACTATCAGCGCGTCGACGGAAGCTCGTCCCCGACACAATACCGAACGTACCAACCCGTAACCCGAGCACTGACGGAGCGGCGACTCAAGCAAGAAACGTGGATTGCGAGTATTACGACAGCGGGCGAACTCGCGAGCGCCGGCTCGAAGTGGTCAATGACGTCAACGTTCGAATTGCGCTGACATCAATGCAGTACGAGAAAAAAAAAAAAAAAGGTGGGGGGGGGGGGGGGTGATGCTGTTAAAAGGGCAACACTCGCGTGGACGCCACGTCTCGATTTGGTGCTGTCGTGGGGAACAAAAGTCGCCTAGATCGTCAGCAGATGATTTGTACAGTAGGCACTGCGCTTACATCCATTAGAATTTACAGGGCGTCAGCAACATAAGGGGGCGCGTATTTGAGTGCTTCCTTTAACGCGGTACTGCGAGATGCTCACGACATCAAAGGCGACTCGAAGAATGCCCGTTTGTAAAAGCATAACGAATGACGTACACGGCTGCTCTATAGATAACCACGCCATGCATGTCACTACGAATCTGACTACCAAACGTGCACACGGCGGGAACAAAAGCGGGTGTATTAGCTATAGCGCTATAGGCAGATACGACTGATTCCGTCAGAACTGGGCACAGTAACGCCAGCGGGGCTTCTATAGGGCGGTGCCAGCCCGACAGATCCAACAGGCTTGCTTTGCTTCGCACATTGGGCGGAAGATACACTACAGGAAGCTTTCATGCAGTATGCGTTAGGCAAGCTTACTTTGAAAGCTTTTTTTTTTTTTCTTTTCTCAGGGTGGTGACATCGTCAAATGTCTTGCCGTTGCTTACAGCGAAATTTGGCACACTGCCACTGCGATTCTCTGCGCGGTTAGAATGGAAGTGGCACTGTACTGTACCACTTACATTGCCCGCGATAGCGTGTGCCAGTGATGATGCGCCGCATATATAAAGATGACGCTAGACCCGGAGAAGCGATTACTCCATGGGCACTGTATGTAGAAGCCTGTAGTCTGACATGCATATAACCACGCTTAAGTCATATCAGTGCGTACGAAGGATTTTATAAGATGATAGACATACGCCTGCACTGCATAGTGCCATCAGCCTTACTTCAAGGGGATATTGGAAAACAAACGAAAGAGAGAGAGAGACCGGAAGAGATGAGAGTCAGAAAACAGGTAGACCGTGGAGGACGCTTCAGGAGGATGACACTTAAAAACTGTCTGTAAGGGCTTTCGCCTGCTTTCCCGCGTTATCTCGTCGAGTACGCGTGGTGTTGCAAAAAAAAAAAAAGGCGATTACCGGGCTAATTCCGGCTTTACAGTGACACGCACTCTTACGGAGAAGCGAGAAATTACAAAAAAATAAGAGAAATGAAAAAGAAAAGAAAGAAAACGTACTCGCTTTCTTCTTGCGGACGGTGCAAGCGAGCAAAGTAGATTAGAGCAAGAGGCGAGCGAGCCCATAGGGGGGTTCACAAAAAGAAAAAAAGAAAGAGCAAGAGAGAACGCGCAAAGCCAGACAGCGAAGCGAGGGGAGACGACGGTCAAATGTCGGACCAGAATCGATCGACATCGGGCAGGCAAGGTCCGCTGGCGCGTGTCTAGAATCTTTTCACACGGGACGATCGACGACACTCCAATATCGTAGGATGTGCCTTCGATAATGTGTGCGCGAGACAGACAGACAGACAGACAGACAGACAGACAGACAGATAGATAGATAGATAGATAGATAGATAGATAGATAGATAGATAGATAGATAGATAGATAGATAGATAGATAGATAGATAGATAGATATGGCTACCCTGCACTGGCAAAGTGATGAAAAGTTGCGCTCTTTCGTTTTCTAGAGGTAAGTCCACACTACGTACAAACACACTCACACACACAAAAAAAAATCATTCAGCCGCTGTTAGAAGCGTTGTTATAAGTTGCTATAGCGTCTAAAGAACGGGAAGCAAATCTTTTGTGTGTTACTGTACATTGGCAGGCGCACTAGGACCCGGAACCGTCACCTGAGAGGTCCAATATTGCCTATCATCGCTATACAAGCCAGACGGTGACACACGACACGTGTTATGACTTCGTTCATACGTCATCAGTGTTCGCGATCCCAAGGCCGCGAGGGGATTCAACATCCCGGCCTTGATGTATAGCGAGCAGCTTCAGTTGTAGCGAGGGCTTTGCGCGGGGCAAACTTCGGAACCACCGTCACACCTGTATACTTCGAGCGTACTACATGCCTATTGTTTGCCTCTTCGTTCGCGTATGGACACAATCGAACGCAGACCGTTTGCCCTATAACGTAATGAGCTATCGGCGACAGGTTTACCACATAGCTGCAGGGGACTAGTGAATCTTGTTCGTCCAGCAAACATTTGCGTAACGATGAGGAGAGTGTCCATCACACGCGATCGATGACCAATCACGACTGGCAGGAAGTTACACGATCGAGACATCGGCAGCGGCGCCGCGCCGTGGCCTTCATGCCGACGCCAGCACGCACACTTGCGTAGGTGTATACAAACCGAGTGGTCAGGGTGGGGCACATTTCAGTTCCCGAGGCGGGACGGGCCACAGCCTCGTATTGATTGGCGGCGGCGGCGTATAGTACGCAGGCCCTTGACCTATAGACTGTTAATAGACGAAGCGTGCCGGTGTTGCCTATACATAACGCGCTGTTGGGCGACGACATTGTAGTCGCTCGATTAGCGGAATGAGATGACTCGATCTCTCTCGCACACGCATGTCTACTTACAGTATTATCATAATGCTGCAGTTAAGCGATTACATTAACACACACGGGGGGCACAGACGAGGCTATAGAGACCAGTGTTCCAAACCCAGCTCGCGGTTCCGCTCCCGAGAGTGTGTGCTCGAGTTCGCATGGCAGCTTCAAAACGGCCCAGCCAAAGGCCAGGCGGTCAAGAGGCAGAGAGAGAGAGAGAGAGAGAGAGACGAACCGCAGGCGCGCCCTGCAGCTCTTGAGCTGAGCTCGGGGGCAGGATAACAAGAAAGAAAGAAAGAAAGAAAGAAAGAAAGAAAGACCGCTCCACCGCCGAGGCCTCTCTCTCTGGCTTCTCACTGTCGGGTAGTCCAAAATTAAACCGCGGCACGCAGACGCGTGGGACTCTGCCAGAGTACCCTCCAGCCCCCCGCCACCCCACCTATAACACAGCTCCCACTCGGGACGACTTCTATTGGGGCTCACCTCGAGGGTGGAATGGCCATTAATACCGCGAGAAGAAGGACCATGCGCCGTCTCTCGCTCCAACGCGCAGCAGCACCGGCTCTTCGAGGACCCAAGCGAGCCCTGCCGAATCGGACCCCCGGCCGACGTGATAAACAACACGCTCGAGTCGTATAGTATACGTGCAAATTGAGCTGCACTGCCTCTAAGCCGTCGAAGACGGTTCCGAGGAAGAGCGCGAATTCATCAATTATGACGTTTTAGGTCCTATAACACAAAAGTATATGATTGCGAGGGACGTGACGTCATTATGAGAAAATCCGTACCTTTATTATTATTATTATTATTATTATTATTATTATTATTATTATTATTATTATTATTATTATACGTTGCTTAAGGAGACGATTACACCTTCATAGAGTGCCGGCTGCTCCTTTTCGCAGACAAGACGGTGTTAGCACGTCATATATATGGTAAAGCAAACGACAATAAACTCATAAAGGCGGTTCGTATAAATAAGTCCAGCCCTGAACAATCTCGGAGTGCACTGTCCATAAACGTGCCTACACGAAAAACAACGCAAATGATGGCAATTCAGATAGCACTCAACCTAAAATTTCATATAAAATGGAGTCGTGCGAACACCAAATGTTTTTTGGCGCAGAGCTCTACATTTACATACAAAGTCTACTCACAAAACAACATAGACATTCACACAAAAAACGTACTGACTGCGATTAATTACTTTGTGTTGCTTAAAACTTCAGCGTCTCGACCCCTACCTCCCTCCCCTCCAAATGAGGACAACCGCGGCCAGGAATCGCACCCGCGCCCTCGACCTTGGTAGTGCGACAGCTCAGCCGCTAGGCCACCACGACGCCGCCATCCCCCTCCCCCACGCACACAGGGAGAACGCGCAACGCGAAGCGCGCAGCTCCGGCGAAGCTTTCTTCACTGCTCGTACAGCGAGTAAAGAGGAGAAGCCCAACTCGGAGGCGGAAAAGCCGCTCTGCGCATCTTATCCGCGCAGCCGGCGGGCGCCTATCCAGATTAATTGAGCATATTCTGCGCAGGGGGCGCCTTCGAGTGGTTTGGATCGTTCGCACCCCCCCCCCCCCTCCCCCCCTTTCCAGATCGTGCCAACCGAATGAATTATGCCAGACGTGAGGCCCTTGTTTGAGCTCTCGAGAACGTTCGTGCATGTGCATTCAGCATTCTTCGATAAAGTTCGGTGCATATGGGCTGCAGCTTGTATACCCCGTCTAAAGGGTGTCTTAATAAATTTCCGTTCTTTGTGGAAGCCACCACACCAGCCTTGTGTGGCAAAAGGACTTATCCTCAGCGAGTCGACTCTGCTGTACAGAGTCAAAACGGGGTCAGCATGCACTCCCGCATGGTCTTGTAGTAAAGTTGAGGTTGATGCTTCGCCATTGCGTAAGGAGTGCAATGAAGTGGGAGACATTGACCACTACACATCTGGTCCTGCAAGCGCTTTTGCACTAAAAGAAACGCACTCATGGACAACACGAAAGAAAGGAGGGTTCCCACACGCCAGCACTGAACAAATTATATATCCGAAAGGTACACGGACTGTTCCCAAGAAGGTGTCTTGGCCCTGCTTATAACATTTCTCCAAGAGACAGAATTGAGTGACACGTAGTGTGCGGGGTTTTAAAAATGTCGAAATCCATCCTCGCCGACAGAAAAATCTCTCGCTCCAGCAGACATACTGCGACCGGATGTCACGGTCCTACAAGATGTCGTTGTGCTGTGAGACATCAATGTGCTACGAGACGCCATAGCGTTACCATTCGTCAGCGTGTAACCATGCATACGACACTGCGTAACCAAACGTCTTGTTACCAGACGGCACTGTAAACAGGCGTCATCGTGTAACCAAATTAAGCAGCAATCAGACTAAACTGTGTAACCAGTCGTTACCATACGACAACGCAGCCACACGTCATCGTGTAACCAGATGAAGCCTCAACCAGGGAACACTGCAACCAGACGGCACTGGGTTACCAGGTGCAATTTATCGGGCTTCGCACCCTGCTGCAATGGAAAAGCGACGCTGTTTGTATATAGTTCCACACGAAGCGAGAAACAGCAATCCCTCTCCATTCATACCCCCCTTCTTCCGTACGCTTCCAAACGATTGGCAGGATATCGGAGATTTACGCAAAGCAGGTTGACTGAGACAGAACCCCATATATGCTTTTGAAACAGGACACGGCCGCGGAAACAAACGCAGCTTTTCCTCCCCCACAAAGCAGGAGCGCGTCTAAGGTCGACGGGCGCATTTTTCAACCCTTTGGGAACGGCACGAAAATAAACGGGTGCGGTTGAGACACCCCCATCAACCCCTCGTCGGCGCGGGGAAAACCGTTACCGGGAGGAGAAGGTGTCGGCATCCTCCAAACGAGGAGTCAGGTATGTGTGTGCCGCTCGGTGTCTTGGTAATTTTTTTCCCGTTACTTTGGAGGGGGGGGGGGGGGATCAGGGACACACAAATGGACGGGGGGGGGTCTCGCTTTTCCGGGTCGCCGAAACACATTGTGAACACGAGACGTCGGTTCTCGTTTGCGAGGAGACAAAATGTCTCTGGCCGGAGAGAACACAGATTTACGAGGACACCGGCCATTTCAAGACAAATTACGGCTATTTTTTATTTCTATTTTTTTTTTCGTTCTCTTTTTCGCACGCCCGCACATCAAGCAGTTACCACGGCTATTAGCCGAGACGTAGCCATCAGCTCGGCCTCTGGCGACGTTTACGGCTAGCAGTTGTAAACCGTTAAAAGGCCGGCAAAGTGGGAAGAGAGGAGACAAAAAAAAAAAAAGAAAACAACTGCACCAGACCGAGGACCTGCACGAGGCAGCTGACCCAAAGCCGAAGCACTACACTCTCCTTCGAACATAACGACGAACACAACTGGCGCGCATATTATCTTCAAGTTTAGCTCGTTTCTGCACAGACTTAAGTGCGCGCGGTTTAATTTACGAAGCTCGCGAACGGAAGGCTTCGCTGGCGTTCGTGCAGAAAGGCCAATGTCCTCATGCAGTATTCGCAGACGCGGTTTTTGTCACGCCTGCTTTCTTGCCCTGGCAAGTCGTTTCCGCGGGTAGTAAACTGCGCGGAAGGACAGCGAGCGTAACGTGAATCGTATAGCCTCCGAGAATAGGTTGCGCGAGTGCTGCGCCGCGCCCGATCCCGGAGGCCGTGCGTTAGCCATATAGTTTCTTTCAAGACTTTTGGAGAAAAAGAAAAAATAGTAACGCCGCAGTCGAGCATGCAACCAAACACTTGCCTGACGTCTTCATACTGCCCACATCTCCGAGCAATCGGTTTATTTATAAACACGCGTCAAAAGAGCTTTGCGCAAACGCATGTTAAATATTCTGCTGAGCTGCGAGGAAGCGCTCCAGTCCAGTGGTCTTTCTTATCGTCCAGTGCGGTTAATTCACTTTAATTCAACCAAAATAGCAATGTCGTCTGTTCAATCGCACGTCACAAGATAGACGTATTCACTGCTAGTTTTCATTGCTAGTTTCTCCGCTTATATACAGGAATATATCGTTGAAAACTAGTGAATTAACGGAATGGGGAGGATTTCAGAAGCCAGAATGACAAAGCTTAGACAGAACTGCGCAGTCGATCAATCATCCCCGCGATGACCACGACACCAAACTTCCCGCTAATAGGGACATTTAGCTCCATGCATGACGTAAACGCCGCATGCACGGCGGAGTGTACAACCTGTCAGTGAATGCGGTAACTGTTCCCCTAGAAAACGCAGCGCCATCGAGGAAGGGATCCACCTCCTTAAATAAGAGACAAACCATAGCAAGGAAAAGAAAAAAAAAGGACGAAAGAAAATCAAACAGTCTAATCATAGCTGAAGCGCGTCAAGTGCCAGCGTATCAGCACGGCTGGCCGGAGTATTCCACGATGTGAGACAATGTTTCGCTGTAGCGGGCAAACGAATCGCACGTTTCTGCGAATCCACTCAAAGAAACGCCATCGAATTTCCTCTCTTGTCCGGCTGACTGATTTCCCTATACACAGCCACCGGCACACCACTGTTCCCCTATGCGTGCGAAGGCATTGAATATCATCGATTTTTTTCTCCTGCTCAAAATGTCACGGCTGCTCATTTTCCTGAACGCTTGTCGATATTAAAGACCGCTGTATATGGCATACAGCAAGAGTTGTAAGCCGTTCTAGCTCATTTGTAGACTTTTTTCCCTTCTCTCTCTCTCTCTCTCTTTTCATAGTGACTTGAAAATGAAGCAAGATCAATTCCGATTAGAGTTCAGCTAAGGTGCTCGCATTTCCCGTGCCCTTGAGAACCTTCGTCGCCGGGAAGAGATAGATTTGGTCGCAGAAACAGGACGCCGAAAGCCAAGAGGTGACGGCCCCGCAGGTAGCTACGTGCCATAAAGGGGACCACGTCAAGGTGACCCCCACCTCAGTGCGTGTGTGTTAGCGATGGAGGTTCCTCCGCTATCGTCTCTTCGCCGGGAGAGAAGCGAAGCCAACCTGCAGAGTTGCGTGCACTGTCATACCGGCGAAGCCAACGTTTGCCGCACTGAGCGTGTGTAAAAGGCGCCAGCGTAAACAATGCGCCGGAGTAACTCGGGTAGCGAAACACTCACTACGTTTCTATCTATATCCGCGCGGTACAAAGTCAACACGCACACGAACACAAAGAAATCGCACGCCCACCGAAAGCGGGCCTTGTTACGTCACATCGAAAGCACGCGGACAGAAGCCAAGCGGCGCACAGCAGCCGGGAAGGGCAGGTGCCGCTCATCGACCAGGCGGCAGCCAACAGCTGTTCCGACTGCCCCGCGGAGGAAGGAGGCGAGCTTCACCGCCTCGCACTGACGTCGAGTGGCGCAGCAGCACCACCGCCAGAGTGCGGATGAGAGAGTCAAAGTCGCGATCAACGTTGATCAGCGGCGTCCATCCCTGACGCACTCTCCGCTTGCTGCCTGACGTCACTCAACCCCCCACCCCCCTTCCTTACACCGCTTCCGCGCTCTAGGCCAGATTCTGCGCCGCTTGTCGATAACAAAAGCGCGTAATGATGAAAACTGGGACTTGACGTCAGTGGCTAGGTGGCGCTGGCTCGAAAGAAAAAGAAAGAAAGAAAGAAAGAAAGAAAGAAAAAGAAAGAAAGAAAGAAAGAAAGAAAGAAAGAAAGAAAGAAAGAAAGAAAGAAAGAAAGAAAGAAAAAGCTTGGGTGAGGCGCTCTGCTTAACCTTTGCTGTTAGTGACCACAGAGAGTGCAGCGGTGTCAATCTTGCACTCTTATTTCCCATAGCGTTGTTTGGTTCTTCGCTCGCGTTTTATTATTGCGCAATAATTTTTGTGTATTAGATTAGATAGATAGATAGATAGATAGATAGATAGATAGATAGATAGCTTTATGTAGTTGGTTCTTCATTGGAGCGCGCGATGCCGCGCTAAAGAACGCAGGACGACTAAAGAAACATGTAAAAAGGAAATACATAAAAAAGATTATATATATATATATATATATATATATATATATATATATATATATATATATATATATATAAAGAGTGCTCGTCGTCGTCTGTCTTCAAGGTCCCACTGTGTCGCCTTCGCGCTGCAACACTTAAACGAGACAGCGGCGGTTCTCCTGATGACCGGCCAGCACTTGACGACTAAAACGCTTTTCCCTAAGTGACTCCACAAGCGAACTCGTTTATTTTTTTTTTTATTTCGCGTCGCTTATTATTTGCTCATTGCTTTCTGCTCACAGGACATTGCGTCAAGTTTTTATTTTCTTCTGGTCCATCAACTCTTTTCTCCTCCCTTCCCTGCGCCCTTTCACTTTCGCAGCGGACTCATATGCACAACAGTCGTAGCAGTTACAGTTACCGGGCGGTGAACAGTGACTTCACCAGTTATTTCAATAATTTAACTTACAAATTCAGGCAGCGCTGGTCAGCTCGACAAGCTTTAGTCCTACCTCCTTGGTCGCCCTCGTCTCACGTTACCAAAGACTGCATCATTTCACGATTCAGAAAACTCAATGCCCGAGTTTGCTTCTTTTTTTTTTTCCTCTATTATTTTCGTGCTTCACTCTTCCGGTCTCTCTTTCCCCAAGTGGCCTCCCCTTGCAGATGTGCGCGTCAGCGATGGTTCTACGCTGGTTATACATTATCTGCCACGGACTCTCTCTTTTTCAATATTGAGCCCGTACGAAGGAGCAGTTACACACAAATAATGTAGGCTTTATAATATTATAATAAAGTCTACAAGGGTGCCTATTTGGGCTTGTTGGTACACAGTAAAATAGCTTGTAGCACAAGGCAAAAACAAACGAGAAAGAAGATTGTTGTTATTGTTGTTATGTGGGGTTTAACGTCCCAAAACCAGCTCTGATTATGAGAGACGCCGTAGTGGAGGGCTCCGGAAATTTTGACCACCTGGGGTTCTTTAACGTGCACTGACATCGCACAGCACACGGGCCTCAACATTTCGCCTCCATCGAAATGCAGCCGCCGCAGCCGGGATTCGATCCCGCGACCCTCGGATCAGCAGCCGAGTACCTTAGCCACTAGACCACCGTGGCGGGGCGAAACGAGAAAGAAGAAGTGCGTGTGTTACTTCTTCATCCTTGCTTGTTTCCGCCTTATGCTACAGGTCAGTAGACTTCCTAGCTGGATTGGCTTCGCTCTGTACGTTGGCTGCGGTTTGCGCGGATACGGGCCGGCGGTTTGCACCCGATAACAGTGCTCGCCTCTCGCTGAGCCCTTATCCCGGAGCTTTACGAAACCTCAACGACCGCCAGACGTTTACGACCCATCTCGTCATTACAGGAGGAGAACGTACACAAAGGGTGCAGTCGAGATATCGCCGATTAGATTAGAATGTGGGGTTTGGGAAACACTTGCCTCTATTCCACCGACTCGTGCACGGAGTGGTTATCGAGGTGACGCCAGATTCCCGGTGCCACCCCCCCTCCCCCCCCCCTTTTCTCTTCAAGCGCGGTGTCGTGCATATCAGAACGACGACGACGATAGCAGCAGCAGCAAATGTGATCCCGACGGCGACGGTACAGATAACGACCTCTCCAGCCACGCCACTGTTATCACTGCGTGGTGACCTGCAGGCAATCCCGACACCCCGGCGGACGACAGCCGCGATCGGCACATGGAACGCGTGCCCCTAGAGCGGGGCCTCTGTACGCCAGCCGGGCACTGTGAAAAATGCCCCGATGCCGTGAAGTCGTGGGTTCGATACCGCCGGACATGCGCGTTCGTGAGCCGTGATGACGTTTATCGCAGCGGGGGTTGAGCACTATTCTGAAATAGCCTGACTTTCGCACGGATATCACATGGTCGTGATTACAGATAACAACGCAATTATGGTGATGTGTGTGTATGTATGTATGTATGTATGTATGTATGTATGTATGTATGTATGTATGTATGTATGCGCATGTCGACAATGAGGCAGTTCAACCACGACAAAAATAAGACTATAAGGGGCACGTTTTTGCCTAATAAAATATAGTGCCTCGCCACGTGCAATCACGTGCACAGAACGACAGCAGAAACCCTCCCGCCGCTGCGTGCACAGAAGCGTGCTCGGGTGTAGGTGTCAGACGACGCATGTAAAACAGCCAGACAACGACAGCCCGCGCTGAATCAACGCCGGCTGAATGGTCTCGCTCAGCCGAGCGCGGTGCGGGGCATGATATAGGCGTCAGCGCCGGTTCATTCACGCCACAACGCCGGCCCGATGCCGGCCATGCGAATCAACTCAGCACAACACGTGGAGGCCCTATAGCTCGCCGCACCTGAACGCGCTTGGCTGAGCACGCACGCGCTAAGCTACGCACACGAGGGCGGTAGCACGTGCCGCACGCGGCTACTGCATGCGAGCACAGAACAACGACAACATCGTCGCTCGTCCGCCGGTGTACTGGTTACGATGCTCGGCTGCCACCCCCCCAAAAATTACACCGTCTCCCGGTAAAGGGGACCATGAGGCGATGCGAAGCCACACGGGGGGTGCACACCGCGTTTGCATCGGTTTGACGCTAGCAGACGCTGCCTGCGTCAGCGTTGTCTCTCGCAGGCGAGGACTCGTTCCTTGCGAGCTGGTAAAGCGTTCATCGAAAGAAAGAGCGTTTCCATAGTCAACGCGGGCCGTTCGGAGAGGAGGAATGCCGTTCGGAGAGGAGGATGCGCATGCGCAGTGCGGGTGTGGAAGCCGCACGGCGGATGGATGGAGGGAGTAAGTGAGTGACATAGCCCCAACCATAAGCTGCTTCGCTCTAAAACACGGGTTCGATCCCGGCCGCGGCGGCCGCATTTTCGATGGAAGCGAAAATGCCAGAGGCCCGCGTACTGTGCGTCGTCAGTGCACGGTACAAAGAACCCCAGGTGGTCGAAATTTCCAGAGCCCTCCACTACTTTCCCTCCTTTCTATCTCTTTCAGTCCTTTTTTCCTTACCACTACGGACGCTTAGCTGTGATCCCGACATGGGCTGCAGAAATTAGCGTCCTTTCCTCAACCGAACCACAGCATGTCTGCGCCCACGGCAGGACAAAGGCCTCTCCCATATAGATGTAATTGCCACCATGTTGTCCCCGAAAACTTCCAAGTTTGATCCCAACTGCCCGCCTGACTTGTTGCCGCACACTGCCACGCTCGCGTTCTCTATATATGCTATAGGTGTCACCCTTAATCACCAACGGTTACCTTGCCTTCTCAGTACCAGGCCCTGCCCACGCCCATTTCTCCTTCTTTACTTCTAATAGTAGATGTAATTAACACGCGTTTGTGCCTTGACGCACTCCGCCTTCTTCTTGTCTCTTAACGTTACAACGATCATTTCCCGTTCCACTGCTCGCTGCTTCGTCCTCCGTTTAAGTTGAACCTCTTTGGTGAACTCAGCCCCGCACTTAAGTGCTAGTATAGGGACACCTAAATACTCCTTACGCACACTCTGTGCGAGGGTCTGGGTGTGGCCGCTATATCAGCGCAGATTTACTACTTGAACGTCAGTGTCACGTGGCACTAAAGCATGACGTCATCGCACGTCATCTAGTGACGTGAACGCTTCGTCACATGACTTTTGCTATCACCGGCCGTGAACGACGCTATCTATCTATCTATCTATCTATCTATCTATCTATCTATCTATCTATCTATCTATCTATCTATCTATCTATCTATCTATCTATCTATCTATCTATCTCAGTAGTTGAGTCTTGCAAGCGGCATTCTGCTTTCAAAAAGAAAGGAAAGTTCAGTTGTGAGGATACAGCACGTCTCGTTCCATCTTCGTTCCCGTCCCGAGCACTTGTACCGAAATACCACGGAGCTATGAGAGAACGCCCACAGATCTCACAGCCCCAAATAAAGATGGGCACCCTTTGCGACGGGCGTCATCTGTCACCCAGATGCCTGGCACATGCGGCGGCAAGGACGTCGTCCGATGTCGCGCTCGAGCTTCAGCCGCAAGCAATGCGCACTCGTCGACACTTCAGTACAACGTCGTGCCCACAACGTCGTGCCCACTTCGAGAGATCTGTGAGGTACTGAGTTGAGCGCGAAGGCGGCGTGCCAGAAACCACGTCACGGCGTTCAGGGGATCGGGCGGGCAGGCCGCCTATGTACCGAACTGTATACCGCATGGGAAGGTGCTTCCGTGCCCCCCCCCCCCCCTTTACAGGTGGGGGCCTTCACGAGCGACGAACGTGAGCGCCCTCGATTAATCCGCACACACTGCAAACGCAGCACAACTATAGCATGGAAGTCCGCGGACCGTTGCGGGCCGTTTTTAGACCTTGGCAACCCCGGGCGCGAGAGCCAGCCCGAATGATGTAGTGCGGTCCCTTGCTATATAGCTACCTAGTGAAAAAGACAAGAGAGAAAGAGGGGAAAGTAAAAAAAAAAAAGTGGCTGTTCATTCTGGGTGTCGCATAAACATACAGAACACAAAGTATACCACCGTACTTGACATTCAGGAATTTCCCTTTTATTTTTTTATTTTTCTTTTCAATGCCCTCGCTTGCTATAGCCCCCTTGTAAAAAGACAGAGACAGAGGGGCGAAAAAGAGGAAAAAGAAAACAAAAACAGTGGATGTTCACTCTCGGTGTCGTATAGATATACAGAACACAACGTAGCACCGTAACTGTCATTTAGGAATTTGACTTTTTTTTTCAATGTCACAGGTACCGAGTGACACTCTTGCTTATCTCGCAGCGATTCCGATTCACCTCGTCCAACGACCGTAGACGAGATTAAATGGAACAATTAAAATTAAAAAAAAAAGGAATTGTGATGTGCTGTATCTGACAGCTGTGACATCGAGGCATAGGCCCTTTTATAGTAAAAAGCCTGCACACCTCGTGTTCGATGCGTGACCACATCAACAAATCACCGCCAGGTCTATCACCATCTCAGAGAGAGAGAGGGTAAGGAAAGGAAGAGAGGTTACCATCCCCGAAAGATGCGCCAACTTATACTATGCCTGGTTGACTTGATGATGATAGTGGTGATTTCTCAATACAATGACAAGTGCCCATTATGGAAGAGAGTCCACTAACGGGGTGGGTAGAATCATCGAATAATAATAATAATAATAATAATAATAATAATAATAATAATAATAATAATAATAATAAAAATAGACAAGGTCAAAATAGGTAAACGATCGAGGCTATGAAAGAAACTTGCACAAATAAGCAACAGCCTGTGTAACAGCACAGCAGTTGGTTTTTTCTACACCGCTGTAGCCTTCTTTCACGTCCCGTGCGTGTCGTTCTCTCCGTTTCTTCTTTTCTTTTTTTTTTCTATTTGCAGAGATGTATACTAACTTGCCGAGCCAGCTATATTCTCGCAGTCGGGGATTGTTTGACAGCTTCGCAAAACGTGACCCGCGCGTAACACGTGCCTGGATCTCGACGCCGAGTTTTCTCGACAGCCGTGTAATATACACATAGATACATACGGTCCCTCCCCTACTGCGTTAGCCGTATTGTATCTGCACACGCAGAAAAATGTGCCCGACTTAGACCCGCCGGACGCAGACGTAACGCACTGTCAGCCAATCGGCGCGGCTCGTAAAATCGATCCGCACTCAAAGCACTCAGTGGACACGGACAGCCGGAAAGAATGGGCCAGACGGTGGCGACACTGTCGGCATTCCGATGTCCCACCAGGACGGCCT
Organism: Hyalomma asiaticum; assembly: GCA_013339685.2. Taxonomy (NCBI): domain Eukaryota; kingdom Metazoa; phylum Arthropoda; class Arachnida; order Ixodida; family Ixodidae; genus Hyalomma; species Hyalomma asiaticum. The sequence goes on from CM023487.1 coordinate 12,463,733, forward strand.
GACTCGGCTATTTCATAATCAGGATGATACACTTCGTCTCGAAGACGGGGTCTTTCCATGGGCCCTGTTAAATTCATTTTTTTGTAGGAGGGTGCGATTAACAGTTTCCAAAGAACTGAAATACCGCATTTACTCGCGTACTGCAGCGCTGGCTAACGTTGGCGACCTGTTCGATCAGTGGTGGCCAGTATTCAAAGGCGTTCGCGTGGGAGAGAGAGAGAGAGAGAGGGACGCCCCCTTATCACATCAGGGGGGTGCAGAGGTTGCCACATACCTTTAGATTATTGTATTATGACCGCGGCCCTATAGCTCTTGAAGTAATAGTTATGGCGCTAAAACAACGGGACACAGAGAAGACAAAACACACACTGGCGTTTTGTCTTCTCTGTGTCCCGTTGTTTTAGCGCCATAACTATTACTTCATAAAATGAACTAATTAGCTCAACAACGTATCCTATAGCTTTGCGGGAGGGGGTCGGTAGGAGGGGTAAGCACCAAAGCGTGTCTTCGACCCCTTCCCCCTCCCCCCCTCCCCCAAAGGCAAAACGCCAATGCTAGTGTTATTGTGTTACGGTGGCTAGCCATACTAGCCTCAGCTTGTGCTGACACAAGTTGGCAAGAAAGTTGCAAATGTTAGCTGGGTGGCTTTGCAATGTTCGTGCTATGGTATCATCTGCCTTCACACAACTTCACTTGAAGTTAGGCAAGCTGTGTGGGACCGGGCTACGGAGTTGGTATCGCATTTCTGCAAGCGCAGCGCAGTGCAATGCGCACACAAAATGCAGCGACAGGGATCAGCGAACTTACAACCACACGTCTGTTACAAGAATGCACGAAATGAACCTCACGCAGATGCGCGCAACTACACTCTCTCATACAGGTCAGCAAAACTTTGAACTTTTACGTTTCGCGAACTTACATGGACAGAGGTGTAGTGTACTCGCTATCGGGTCTGTAAGGTTATATACCTGTTTCTGTAAAGGACGACGGTCGAAAGCCAGCGTTACTGAACCTGTCCTGCGCTGCACCCGCGGAAAGAAATCGAGTGATTACATTGTCTTCTTTCTTTCTTTTTTTCTTTCATTCATTCCTTCTTTCTTTCTTTTGGCTGTTCACGCACAATAGAGCCTTCTCATACTTGCACAGCTAGCTTCCCTGCAATGCAGTGGCGGCGTAGCGCCCATTCCCGTAAACAGCGTGGTATGCGCAGTTCGCATATAGCGCTACATGCGATGAAAAAGAAAAAAAAAAAAAAACGTAGACTCAGCTATGCGACGTCAACGTGCAGAAATGACAATTACTCCCCACGCAGCACGCATGCGCAGGTTCAAGAATGCGTGCGTACATACATTCCCGCAGACTGCGAGTTTAAGCGGTCTTTTACCGCCGCATTATACGGATACGTCGATACTGCACAGCCCTTGTTGCCAAGTCAAGTCAAGCCGGGTGCCGAGCCGCCGAGCCAAGCAGCCTCTTACATCTGGGTCATTGCTTCGGCAACGCTCCAGACGTGATGTATAGCTCCGAATCCTGTTCATTTCCAACCTTGGGCTATACACTATACCACCGTCCATCTGCATGCGCATCTGCAACGCGTTACATTAAGTGGAATGATACCGGAAATAGTGCAGAGACGTTGAACAGCGACGGTTGTCCTGGCCTATATATGCAGTGTCTGACCACTGTAGCACTATAGGTGCCTTACCTCATTTACTCGTATACAACCAGCAGTACACGTGTTGCATGGTGTTAGCACTCGTCAATTTGTCGGCTAGCGCTGCCCGGTTGAAGGATAAGGTTAATTGGAGTACTGGCTGAATTGTGAATAATGTCAGTCCACTGGCCAGTGGCTTTAGCCAGTGGTAATACCACTGGCTAAATAGTGGCTATTGTCAGCTGGTGCAGGCTACAGAGTAGACAACGCGCCGTATGTCTTCTTTGCTAATTGTCGCTAAGTGTTAACCGATGTCAGCAATTGTTGCAAATAAACTCAGTTACGTTCAGCAAGCTATAGAGCGGCCAACGTGAAGACTAAATGTCTGACACTCTTTGCCATCGAAGGCTATCAATGGTAGTCAACGCCGGCTAACTGTATAGCGCAGGCTACACACGATCAAAGCTATTCGCTAATGTCAGCTCGCGCCTTTTTTTTTCTCACCCTTGTGCTGAAGCCAACAAGCGAGAGCACGTTGTATATAGTGAAATAAAGATTCATTCATTCATTCATTCATTCATTCATTCATTCATTCATTCATTCATTCATTCGTGTTGTCATACGTCGGCTCAAAGACGTATTTCGCTATAAACAGCACCTAACGCGCTCTACACCTGACAATGCCCACCAAGTTTCCCGTTCCTGCTTCCTTTTCCATATATTCGCTTCCAGACCTATACACGAATGACTGCAAGTTGACAGGCCTTTTCTCGGCGCATTATGCAGATGCAGGCCCTCAATGCCGACCAAGCCAAGCCAAGCCAAGGCGGGCCTCTTACTTCTGGGTCACCGCTTCGGCGGCGCTCTCTAGCCGTTCAGGCGTGATATAGAGACAGCCCTCCATACTTCTGCTTATATTCGTCTATAGTCTTTTTTATACTCGTCGATACAGAGCTAGGCGCGGCGTTTCACGGACCGGCCGTCCGTCCCGCGTCCTGACCCACGGCCGGCCACTTTAGCAGCAGCCGTTGCCATGGCGACCACGAATTCTGCGACGTTTTCGCCACCCCCCTCCGCTCGCATGCGCGACGCGCTCTCGCCGCATTAAATGTGTAACGTGCCCGGCAAGCGTATATTACGTGCCACTGTTTTATATTCAGCTCGGAGCGCTGCCGGGCGTGTGAATGAAATTACGGCATTCGCCACCGCACGCACGCATCGACATCTGTAAGAAAGAGATTATGCAGCTGCGTGATTGATCGGATTTGTATACGTTTGTGTATATGCGGGGTGTCCCACATAGCTTAGACCAAAGGCTTTTGAAAATGAAAGGCACTTCAGAGGAGAATTGAACCAAACGCATGCTATTCGCACTAGCCTATAGACTACCCAGGTTATATTTTATTTACCACCTAAAGACATTAATTATTTATTTTTAATTACCTAACTCTAATTATTGGCTGAAGACCCAAAATATGAACACTGAGCTGTAGAGCGCTTTCAGAAACCACCGACTGAATTGTTCCCTGTACGATATGTCTTACGCTGTTAATTTTTCCGCAGAGAGAAGCACTATGGCAGTGCGCTCGCGGTCCGTCACGTGGCTTCTTTTCAAATTCCGCGGCTTTCCTTTCTTTAGAACGCTCTGGCAGTTATTAACTACACATATGCATAGCCGTCGAGCAAGCGACGTCGAACGTCATCACGGAGAAATGGCAAAGAAAGTTGTTCCGCATAGGGTATACTGGTTCGTGTAGCAATACACGGTATATGGATATTTGCGCGTGTGCGTGCGCTTTCTTCCCGGCTTTCATCCTTATATATAAATTGATGTGCAGATAACCTTTACCACGAAAGTTGTTTCACTTCAGAAGGCAACGAGGTATACACCCCACACCACGTGGAAGTAAGTGTTTGCCTTGACACGAAGACTCGCGACGATGCGCGTTCAACGAAAAAACAGGCTTGCCGGAGTCGTACTTTTCTTTTTTTTATATAAATCCAAGGCGAGAAAAAAGTTGCGTGTGGGGAATAACCCGCCCGTGTGTGCAACGCCCACGTGAGTTTGCACAGCCTGGAGATGTTGCGAAAGACGACGTTGCAATACATACGTGACAGACCACGCGGCCCGCTGAGAGCGTGCCACATTCGGGTTAGGAGCATGCACTCTGTCTAGTTAGGAGCATGCGCTCTCTCAAGCACACCGGGCACAGAGTAACACGGCCATCATCATCATCATCATAATTAGGGGGTGAGGAAGCGCTGGGGCCGTGTCAGACGAGTTGGCTGAATGACTAAAGAAGCACGCACCTGTGCAATGCGCGGCCCGTGACGGGAGAACCACGTAAACGTTTCACGTATAACCATGGCTTTCTTTTTTTCTTTTTTTTTTCTTTAACATTTAGGCTCGTCTGCCTCGTTTTGGAGAGATTACGACAGAAGGGCAAGCCCGCCCTTGTTAGAACAACGCGGGCATTACCACAGACTAATGTGATGGAGTTGGGCGGCTGATAGACCAATGTAGTGAGGGAGGGAGGGACATGAAAACTTAAGAGGCAACGGATGAATAAGAAAAAAAAAAGGAAAAGAAAGCGAAAGCCGTAGCGTTGAGTTCAGTGTCCCATTGAAGTGCTGTGTACGTCCTTCAAGTTCTTTTATTTTTGCTTTTCTTTCCCTTCCTTCCTTCCTTCTTCCCCCCTCCCCCCCCCCCCTTCCCCCACGGTAGCTTGTTTCACAGAATTGAGCCAACTTTTGTACACAGACGCCGTGATGCAGAATGAGCCTATATAAGAGGTGCTCTCTTTTGTGTGTGCGGTATCCTGGGGACTATATATAAAGAGGCAGACAGGACATATAAGAAACAAATGGCCAGTTACACTGAAGCGAAATACCCGTGCTAAGGCATACAACGTTCTAACGAACGTGTGTGAGTGTGTGTGCGTGGTGTTTGTGTGTGTGTGTGTTTTGTGTGCGTGCACACGGCAACTTGTCAAGCATACGGAAAACAACACTCGTACGCAGTTCAACTTTCCGGAAGAACAACAATGCCAGGTCAGAAAAGAAATCGACGCTTCAGAAAAAAAAAAAAAAAAAAAAACTCACCTTACTGAAGAAGTAAACACGAAAAAAAGAAACACGAATATAAAAGCTGAGCGGAGAAAAAGGTGCAATCAGCCTTCATATTTCCCTCTATTTCCCCTAAACGACCCTCTTACGCCGATATTACCGAGCTTAAAAGAAAGCCTAAATGGGCACGCACTTTAAACGAATACGTAAGCTGCTTTAATGCCTCTTTAGTGTCTAAACAGTGAGGAGACATTCGGGGCACGGCTTAAGCTTTTCGCAAACACCGCGACGTCAGAAATGGGGCACCGCGTGGCTACGCGGACAACGTATGTTAGAGGGGCCTTTCGTTGGCACGGTGACCTTTTCGAGTTGTCTGTTTTCCTTCCTCTTTTCTTTTTTTTTTCCCCGGAAGCGCAGGCGACGCACCCGGGCCGCGCCTCATTTGACCACAAAGCTGTTGGTTCATTATTCTTTTTTTTTTTTTGGCTACTATACGGTGTAACACGGCACGTCGATCGCATAAAGCACAGGGTGGGGCAGCGTGGGATAGGGAACAAAAAGAGTGCAGAGCGATAGACTTGACAGAGAGAAAACGAAACAAAAAGGAAAAGAAAGAAACTTGGAACAACAACGAGGGGAAAGAGAGAGAGAGAGAGAGAGAGAGAGAGAGAGAGAGAGAGAGAGAGAGAGAGAGAGAGAGAGAGAGCTCTCTGTACCAAGTTCGTGCATCAAACGGAGCTGAAGTGCTCGCGATGTGGTCAGTCAGGAGAGCCAAGAGAAGGACAAAACGCTGGAGCTATAGCTTATACGAGGCATTCATCGCACAACAAAGCAAAGGTGCACAGACATCACGGACAGTGATGTCCGCGAACATAAACGGGACAACGCCATATAACGACGCCTATCAAGTAAAGCATCACGGTGCGTCGGAAAATGTCATGAGACATTGCGCTGAGTGTGATGACCATCGAAGCAGTGTCGCGCAAGGCACGGTGGTGACACAAAACTGCGATGAACCGTGCAGACACATTTATTGTCTTGAGTGACGGTGGGATCATAGCGACGAAATCTGACCTGCCCCCGCCCCCCCGCCCTCCTTTTCTCCTCATTACTTTAATTTTTGTTGTCGATCGCAGGGGGACAAATTTAGCACACACACACACACACGTGATCCGCGATAACGCGGTGATGACGTCATAAAATGAAGTGGCGATGACACCGCCGATGTCCACGTGACACGGACGTTGACGTAACCGTCACGCCCACCAAATATTACGTGACGCATCGACCACGTCATACGACGCAATCACACGACGTCTTGCGTACGTCACACTGTAGTCGCCATGCCTATTCCACGCTTTCGCGTTCGAGCCAACTGAGCAAGGAGACTCGGATTAACCTTTGTGTACACTTCCTTCCAAGTGCCCAACGTCGCCCCGCTACGGTGGTCTAGTGTTTATGGCACTCTGCTGCAGATCCGAAGGTCGCGGGATCGAATCCCGGCCGCGGCGGCTGCATTTCGATGGAGGCGAAATCTCGAGGCCCGTGTGCTGTGCGATGTCAGTGCACGTTTAAAGAACCCCAGGGGGTCGAAATTTCCGGAGCCCTCCACTACGGTGTCTCTCATAATCAGAGCTGATTTTGGGACGTTAAACCCCACAAATCAATCAAGTGTGCAACGTCCGCATTTCCGTGTCCGCAAATGCGTGCAAAACTTAAAACGCGCGACTGTCCCATTCGACGAGGCGCGAGGCAAATCCTGCCCCATTTGGTCAGCTGTCGCCTTGCTTGCTCCATACAGGTTCCGAATACACTGCACGCATTTAGCAGCGCTAGCCTGTACACTACACAGACGTTGACGTTGGAGACAGCCAACGTCGGCGAGAGCTAGGAAGCTCGCGGTCACGGCGTCGTCAGGGCGTGGGCACCCGGCTGGCGCGGGACAGGTGGAATGGGAGATCAGCCACGTGGGCTCTACACAAAGGGCGAAAAATAATTTACCCTCCCCTCCTCCTCTCCCTCCTCGTATAAAGCAGTGCGAGTGAGTTTGTGAGAAGGGGCCGCCCGCACTGAGCAGCCGCAATGCGGACCACAAACCGTCGCATTCACGCATACCGAGCGCGCTCGTGCACTGCACATACACGCAGCACCGTTGGACCGTTTCTTCTGATTGATTGATTGATTGATTGATTGATTGATTTGTGGGGTTTAACGTCCCAAAACCAGCTGTGATTATGAGAGACGCCGTAGTGGAGGGCTCCGGAAATTTCGACCATCTGGGGTTCTTTAACGTGCACCGACATCGCACAGTACACGGGCCTCAACATTTCACCTCCATCAAAATGCAGCCGCAGCGGCCGGGATTCGATCCCGCGACCCTCGGATCATGGTAGGGGTCGAACGTAATTATGCGTCCATGAAACTGAAAGGCGCGCGTTTGCGTTTTGACACTCGATCATACGAAGCCGGATATTCTTGTTCGATATACGGTACTCGACAATCTTGATATTCGCAGAACCGTACAAAATAACGCCACATAACTCTCGATCACTGGGCTGACAATGAACGCAGACTGTTGCGGCTACAACATAGGCAACGTTATCTTACAACTAGCACCGCATGAAAGTGAGGGAAATATGCGTCACAGGACTTCCCGCTTCATGGAAATTATATACAATATGTTTTCGCACCGTAATAAATGCTTTCTCCTTCACTCCTCACGGTTTCGGGGCGCCCGCTCGATCAGCTTGTCAACGACTTATTATGGAGTACGGCTCGGTCCCGGAGACAGAGTAATAATGCGGTTACGAAGGGGCGGGAGGGGGGGCGGCTGATCACGTGACGCGGATCTCTGCCCGTGTCTTGATTGGCAGGCACGTTACAACGCGCGTCGAAGAGAAAGAAAGCAAACAGTCGTTAAGCTGCGGCGACATTTTATTATAATGTTAAGGTAACGGCGCTTTCGTATTCCCAAGACATTCCTGCTACGTATCCAGAAAAATATTAAAAGAAAAACTGACGAAAACTGCAAGCTCAACAGAAAAAGAAAAGTGCTGGGCAATTCCGGTCTGCTGTATTGACTTCGAGAATAGCACACGGAAAACGGCACGGAGGGAAAAAAAAAAGGTAGGAGGCGGCATCACGTGATTTCACTAGCCTCGGCAACCCTCTCGCCTGCGCGCGGTGCCTCTCGGGAAGGATTAGGTCCTTCCTAGTTGCCTGAATGCTCGAGGTTGTTTGGACGCGGCAACATTTAGTGACGCTTGCCCGTGCACGAATCTACTGTTTGCCCAGCCCATTACGTGACCGAGGCCCATTTCCCATGATTCTCTGCTTGAATTTTTTTACTTCTAGGCTTCAGTACTATCACGACCGTCCTTTCCTACCTTTCTTCTTTTTTTCCCTCTTTCGTCAATGGAAAAGCGGAAGCAAGGAGCGTTTGTTCGAGTGCTCGCACTGGAGTTAACGATCTTTGACGCCAAAAGGCCACCTCTTTAGACTCATTCTTACGTAATCAGGTCTCGGAAGACTCGGCCCGCTGACAGAGCGCACGCACGCACAGTTGCCAGTTTTGGTTCCCCAGGTACGCGTTTCAAATTTACAAAGGGTCAAGTAGCAGTCTCCACCGCTGCGTCCCACCGTGTGCACAACTCCGCTACAGGCACTATACACTGTTTCACCAGTTCCGTGCAGCACAGCCAAGCCTACGAGGCCATCGAGCGTCGATGTTCTTGCGAAATGAGATGTAAGTGCCATTGTTTCGAGACGCGCAGCTGCCGGGCCGCCTCCCCCCCCCCCCCCCCCCCCCCATTTCATCCTTCTCCTCCTTCCAAGGCTGCCGCAGCCACCGCAGCGCTCACCACTGGTAGACGACATGAGCGCTCATGTCGTCTACCAGTGGTGAGCGCGGAAGGAGACACTTAACACGTGTTCGCCCTTCTGATCGGTCGAAGAGCGCTGTAGCTTCCACAGTGCTGCACAGAATAAGTCTACATACTTTCGGGGCGCAATTTCCACTCAATTTCAAGCGCAAAGCATTTCTTAGCGAACTTCGGCGACTTTGAGCGTATATATTTATCTATCTAGCCACTTACGACTTCGTGCTCTCCTGGCCGTTTCGTTAATGGAATGTATACGAAAATTGGTATGCCCCAACATGACTGAATGACGAACATAAATGACAGGTCATAACATGAAAATCATGACATGCATGTCGTGAGCGGCATGGTTTACATGCCACGGTCTTGGTGCTCTTGCGGCCGTTTCGTGAACTTCATATGTACCAAAATCGGTATAGCGAGACAACAATGCAAATCCATTTTACGTTCCTGACGCGTGCTTCGCATTTCCTTGATTCCCACTGCTCGTGGGATCTGCCAATTATTATTATTATTATTTTCATATATCCAATTTGGCTAGGAGGATCAGAGTCGTGCATGGCACCTTTGTCACGCTCAGCTCCTCCCACACCTGGAGGCGGACATGCAGAGACGCGCATGCGCTATGCTGCGCTTCCTCGAAATACAGATTTGTTTGGACACGAGCAGAAGCTCGTTACTTGGTGATTCACTTCGTTGCCTGCGTCCAGCTTCGCGGCATTCCAAGGAAGAGGAGCGGCGGGGGGGGGGGGGGGGGGGGGGAAGGGCCATTTTTAGTCCAAGCACGCGGCGAGATTCGGAACAGTGCACGCGCAGCCGCCGCCAATTTGGTCTCGGGAGGAACTCGACTCCCATGGAGGCTTTGTGCGACGTGCGCTGAATGGATGCCCCCGACGAAAGGTGGAGAAAAAAACAAAACACCCTTTCCTTTCCTTTTTTTCTCCGCCTCCTAATAATATAAATAGGCTACATTAGCTAAGGACGGAACACGGCACTTCTAACAAGCTTCCTTGACAGAAAGGAGTACAGTACTAAGATTCGGGAAGCCACACGAGACAGACCAGCGGTGCTCCCGGTTTTATATATATATATATATATATATATATATATATATATATATATATATATATATATATATATATATATATATATATATATATATATATATATGTATGCGTGTGTGTGTGTGTGTGTGTTCAAACCCCTCCCGAAATTTTTAAACTTTGTATGCACAGACAATCGCACACATGCACATATACATGGGGGGGCTCGGACCCTTCTCGAAATAAAATTCTGGCTACGCCCCTAGCTCCCATATATGCACGATCAGAATTGCTCACTGCTTGTTCCGCTTTGTTTAGGAGCTTTCACTGCTGATAGCGCCCGCGACGATGAGAAAATTCGTGATGAAAATTGGAAGTCTGCTAATTTTGGGCGAAACTGCTGACGTTGTGACGTCCAAAGCGACCGGAAATAAGAGCGCATAGCGTTCTCAGTATGGCTGATATCGGTGCTCCCATATAACTGGTGGTGGTGTTTGAGAGCGCTTGTTTTTTCCCCAACAGCATCGACACTCATTTCTATAGCAGAGACACCGACATGACACGGTATACAGTCGGCAGAAAAGCAATACGGAGCACGCCAGCGCGTCGTCCGTATTTATTTTGCTACTGACTGTATATACCAATACTGGACGACACTCGCCTCCTTTCTCGACGTCTGGATTAAATCGTAACCATTTCAGGAAATATCGGATGACCATGAGAGAATTAAAGCGCCAATCTGTTGGCCCCTGTCCTTATTCTAAGCTACAGACCTTTATCACGGGAGGCGTGGAGCACCGCCATGCTGGATGATGATGATGATGATGATGATGATGATGATCCTCCTTCACATCTGGGATGCGCACGGCAGTAAAAAAGAAAGGTTTCGTTTTCTTCATCTTCGTGTGTGTGCGCCGTTTGATAATAAAGACCTGTCAATTCGCCAAAACTGCTACTAAAAACCACAGCAGTGGTTTTATTAATTTGTTTTTCTTTGGGGGGGGGGAGGGGGGTGACGCATACTTAGCGGGTGTTATGGCGGAGCCCATGGGAGCCTTCTGTGAAAAAGGTGTGTGTGTGTATATATATAGCTCCCCTTGCTCGCAGACGCACTCTCAAGACTGTGCTGATACAACAGCCGCTGTCTGGTGAATGCAGTCACGCACACAGCACGTATATGCGCGTATACACAAGACGACGACGACGAGGTCGTGGCATATCTCGCTGACCTGGCACGGAAGAAGTCCCCATCATTCGGGGCTACTCGGCGAGATCACGCACTGTTTCGCACGCACACACGCGACTCCGCGAATATACAGCGTCACTAGGATGAAAAAGCGTTGCAGGAATGCGCTACAGTGATAGCGCGCGACGATTTCATGCAATTGTTACTTTGTTTTTACAACGCAATACCTTTCCAGGCTTCTTCCAGTACCGTTACCATCATCACCATCAGTCTATTTTAGGTCCACTGCAGGACGAAGGCCTCTCGCAACGATTACCAATCCACCCTAACTTTACCTAACTGGACATCAGCGTCTGTTTCTTTAAAGGCGCCTTGCGATACTTTATGAACAATGAAAACAGTACTGATCAGGCTGACCGATGGTTATATGACGGTGTCGGCCATAATGTCGGCGGTAAATCCTGATTGGAAAACCCGCCGCGGTGGTATACAGTGGATAGGGGGCTCGGCTGCTAACACACCCCTCCAAAAAATACCGACACTGGTTCAAAGCTGGCCGCTGCAGTCGCATTTCGGTGAAGGCGAAATTTCCTGATCGAGCTGTTCACTTCACAGAGTGTCTTAATTATAATCATCTCAGTCACGTAAAACATCCAGACATTAACGCCATTGTGACTGATTTCCAACAACGCTTGATTTAACCACAATCGAGAGCAATATCACGACCGCTACATATAACTATGTAGCGGCAGTGGCAATACCTTGTCTCCTCACATCGTCGCTACTGCACTCACTCGCGCGTTACCACCGCCGGCTGATGGCAGCGGCTTATTATTAACTGTTGGATAAATGTGTGCGCCTGTTGCTTCGGCTTTGGCCGACGTCACAGCTGGGGCACCCCGGAGGGATAGCCCTTGCCAAGGCCATCCAGTAATTAGTCTACTTCTATAACTGTACTACGTCGAGTGCGTATGTATATCCAGTATTGCATGTAGTACATCGATGATGCGACCACATCGATCGGGGCCGAGATGCACCCACGTTGCAGGCCGGCCGGCAGGAGGAAATTAGCGCCGTAACGCCGCAAAACCACGCGACATGTCGCGTGGTGGTCCTGCTCTCCCGAGATACGCGCCGCCGATGGCGCGCGCGCGCTGTCTCCCTCGAGTAACCGACAACGGCGCGGAGAGACCTGTTGACGTCGACGACGCACGCGAAGGCCAACCGCCGTCGTCGTCCGAGCGTATAATCAGGGGGGGACCCGATTCGAGGAAAGCGACGGCAAGCAAGCAAGCTCTTGCGACACGCTCAACCCTTCCCCTCGAGCGATACGTGTGTACGAACGACTCTACTGCAGTAGTTCCGTGCAGCGGCGCCGAGCCTGCGCGACCAGAGAGCGCAGATCCTTCCGAAGCGGGATGTAGTGCCAATGTTTTGGAGACGCTCCTTCTGTTTCCTTTGCCCAGATGCAGCCGCTCGCCTCTTAGCAGACGACAGAGCGCGGAAGAACACATTTAAGATGTGCTAGCAGACGACAGAGCGCGGAGGGATACATTTAAGATGTGCTAGCAGACGACAGAGCGCGGAGGGACACATTTAAAATGCGCTCGCACTCCTGATTGGTAGAGAAAGCCCGTGGATTCCACAGTGCTGCACAGTAGTGGAACGCGGTACAGCAACTCGCTGCCGAGGGACGATTGTAAACGCGGTGGACACGATGGGAAACAACCGCGGAAGAAGAGCATTTTCTGTCGGAGTGGCTCTCACGCGCGGCCTTGAGATTGCTGGCCACGACGAGAGCACGCGCTCCTGCGTGCAACGTCTGTATAATACCATGTTTCATTCTCCACGTAATCGTGCTCCTTTTTGCAAGCGAGGAGCCGCGAAAGCATGCGGTTGAGAGTGCGCACAACGCGACGTCAGTTTACCCGCCCCCTCCAGGAGAGAGTCCTGTGGCATCCCCGCTTTCGGGCACACAACGTGCATCACTGCCCCGCAGGCTTAATTCCATCCATGACGGCCATCGTTAACTTATCACCCTGTATGCGTTCACATCAGCACGTTCCATGTCCACCACTGATCTCTTGGAAATTAGCGATGTCCACTGAGGGACCAATTCCTCTCCGAAGGTCTGAAGAACACGAAGTTATCGAAAGCGCGAGTTGGGTGCATTTTGTGCGAACCTGTGAATTTCATCGCTCCACCTCATCTTTCTGTTCTCCCTCTCTCACTTTTTTTTTATGGGTTGGGGGTGTTTGTGTGTGTGGGGAAGGGGGGGAGGTCTGCAACGGCTGCATTTTCCGTTCATTGGTACCCATTCCGTTGTTCCTACATCCGCCTGTTACCTTTCTTGGGGCGTTACGTGACCTGACCAGGTCTAGTTCTCTTTTTCCTAATGGTTACGAGGATGTCGCCTACTCGATCTCCGTTTGTTCTCTGATCCATTACATACATGTACTTTCGTTTTCTGTCTCTCAGCGGCTACACGTATAATTTTTTTTTTCTTTCCATGGGGCGTTGCATGGTTCTCGATTTCTCCTCAAGTTGCTTCGTTACCCGAGTATACCACACATATGCATATATAACAGGGGCGAAAATATACAGAAGGCTCTCGACGTCAGAGCCCAACAGCAGTCAAACCCCACACGTGCACCCTGGAATATACGCTACCGCCGGCGCAGCCTTCCTGGTTCCCGGCAAGGCCGACTACATCCTGCGCCGACTTGCAACGCAAGTGTGTACCAGATGACGAGAAAGGAGATCATCAGGTCGGTTAGGGGGCGGCCGGTTGGCGCCGCTAAGAACGTCGCCACGGCAGACAGGAAAAAAAAAAAAAAAGCCAGTCTATAGACTCGGAGAAAGGAAACGGAACTCTTGACCAACCACTCACGATGCGTGTCTGCCATCAATCGGAGAAGGAAAAAAACGAAAAACGAACCGAACCAAAACCGAAGGACATCATCAACCAGACGGACGGCCCGCCTGGTTGCTGGGGTCGCCCTGACCGTTTCCTAATGCGATAAGACCTGGCTACGGTATATATCCTTGCACGGGCAGCGCCTAGCACGGGGAAGACGGCACTGTTCCCAGAAACGTGAGTCTGGTGATTAACGTGTTCATTAATCGGACACCAAAGCGAAGAGCGATCTTTGTAGCATTAGTTAATTCCCCAAAACAATTAACTCAAGTATGCAGTGAAGCCCCTCGCACGGCCTCATAACTGCCAGTATTGTTCATCTCCCAAGGCTGCAAATATAGTTCTTATCTAAACATTCTATACAAATGAAATAAAGCGAACACTGCAGAAATCAAACCACAAGTAAATATATTATGTTTTTTTTTCATTTGGTTCACAGAGTACAACATGGCATGACGTCACAGGTGCTTGGCGGCGTCTGTTAAGGTTCTTTTTTTTTTTTTTTTTTTAAATGAAAGCCTAAGCAGTTACTTTGCTACAAAAGATGGGTACATTATGTTCCAAGGAAGCGAGCCGACATAACACTGTTGAAGATTCTGAAGCGCCCTTCCCGTGCGGATGGGACAGCTTGAATTCATTTGTGCATTCGTCTCCCGCGCACGAAACGAGGCGTCTCCGTCGACGAGGGGGCCATCAAACCCGTTTCGGGCGCATCGCTTCAAGGACGGTGTCGCACCTCCACCGGAAGAGAGAGAAGGAGGGAGAGCGGCCGCAAGCGAGGAAGAAAAACTTGACCAGAGATCATCGGGAAGCGAAAAGGAAAACATCGACCTACGCAGTTGTAAATATTGTAAAATAAACGTTCCTGTAGCAGTACGAACCGAGCGAATCATTGAAAACCGACCAGTATATTTCACATTTTTTGGTGCCGAAACCCGGGATTCGTCAGCGGCTACAGGAACTCAGCGACTACAACGACAACTGCGCCGAATGAAGAATGGAGCGACTTCAGACAAAGAGAACGGTGACGCGCGTCGAGCTGCAGAAGCTCAGCGACGAGCTGATGCAACTGAGGACCGCCGATGCCTTGGAGCTTCATCAAGAAGATCGCATTGCGGAAATGAAGGAGGAACTGGAGGCTCTTGCAAAGGAGATGAAGCACCTAGACGCACTCATCGAACCGCACGTTTGCGACGAAGACCTTGCGGAGGAATACGGTGGCGTGCGGAAGAATCAAGGGCTCATCACACGTATGCGAACCCGACTTGAACGCCTGCAGCGAAAGAGCATCACCGACACCGATAGTACAACGGCCGCATCGTCCGCCAGCAGTGCAGGGAGACTCAAGCTACCTAAGCTTGAGTTGCAAAAGTTCAGCGGCGACCGACTTGGGTGGCAGCCATTTTGGGAGCAATTCCGACAGGCTGTCCACGAGAACACCACCCTTTCGGACACTGAGAGGTTCCTCTACCTGCGTACGGCGCTGACGGGCAAGGCGGCAGCAGCGGTGAGTGGCATCCAAGGAACTGAACAAAATTATCAGTATGCCATAAAGACACTGAAGGAGCGTTTCGGCAGGCAGGACGTGCTTGTGCAGGAACACCTCACGCAGCTGTTAAATCTGCAAACCGTGAAAGGACTCGACGATGTTAATGCGCTCCGTCGGCTGTACGACCACATCCAGAGAAACATCGCTGGGCTGAAAAACCTGGGTGTTCAACCGGACTCCTACGGTGCGATGCTGTGCGCGGCGTTGTTTCGTGTGTTACCTACCGAATGGGCTGTGCAGTACCACAAATCTCACACAACGGACAATGATGTGCTGGACAGCTCGACTCTCGATTCCATCCTCGGCTCCATTCGCCTGGAAGTGGAGAGCCGTGAGAGGATCCATGCTGGTAGCGCACGAGACTCGCATCCCGTGCCCAAGGAGAAGCCCCCTGGCTACATCAGAGGAAAGGGCTCAGCGGCTAGCCTCAAGGTTGGTGTCAAATGGGACAAGGAAAGATGCCCCCTGTGTGAGTCGGAGTCTCACGACGCAACATTGTGCGACGCGGTCATTCCGGTCAAAGAAAAGAAATTGAAACTCCGGAGCCAGGGAAGGTGCTACCGCTGCGCAAAAAAGGGGCACCTCTCTCAAGAATGTAAGAACTGGAATATTCACTGTGCTAAGTGCGGCCGTCGTCACATCACGTCACTCTGTGACCCTCCTCAGCCATCCACCTCCGAGAAGACCGCAACGCCACTACACTCAACGGCTTCGCTGAGCAGCCACACGAGAAACTCAGTTCTGCTGCAAACGGCGCAAGTTTGGGTTGACGGGCCACATCGAAAGTGCCTTGCGCGCTGTCTCTTTGATGGAGGCAGCCAGCGATCGTTTGTGACGGAATACATCTCGCGACAGATGAACTTGGAGGTGATCGGCGAGGAAGAGGTTACAATTTGCCCGTTCGGGGGAGTTGCGAACGTGATGAAGAGCAAGCGACGACTCGTGCGAGTGTGGCTCAAGAGCCAATACAGCCGTCAGGAACATTCGATCGAAGCGCTTGAGGTCGAGGAGATATGTTCCGACAGATTGATGCTACCGGAAAACGTGCTGGATCTCACCGGACTCGCGGATCTGCAGTTGGCAGACGCGGCACTGCCTCCCGCACGCAACGACCGCGAGGACATTGACATTCTCATTGGAGCCGACATCTACTGGAGCATTGTGACTGGGGAGGTGCGAAACATCAAAGGAGGCCTGTTTGCAGTGAATACTGACTTCGGTTGGACCCTGCAAGGTCCGATTCCGCAGACGGCCTCGGCAGTGTGCTGCTCATCGGTGACCGTCCTGCGCACCAGTGTTTTCGATCCGGTTCCTAGCCTCTCCAACGAGCTTCGAGCCTTCTGGGAGCTGGAGAGCCTCGGGATTTCAACGAGGGACGTCCAGACGGCTGACGAGCGAGAACACGTGAGCCAAAGCTTCACTAATTCATTGAACTTCATTGACGGACGCTACGAAGCAAGTCTCCCTTGGAAACCTTTGGACCGGCCTTTAGAGAATAACGAGGCAGTTGCACGACAGCGCTTAAGCAAGTTGCTTCGGCGTCTGCAGCCAAATAACGAGAGGCTGAAGGAGTATGACACCACCATCAGAAATTATTTGGAAGAAGGCTTCGCCGAAAGGGTTCCCGCTATTGAGGTCCACAGCACAGACGCAAGGATTTATTACATGCCGCATCGAGCTGTTCTGCGACCTGGGAGCACCACGACCAGAGTGCGAATTGTGTTCGATGCCTCCGCGAAAGCGCAGGGTTGTATGTCTCTCAACGACGCACTGTCAACAGGCCCGAGCCTAAAACCAGATATGCTGCAGCTGCTGCTCGACTTCCGTCGTCATGCTATAGCGCTCACCGCGGACATTGAGAAGGCGTTCCTTCAAATCCGTGTAAAGCCAGAGGACCGCGACGCACTTAGATTCCTGTGGTTCTGTGACCCGCCAAACGAGCAGACGACAACCGATGAAGCGGAAGTGTGGCGCATGACGCGAATTCCATTTGGAGCGACAAGCAGCCCTTTCATACTGGCCGCCACAATCCGACACCATCTTGCTGGCGTATCCGCTGACCTGTCTGATACTGCTAAGGTACTTGATAAGTGCCTTTACGTTGACGACCTAATAACGGGCGTTGATGAAGTGCAAGAGGCCATGACCTTCTACGACAACGCACAAAGAATCATGAGATCTGCCGGAATGAAGTTGAGGAAGTGGAGCTCGAACAGCGAGGTGTTGCAAGAACGGTTCCGCACTGATGGCACTGAGAATCCATGCAGTGTTAGTGAGGCTGCGACGGCAGAAATAACGCCAGTGCTGGGGCTTGAGTGGAACAGGGAAGACGACGAGCTGAGGTATCCGCTGAGAGCTGTATTGGACCTTCCCGCCATCAATAGAAATACGAAACGATTCGTACTACAAGCCTCAGCGAGAATATTTGACCCTCTTGGTCTTCTCAGCCCAGTGACGATAACAGCAAAGATGCTGTTTCAGGAACTTTGGACCCTTGGCGTAGAATGGGACGCACAGCTACCCCTGGGCGTGAGTGAGAGATGGGAAAGGTGGATCAACTCTCTATACCACCTCGCGGATATCACCTTCCCTCGCCGCTACGCTTGCAACCCTGAAGCGGCCGAGCTGCACATATTTACGGACGCAAGTCCGCGTGCTTATGGAGCAGCGGCCTATCTGCGTGGTGAGAGAGGCGGGAAGACCACTGTTAGTCTAATCCTGGCGAAAACACGCGTCGCGCCTTTGAAGGTGCTATCACTTCCGAGGTTAGAGGTGCTTGGAGCATTGTTGGGCGCTCGACTTTGCGCCTACCTCAGAGAAGCACTGGAACTAAAGGTTTCGAAGGTGACCCTTTGGACAGATTCAATGATTGCTCTTCACTGGATAAAAGGGTCATCTACTCAATGGAAGCCTTTTGTCGCGAACCGCGTTCGAGAGATTCAGGAGAAGGTTGACCCCAGCGACTGGCGACATTGCCCGGGTGGCGACAATCCAGCGGATCTGCTGACCAGAGGAGTCCCTCCGGGGGCTTTGAGGCCATGCGAGAGATGGTGGAGTGGACCGACGTGGCTTTCTCAGGCACCGACAAACTGGCCTCATACAGTCACTGAATTACCTGCAGGGACCGCCAATGAAGAACGAAGGGCGACAAATACGGCTGTGGGGAATGTTTCTGCAAGCGTACCGCCAGTGCTGATCGACACCGAACGCTTCAGCGACCTAAATCGTTTGCTACGAGCTACGGCTTGGGTGCTGCGGTTCGTGCACAATTGTAAGCACAGAAACGAGAAGCGAGAGGGCCCGCTAAGCAGCGAAGAAATCCAGGGCGCCCAAGTTGTGCTGCTGCGTCAAGTTCAGAGAGAGGCATCCCACGAAGCAACCTAGACCAAAATTGCCGCTTGAAACGACAGCCACACCTCCGGAGTTTGGAACTGTTTATGGACGACAGCGGACTGTTGCGACTAAAGGGCCGTTTACAGAAGTCCAATCTGGCCTATGAGACGGCGCACCCCGTCCTACTGCCAGCGTCTAATCACTTGGTGGAGCTCCTGATACGAAATGCACATCGGCGCCTACTGCATGCTGGGTGTTTGGATACACTAACCCAGCTGCGCGAGACCTTCTGGATCGTCCGAGCGCGGCAAGCAGTGAAAAAGGTGTTGAATCGCTGCTTCGTGTGTAAGAGAATGAATAGCAGAAAGGCATCAGAGCCGGCCGCACCACTTCCCCGAGACAGAATAACAGAAGCCGCACCTTTCACCGTATTGGGTCTCGACTTCGCTGGACCAGTGCTCACAAAGACGGATGGCAAGATCCAAAAGTCATACATACTGTTGCTCACGTGCGCTGTGACCAGAGCGATTCACTTGGAAGCGGTTACTGACATGTCGACGGGAAGTTTTCTTTTGGCATTTCGCCGCTTTGTGGCACGGCGCGGACTCTGTCATACGATCTACTCGGACAATGCCAAGACCTTTCACCGTGCTGCTCGTGAATTAAAGAAACTGTGGAGTGCGGCGCGTGGACAAGAAGCACTTAACTACCTGTCTCAGCAGGGAATCGAGTGGAAGTTTATCGTAGAAAGGGCAGCCTGGTGGGGAGGTTTCTGGGAGAGGTTGGTGCGCTCGACGAAGACAGCGTTGAAGAAGGTGCTTGGGTGCAGCTATGTCACATTTGAGGAATTATGCACTATCCTAGCGGACATCGAAGCAGTTATGAATTCTCGCCCTTTAACTAGCATGTCCTCTGACGCGAATGAACCAGAACCACTGACACCGGCGCATTTTCTGATTGGGAGACGCCTAACTTCCTTACCAACTCGAGGAGAGCAACCGACGGCATCAACCGCTAACGAACTCACGCGCCGGTGGCAGTACCGCCAGAGGTTGTCCCAATCATTGTGGAAGCGCTGGAGAGCGGAGTATTTGTGTGCTTTGAGAGCGTATCACCACGCTACTCCGTCAGCATCAAGTGACCTGCGCGTCAACGACTTGGTGTTGCTACATGACGACTTCCACCCACGACAAACATGGAAAGTTGGCCGTATTACTGAAGTTTTTCCGGGACGCGATGGGCGCACCCGCTCGTGTACGGTCCGCCTGCCTGGGGGGACAACAGTGCGGCGGCCTGTTCAGCTCCTCCACCCTTTAGAACAAAGAGATCAATGAGCTGCGCTCATTCGGCGGGGAGGTTGTTGAAGATTCTGAAGCGCCCTTCCCGTGCGGATGGGACAGCTTGAATTCATTTGTGCATTCGTCTCCCGCGCACGAAACGAGGCGTCTCCGTCGACGAGGGGGCCATCAAACCCGTTTCGGGCGCATCGCTTCAAGGACGGTGTCGCACCTCCACCGGAAGAGAGAGAAGGAGGGAGAGCGGCCGCAAGCGAGGAAGAAAAACTTGACCAGAGATCATCGGGAAGCGAAAAGGAAAACATCGACCTACGCAGTTGTAAATATTGTAAAATAAACGTTCCTGTAGCAGTACGAACCGAGCGAATCATTGAAAACCGACCAGTATATTTCACAAACACAGCACGTTCCAGAAAACTTGACTGAGCCAACATAGCCACAATAAGAAAAAGGAACGGGCTTTATGACGCCATAAGGCCCAAGTCTCGGCGCGAAAGTTAAAAATTAAACTTTGAAATTCGTGTCCTCGTCTAATAGCCACCACAGCGTGACGAAGTTACCGACGACGGTGTTTCCGAAACGTAATTTGTCAGCCTAAACCACATCGCCGCTTCACTGTGGTGTTCCGTGAGTATAGTGCCTATGGCGCTCGCCTGCTGACCCAAAGGTCGCGGGTTCGATCCCGGTCGCGGCAGTGGCATTTTCGACGGAGGCCGACAACGCCTGGGGCACATGCATACCGTGCGTTGTCAGCGCACGTTATAAAGAATTACCCCAAGCGATCGAAAATTTCCGAAGCCATCAACAACAGCGTGCCTCGTAACCATATCCTGGTAACTGAGGCATGTAAAAACCCCAGCAAGTAATTATAATCGATGTTTTTTTCCGAGGCCGCATAGACAGGCAGGGCGGATCGTGAAACCACAGACAGACAGACAGACAGACAGACAGACAGACAGACAGACAGACAGACAGACAGACAGACAGACAGATAGATAGATAGATAGATAGATAGATAGATAGATAGATAGATAGATAGATAGATAGATAGATAGATAGATAGATAGATCCTTTAATGGAGTGCTGAAGCTGTTTGGCTGTGAGCCTTGCATGATACTCCAGGTTCTACATGATGATTATGACATACACACCGATAAACACATAACACAGAACATCACATAGAGCCTTTCTCCTACACTTCTCCCAGAACACCGAACGTCGGTCTACGTCGCCAAGGTGTCAGCAAATGGCTCCTTGAAAGAGAGTTCAACGGTTCAACAGCCCGACGAGGACGAGATGACAAAGAAAAGAAAAATGAGCGTTTTAGTGACTGAGCACCCCCCCTGCGTCGCACAATGGCAGCTCTGCCGCCCAACGAAGACGAACACAAGCGGCGCAGGCCTCCGCAGAAGAAGAAGAATGGAAAGAAGCCGACGCGACGGGGCGACGGATGGAAAGTCAAGGGATGGAAGACGAGGGAGGAGGAGGGGGAGGGATGAAAATGTGACGTAAGCAGGGCGTCAGCGCTCAGCCGTTCGTACTCAACGAGGATCCGTCATCGTTGCCGGCGCCTGCTTCACCATGGAGTCATTAGTACTCGGGCAACACGAGACATACAACACACACACACAAAAAAAAAAAATATTGGAAAGGCCGTAAAGTGAAACACAGAATCAGGTCAGGCAGACGTATTAGCTTTTTAAGAAGGCAATTATCCTTAATTATGCGATCTCGCGAACGCTATTCGATAAGAAAATGAACGCTTTTTTTCGCCCCTCATCTGAACTTAGCGTACAAACTCCAAACGTGTGCGCGTCACTCTGACGTCATTGATTTCGACTTTTCTGGTTTTTCAGGTTGGTTATACATTTCCTGAAACTTGACGCTCAAAGTCTCTCCAACAACACCACCACGTGATCCATTTCTTTGCCGAAGAGACAGAGGAAAAAAAAAAAAATGTCATGCAAGCAATACAACAGAAGGGGGGAGGGAGGGGGGGGTGGGGTGGGGTCGGAGCCTGCTGTCCCCTCTTCTTGCCACAGCTCCAAGCTAAAACTTTGACTGTGCATCTAGCACATTCTCGGAGGAAAAAGTGGCGCGTCTGATACTGCGGAACGGTAATTCACTATCTATGAGCGAAATTATTTTTACCTTCAGTGTCCTCTTTTATCGAACAAAGATAAAAATAAATCGATAGCCAAAGCAGTATGGACGACAGCGGTAATATGTCCGAACGTCTTATCAAAACAAACTCAATCCGAGAGGTTCATCGTTACTGATAAGGTTCATCAGAGGTTGCCAGAGGCAACCTCTGATGGTTCATCACGGCATCATCTCATGGAATAGGAGCATGCTAAGAAGGTTCACCACCACCACCTGCTGATTGCGAAATTTCTAATTTTTGTCATTACATTTATTACGCCCGTTTGTACAATTGGCAGATGTCTTTGATTATTTTATAAATGATGTCTTTGAACAGTCCTGCTTTTCTTTCTTGAATGTTATGCTTGCTGACTCACTGCTGTCCCGTGTGCCTATGCTGGCCTGCCAGGAAACCCGTTCCACGTGCGTTGCCTTTTGCGTCGCACCGATCGAATGTTACACTGTTCGTACATGCACTCATGCCAGAACAAAGATTTATTATTATATTTATTATGGTTATGACAGCGTCCGAAAACCACTATTCCTGGACGCGAAATGATTAAATAACTCGAACCTTCCGAATAACGAACACAAACGTTTTCCGAACGTTGCTTCCGAACCACATCACATCAACGAGAATGTTCTCAAAACGAAACAAACTGCCTCGATGAACGAAAACAGCCCCAAGCGTTATGGCTGCACCAATCTGAACACCGAACAGCATTTAGTGAATACGGTGGGATGAAGGAAAAAAGAAAAGAAAGATAAGGGGAGAAAAAAGAAAAAGTGGCAGTACTAGTTACGATAGCCTTAACCAAAAACACATGCACGGTCTCGCTCCTTATCATTACTGTCGTGGCTTTCAAATTGTCGCTGTCGACAGCGCCCTTTCTATATGAAGAAAAAAGAAATGCTATTTATATAAAGGTATGCCGAAGGCGATTGCGCAGGTGCAGCAGACCGCGCCCGTCGTCTACAAAATGGCGGGGGAGAGAGAAAGAGGCGGGGGGGGGGGGGGGAGGTTAAGAGAGAGCACTCAACCGAGAAGAAGAGCTACAGCTGCCCGGGCAGACAGCCAGCTTAGTAAAGCAGAGAGACCTGCCCGACCGGTATAGAGCATCAAGCCATGCAGGCCAGTTCAGCTCAATATATTTGGTCCAATACCATTATTCCAGTTCTTCTATACGACGGCTGTTTCATTAAATCTAGATGTACCGGGTGTTCCTAACTGACTTTCGAAACCATATCGAATAGGAGTAGAACAGAGCCAAGCTCGAATGGAACAGAACACTGTGTACTTCTGGAAAAGAGCAACCATTTTTTTTCTTTTTTCTCCATTTCGCGGAAAACAACGTATACGAAGCACATAGTATTGAAAGTTCCAACATTAAAATAGCGCGCGAAACATCAGGAAGGAATATGCAGATTCTCCGCATGCCCGCAAATCTTCCTAGTAGTAGTTCTGACTCACTTAGTGACGTAACCTGTTACCTAACACAAGCTCGCCCTACCACAGTGGTCTGTAGTGGCTGTGGCTCTCAGCTGCTGATCCGAAGGTCGTGGGATCGAATCCCTGCCGCGGCAGCTGCATTTTGATTGGAGGCAAAGTGTCGAGGCCCGTGTGTACTGTGCAATGTCAGTGCACGTCAAGGAATTCCAGGTTGTCGCAATTTCGGAGCCCTTCACTGCTCTCATAATCACCTCGAGAAATCAATCAATCAATCCAACGCAAGCTCATGTGTTTTATGCCTGCGATGTCAACGAGGATGACAAATAGCTGCGGTGGTGGTGTCGGTCGACCACTGCGAAATTCTCCGTCGACCCGAACCGATAGAGGGATGCACTTTTGGCACTTTTGTAACTAAATTCATTACACCTTTCCTTCACTAAAGGCAGCGTTCAACCGCTGTAACACGTCATTCGCCAAATTCGCATTTCATTAACATCGAGTCACCTTCGGTCCGCTGCCACTGATTCACTTAACTTGGTTCAATTAAATTAACATTTGACTCCGCGTGTGAACCACGCCTTCACACCGGCCCACTGCAGCTGTTTCAGTAGTTCCGTGCAGCACTGTGGAAGCTACAGGCGTGTTCGGCCAATCAGCAGAAGCGAGCACATGTTAAATGCGTCCCTTTCCGCGACAAGGCATCTGCCGATGGTGAAAGCTGAAGCGGCAGCCTTGGAAAGAGGATGAGGAAGATGCGAGCGAGGCCCCTATTGACAGGAGAGGCTCGCAGACGCATGTCCGAACAGTGACATTTCCTCTCGCTTCGCCACAATTCTGCGCTCAACACCCTCGCAGCCTTGGCCCTGCTGCACAGAACTAGCGAGACAGTGTGTATACGCATCCGTCAGTCCGCGGTTGATGCGATCACAACCAAGCCCTATCTAGCTTCGCTGTAAGAACACGTGGTCATTAACAAAACTAAGTAGAAACATCGAGTTCGTCATAGTTGGTAGCGAGACATGCAACGAATGATACTGCTACCTTGTACCTTTTTCTTTAAAGGCCCGTCGCACTGCTTGTCATGTCGGGGGCACTCACCTCGTCAAACCTGCCAAGCCTTCTACAGAGCTCTTGAACGGCTGTCTCGATCCGTTCGCGTGACGTATATATATAGGCGGAAATGAACTTAGAGGAATGCGCTGTTAGGCGAGGTGGTTATTAAAAGGGATGGTGAAAAGAACACGGACCTGGCCGGTCGTAACTTTTCCCTGCTTCGACAGGCATGCGACATGCTCAATTCCGAAACATTCCGGCACAATATTCAGCGTAGATTTAATATAACGCCCGTTTGAAATCCTATAGCGTTCTTCTTGCCCATCCGAAACGACAGTGCTACACCGCAAACCGGTACAATCAATGCTCAGCGGCGTTCACCCTAAGACATTCACCACGAAACATTTAAAAAAGTGCTTTAAACAACAGACTTTTATGAATGCTAGGAACTAAGAGAATAGTTGGGCCACCGCGACCGCTCGATGTTGGACGAAGTACGGCCCCGTGCTGTGTCGCCGTACGGAAGCAAGGCGGGAACACGGTCTGTTTTAACCCACGGTCTCCGAAAATCTCGGAGGCCATGGAGGCCACTAAGATGACGTCAGCTACAGGGGCGTATGCATCGACGTCGCTGTGGCTGTACTACAATGATGGCGCACGCTGACGTCAGGTGAATACCCCTTGTTCAAGAGAAACGCGCGCTGCGATATATCAAAACCGCGTTTTTATCGCTGTAAGGTCAGCTCGCGCGATTGGAGATTGGAGGGTCACCATTCCAAATGCCCACATGGTACAAAATTTCCGGATAACGCTTCACGACCCCTTTAATATTATTACAGCTTCGTTGTGATGGACGGACGGACGGAAAGAGACGGAAGTCAGAATCAACCACTCGAACAATCGCATACATTAATGACGTTTCTATACCTTCTACACATAAAACAGAAAAAAAAATTCAATCACTGACCTCTAGACAGTGGTTTCGGTTTACCGTGAGCAGTGACTAACGGTGAAGCTGTAGGAACGAACGACGACCCGATAGGTAGCCCGTGCCGGAGATCAAGCAACGCTGTGACGTGTCAACGAACTACTCCATTTTAAGACAATGAACGAGCAACGCACTTTCGCGAGCAGTCGTTGCCACACGTGGCATTTATATAAGACAGAAGGCATATCGCTGCGACGTCGATCGTCACATGTTCAGGGCGTGGAAAATCCTCTCATTGTTTAGTCCATTCAACCTGTCACTACACAGGGTGGCTTGCCCCGCTACGGTGGTCTGCTATGGCACTCGGCTGTTGATCCGAAGGTCGAGGGATCGAATCCCGGCCGCGGCGGCTGCATTTCGTTGGAGGCGAAATGCCAGAGGGCCGTGCACTGTGTGGCGTAAGTGCACGTTGTAAAGAACCCCGGGTAGGTCTAAAGTTACGGAGCCCTCAACTACGGCGTCTCTCATAACTGTAGCGTGGTTTTGAGACGTAAACCCCCAGAAATCAATCAATCGTTTCAGGGGCAGGTATTCATACTCCCCCACCCCGTAAAACGATTGCTTGACTGGTTCGATTGCTTGATTGCTTGACTGGCGCTTGACTTGCTGGTGCTTGACTGGTGCTTGACTTGCTTGACGTAAAACGATTGCTTGATTGCGTGACTGGTTTGTATGGTTCACGCAACAGCCCTTGCTGTATGTTACGGCGCATATTATGTGCGACAATGTGCAATCGACTGCGTCCTGCTGCAGATGCTTCATATATTATATACACATACGAAGAAAGTTGATTGATTGATTTGTGGGGTTTAACGTGCCAAAACCAGCTCCGATTATGAGAGACGCCGTAGTGGAGGTCTCCGGAAATTTCGACCACCTGGGGTTCATCAACGTGCACTGACATCTCACAGCACACGGGCCTCAACATTTCGCCTCCATCGAAACGCAGCCGCCGCGGCCGGGATTCGATCCCGCGACCTTCGGACCTGCAGCCGAGTGCCATAGCCACTAGACCACCGTGGCGGGACACATACGAAGAAAGTGATGGTGCATACCCTGCGTAGGAAACGAAACCCAGAGAGATCGAGAGACACAGAACCCGTTCCGCTCTACATAGAACAGCGACCGCGCCGCGGTCTGCGCACAGGTACACACATACCAGAAATGCACGCAGTCACGAGACCATGTACACGCGTGTACCGTTGTTGTGCTTCGGAGAGACCGCGCCGAGGGAATATAATTCAGCCACCTGCGCGCATGTGGGTACGGGGGCAAACGACCGCGTGCACAAAGCCGCATGGAACTGGCTCAGCCGAACGCGAAAGCTTAACCTCCTATATACATGCCACAACGACGGCTCATATATGTATTCGATGCACAACGACGGCTTATGCATTTTACGGTTTATTTAAAGGCGAAGGCTTTGCATGTCTCATGTCAAGACGACCTCGAAAAAAAAAAAATGAATGGGGACGAGAAATTGCGGTACGAGAGAGAAAGAGACAGACAGACAGACAGACAGACAGACAGACAGATGAGAGAAAGGCAGGTAGGTTATATCCACAATTAAAGCATCCGGATGGAAGGGAGAATGGAAATAAGGACCTAGGGAATAAGCAAATTATAAAGAAAAAAAGGGGGGAAAATGAACAAAGAAAAAAATCCGAAAAGCGGTACAAGAAATGCAATACCAATAATCGAAAATTCGTGTACACGAAATTGGCAACGGAAGATACGAAGGAATGACTATATACAACGCAACTGATGGGACGTGTACCAATAAGATGACATGCTGTAGAAAGTTACGTCACGATTAAATTTTTGACCACCTATTGACCAATTACTATACCTTTCTTTTAGAGAATACAGTATAGTTAGCGTGTATTTGGTAAATGGTGGCAAGACAGCACCTGCGCACTACGCAGCACCAAAGCATTGATAACGTTTCTACGGGCAACACGCCTTAACGAAACGCTGTAAACTGCGTATAGTGTATAATCGTATATATGAGTGTGTGAGTAAGTGTGACTGCACGTACGTGTTGTGTTAGCATGTGATCATTGTAAATACCATAATCACCGCTAAACACCTGTAGTAGCAAGCCAGGCCATTAATCAGGCTAACATCTCCGGAGTCATCAATAAAATATTCTCTCTCGCACTCTTCTTTTAGAAAATGTATAGTAATGTTACCGTGAATCTAGTAAACGGTGCAATTGCTACACTTTTTTTTTTTTCAGAGGAGGCAGTAAAGTTACCGTGTATCTAGTAAATGGTGCGATTACTAGCGTTTCCTTTAGAGTGACACCTTTCCCTTCGCTTCGGTTCCCATCCACGCACGCACGGCGGGTGCAGAAAATCTCCGGCGGCACCCCGTTCACCGCCGAGGTGCAGTGGAGCGGAGTTCGCACTGATAAGAGGGTCACATACGCGTATGCATGCCAGCAGCAAGCAGCCAGCCGCACACGTGGTATACAACGAGTGCATCCGGTGGAGATTCTCTTGGCCGCCGCCCAACGCACACCGCGCTGCGGCAGTAGCCCGCGCGGACTGCTATCGCGCATAATATATAGGCGTTATCAGCATACATAAACACATACGAAGACGTGAATACGAAATGACGTCCATATCCGCGAGGTGATATCGCTCCGCGACCTGACTTCATCGTCACCGGCGATGAAGCTTTCCCCTCCGCGAGTGTTAGCTCATGTCGCCGCGAAGTCGAAGGCCTCGCGGGGTTCACACGTGGGTTCACACATGCCGCAGAAAACGTAACGCATGCCGCCGTCAGACGGAGCTGCATGCGAACGGAACAATTGCGATCGTCGCTGGGGTGTATCTATCGGTGGCGCTATATAGTGCCAGTCAAAGTGGATTGAAATGTTGATTAGTCAGAACTCCATTCAGACAAGTTTACAGTGCTAATTAAAAAACAGATATTACCGATGAATAAGACACTCAAATCCTGAGCTTTCTACATGTCAAAGCAGCGGTATGGTCACGAGACACACCGTATAGCGGAGAAGGCCGGATTGATTTAGACAACCTGTAAGGTTCTTTGGCGCGTACCTAAATCTAAGCATACGAAGGTGGTTTTGCATTTCGACCCTAACTGCAATATGCAGAGTTGCTGATGGGCATCAAACCTGCGCCCTTCGACATATGTATAGGCTCCAATTGGTGGGTAAGTTGCAAGCAAAGCGTTTGCGTATCTTGATTTTGACAGTTTGCGCGGTGGTGCAGGCCAACATTTCTCTTTATTTTCTTTTTCTCTTATCATTGATTTTCGCAATACTGAATGACACATCCTGCACATACATCACGTGGTTGAGTGGATGGACTTAACGCGACGTACAGTTTATATTTTCACGCTAGACTTTTCTGCAGACTTCTCCCGTGGAGACAAAAAAACACACTCTATAAAGAGGCCCGCAAGACTGGAATTAAATAACGATTTTAAAAAGGAGCGATTCTGTAACGAAGTATTTCTCACAATTCCGCAGACGAGAAGGTTGCGGTGAAGCTAAATTTCATATACGAACGGGACTGGTTGGCGCTTGAAAGCAAATCGTGTTGTTTAGTTTGTTCCACTGCTATTGTACTTTAGACCCACACTAGACTATATGCATCGGCCCGCCACGGTGGTGGCCCGCCACGGTGGTATAGAAGCGGCTATGCCACTCGGGTGCTGGTCCGAAGGTCGCGGGATCGAATCCCAGCTACATTTCGATGGAGGCAAAATGTTGAAGCCCGCGCATACTGTGCGATGTCGGTGCACGTTAAAGAACCCCGAGTGGTCGAAATTTCCGGAGCCTAAGATGACTCTTATAATCATATGGTGGTTTTGGGACGTTAAGCACCAGGAATCAATCAATTAGGCTAGGCATCCGCGCAGTGTTGCGAACATCGCGAAAGCACGAACAAATACGCAAAAATTTAGTTTCGTCTAAGTAGACTGAGATGCTTTTTCCATTTCCACGCAGTCATGTATAGAGTGTTATCTTCTTGCAGCTTAACATTCGGACGTCACGATGGATGGGTTATGCATGAGAAGCTTCCCAACAATGCACGTGATACAAAATAAATAAATAAATGAAATAAGCGCGTTTTGAGTACCAGAAAAAAAAAAAGAAAAAGCGCATCTACGTCGTCGCAATACCACGATTGCTTCGTTCTAAAAAACACAGCTGTGGGGCTGCTGCTGCCACGAGCATATTCATTCACTCGCGCGAAAAAAAAAAAAAAAATGTCTGGCGCACATACAGCGGGCGGCGAGCACGAAAATAGGAGGCTCTGCAAAAATAAACAGCCGTCGGGAAAGCCAGCGTTTTGCGCCATGCAAAACCTCCAGATGCCGAACTAATGAGGATGAGCAAAATCGTATACCGGGGCAGCTGGTATACAGACTGATCGCCTTATCAGCGATATCGATGACGTCAGTTTGTTCTATCGGCTTTATCGCTACCGGGAGCGAATCTCTCCTTTTACTTCATCCGTGCCAAACAGCTATATGCCATAAAACTCCGTCACACATGCAAATGAGTGCGTCGTTTTACGAGTTGCCGAAGAATATCATTTGGATATGCTAACACGAAAATGTAGGCGGCAAAAAGAAAAAAAAATAGCATCGTCTATAGCTCAACCGTCACGTTTCATTGAATGACAACAAACTTCGTCCAGAGGTGCACTTGAATTACAACTTAGGTGACCATCGAATAATTAAACTTGGGTACGGCAAACAACTCTCAGTATCCTGACTGAGAGCCTGTACGCGGGCTTGGGTAAGTTAGCCGTATCGAAGCACATGCAAGACAACTTCGGCTCCTCAATCTCTCTGCATGGCTGAGGAGTCCCCGAACGACAACGGGGGGCCTTTTAGCACCCCCCACCCCTTCCCCTCCCTTTCCTTTTGTTGTAACTTGTAACTCAATGCCTCTGAGTTGCCTACACAATCGACGGCGGAAAACAAAATGAGCGCCCAAACGAAGAACCAAAAAAAGAAAAAAAGAAAAAAACGAAGGACGGAGAAAAGACGTAATGAGAAATCGAGCTCCATCCAGCGACATCCCTCCCCCCAAAGTTCGGCTCAGCCACTGCAATTCGATTAGCTAAAACGCTTGCACTCGGAGCACGCGCGCATCGCAGTCGAGCAGGTATAGTACAGAACACCAAGTCGCAAGTATAATGTAGCTAGAAGACGGCGGCGGTAAATTGCGCATGCTGCCCCACTACGTACACGTAATTACGTAGAAAGCACGCGCGCTCGCGTTACGAAAGGCGCTATAGAGTGTACTTGCACGCCGCGCCCACACGCCAAATCCACATTCTCCTGGCTTCTTTTACAGTCTACATAACACACACACACTACTTCTGTCACACGTCACACTCAAATCGAGCGCGAGGGGCAGGTCGACATGATGCACGAATGCTGCACGAGGCGGATATATTAGTCCACCGTGAACTTACCCGTCTGTGCGTAGTCCGGTGGAGCAGGTAGGCACAAGGAACAACAGTTCGCCGGCTGTTATCTGGTGGCCACCGTTTAGCGTCTACTGATCACCCCCCTCACAACCTTCTTATCGACTTCTCACCGTCGTGGGGTGCAGTTGAAGTCGCCGATTCGGGAGAGAAAAGTATTGAGGTGCACAGCCGTTGTTCGTCGAGAGAAGGCAGCGGCGGGAAAAAATACAGTTTTATAAGCGTTATCCAATCGGCTCCGAGCCGCCTTTGGAGCAGCGGCAGCAGAGAAGGCAAGCAGTGCGTGCGGCAGCACTACTTTGGTCACCACCGACCACCGCTGGGGACGCTATTTCCAGCGCGGGGACCGAAATAACCGCCGCCGACAGCAGCAGCAGCAGGGGCACATCGCCGACGCACCAGCCGCATGGCACACATACAACAAACGGCAGCCACAGTTGTCGTCGTCGTCGGCACTTCTGCTCTTAGCGGCCGCACTCACACGCGTCGTTCAAATGTCGACTCCGCCGCCGCCGCCCGCCGGGTCACACTATAAATCAAGCCACGCGCCGTGAACACACAACACAGTACGCTGCCGCCGCAGGTCTCTGAGTCCACGGTTGCAACGCGATGCCGCGGTCAGCACCACGGGCTCGCCTCGCGGATCCGGCGAGAAGAGAAAAAAAAAAAAAGACAACGCCGCGACGACTCTCAGCAAGCACGAGACGTTGAAGGAAGGGGGAGGGCTTTCCTACGTGGCACCACACGACCGGTAATCGAGGCTAGCAGAGCGGCGGGAAAGCGAAAGGAAATAACAATAATGATATAGAAAGAAGGGAGAGGTACGGTTTTCCGGGTGGCGGCCGGCCGACCGCTCGCGACGACACCGAGACCAAGCAACACTGCCTCCGGCGGGAACGGAGCAGACGACGACGACGTTGATACGACCGCGAGCAGACGATCGGGGCGCTGCCGGCAAAATATGAAAAGAACGAAAGAGCGCGAAGCGAAGAAGAGAAAGCACGGCGGCAGCAACGCCACTCCACGCCTACCCTAGTGCGGAGATAACTGGCCACCTCCTCTCGCAGGTCGGTGAGTGAGCGAGCGAGCGCACGCCGAACGAAAAAAAAAAAAAAAGGACAGCGACGGCGTGTGACGAGCACGTGGGGTATTGGGCGCTCCCCACTCTTGCCTGCACTACGCTTAGCGCTGGAAAATAAATAAAATAAAAGCGCCCTGCATTTTCGTTCTTTCTACCGGCTGCGGCGGGCCTCCGATCGTCGACGTCCGCTGACGTCGGAGAGCGCGTCGTCGTCGTCAGCGACGTACGCTCGCCGCGCCCCGAGGTGATGGAATGAAGAAAAAACGAGGCAGCAGAATGTAGTAAAACGGCAGGCAAGGCGCGCGGAGCGAGAGCGGTGGAACTGCCTGCCTCCGGCGACGAAGTCGCGATTTGCCTGTGTTGTCGCTGCTGTTGCCTACAAGCGCTCGTCGACACAGTCCTGACGGCAACGGCAACGCCCATGCACCCCCACCCCTCCCCCATTATCAACAGACGAGCCTCCGAGACCGCCAACGCAAAGCAGCAGCAGCACACGACGACGAAAGTGCAGTAGCAGACGACGCACGTTTCAGCTAGCTTCGGGCCTGCCGTTCAAGCATACGGTAAAAACGCCCTGCCCCAAAAGCCTCCGAGACTATCGGCGAAGCAGCAGTCGACAACGCAACGAGTCGAGGGCGCAGTAGCAGCCGACACGCTTGCGTGAAAGCGAGTAAATAGCTTCAGCAAATGGCTTCGCTACATGCGCCAACAACGCACGGTGCGCCACAATGTGTACTAGTACTACCAAAGGCTTCAGTATAAATGCCGCAACGCCGCCTACTGTGGCAACACACTAAAGAAAGCGACCCGCTGTCGACTTTCACCTGTGCACGCCATACCTACTACTACTCCAGCAAGAAGACACACGGCTAAAACAGTAGCTCTCATTTAGCGCTGAACTTGTACGAACAAGAAGAACCCTTTTAAACGCCTGTAGGCCTGTGGTCTATATATAGTCCGAGAACAATCGTAGTCGTCTGTTGCACGTCCTTTTTTTTTTTTTTTTTCTGAATTCGTTAGAGATGCACACCCAAGCAGACAGTGGCGTACATTATCTGTGCACCACAGACAATCGACAAGGGTCGATTCAAAACCTAAAGAGCGTAAAAAAAAAAAGAAAGAAAAATATGATAATGCTCTCTGCGCCGCCGGCAAACAACATGAGCTTAACCTTCAAGGCCGCTGTTTCCTATCGCCACAGCGAGTATAGACTTGTGAGCAGAACATACGCTTGGTTATGGTCATCAAAGCGCAAAACAAATGGAACCCTGAATTTACCATTAGTGCACGCCTGCACCAATAAATCAATACCGCGCACAGTTACGACTAAAGGAGCGCATAACCAACCCAACGGAAGTATATTAGTCAATATAAAGGCTATCACACTATGCAAAATAAAAACAAAACAAATATATTTGCTATAGCGAAAAAGAGAACGCGAAGTACATGTGCCAGAACAGAGTGCTTGCTGCCCTTTCCCCAATTTTTTTTCGTCGAGTTTTCCCAAAGATACGGACGTCACAGTAAACCAACCCAGGCAACTGCATCCGCTACTACTACTACTACTACTACTACTACTACTACTACTACTACTACTACTAATAATAATAATAATAATAATAATAATAATAATAATAATAAATCCAGTATCGAGGCGTCGCTAAGGGCGCAACAAATTGCCCCATCAACCAACACAGGTCACATAATTGGTTTCCCATTCTCCGAAAAAGGTTTAGCATTATGCAATATAATATAACACAAAGCGATACAAGCTGTCGCCATGTGTAAAAGCCTGCAGAAGCGTGTGCCACGTCGCGACACGCACAAACAAATTGCAGATACATATTTAGCACGAGGAAAGCGTCGGACAATACACACACCCGACTCTCGGGTTACGTATTCGCGTAATTCCCCTGACTTGACGTAAGGGTATTTCTGTACACAATATAAGGAAGCGAGCTTCGATTGCAACTTTGACGTATGACAACTTTGCCGTATAACGGCTTCGGACAAAAGAAACTGCAAGCGTTGCGATTGTGCAACTGATTTGTAAGTTTTAAAAAAATAAAACAGAAGGAAAATAAAGAAGCACTTCGAAGAAGCGCCCTTTATTAGAAAAAATACAAAAAGAAAAAAGAAAACGGAGCGGTACAAAGCTGATGCGTTCCCGTCTTCACCTCTCTATAAATCAATAAATGCGGGAAACGCTGCGTCAGCAAAC
>CM023487.1:12498165-12564026 GCA_013339685.2 Hyalomma asiaticum
AAGGTCGCGGAATCGAATCCCGGCGCGGCGGCTGCATTTCGATGGAGGCGAAATGTTGAGGCCCGTGTGCTGTGCGATGTCAGTAGACACGTTAAAGAACCCCAGGTGGTCGAAATTTCCGGAGCCCTCCACTACGGCGTCTCTCATAATCAGAGCTGGTTTTGAGACGTTAAAACCCCACAAATCGAATTCGAAAAGGTATGAGTAGGTTACAGTAACTATATATAATGCTTTTGTTGGGACTATACTTGGAACACATACGTTTCTTGAGCTTACATCGCAAAGTTAACGCGAGAAACAAAACCTGAAACTTTGCTGCGCTGCCCAAGAAGTGCACATTACAGTAAGCTCTGCCAAGGCCAGTGTGTATCTTTAGCACGCCGGCGGCGACGGCCGCACAATTAGACAGTCGATGAAAAAGAGAGTATAGCCGACACGCGCAGCGCAACGCCTAGCCGGTTGGCGTCGGCGTGCTCAGCGGCGCGTGCAACGGGCCCATTTAGCACAGGGGCACGAGAAAAAGAACACATGATGCACGCAACACCACGTGGGCGATACCCCAGCCGCCGTTCGCAGCACAATACCTTGTTTCACTAGTTCCGTGCAGCACTGTGGATACTATGGGCATCGTCAACCAATGAACATGTCGCACAAGTGTCCTTACGCGGAGATGCGGTAAAAGTACCTTTAAAATGCAATTAGGTTACATTGCTAATCACCTTTATGAAATTTTCCTAAATGTAGACTAGTTTACAAATTATGGCTTCCCGAACATCACATTACTACAGTGGCGCACCGACCGGGGGAGCGTTCGGGGGTTGTAACCCCCCCCCCTCCCTCCCTCTGAGTCCGACCTAACCACCCTCCCACCCAGTAACTGCTCCTATGTCCTAGAAGAGTGTGGCGCCATTGTCTCTGCAAAAGGCCGAAAAAATAATAAAAATAATCATCATCATTGATGTTACTATTATTTGGCATATTATTTACTTTTTTTTACACACGCACCAACTGTGTAATCGCATACCCGGCCCTTCGTGAAAAACTTGAACCCCCCCCCTGGCAGAGATACTGGGTGCGCTACTGCATTACTATTACATTCGAAGAGTAAAGAAATCACTTTGAAATTACTGTAACATAACTTCGTTCTTTCACTAATTCGTATACAATGTTTACAGCTCACATTGATTTGCAGCACACACATATATGCTTTGTTTTTTTTCTGTGGGACTGTGTTGTCCCACAGGAAAGACATATATGTGTCTGTGCTGCAAATTTACATGAGCTGTAAACAGTGTATACGGACGTGGACATGGTCTTAACCAAACTACCGGGATAGTAATGAGTAATTACCGCGACATTACTCGATTGGGGTAATTGATTACACTACTAAACTGGCAGCCCTCAAATGTAATTCCTTACATAGCTCATTACTGCAAGAAGCAATTACTGTAATTTTATTACTGCAATGCCATTACTGTGCTAAGTATGCTTCCGCGCCTTGTCATCTGCTGGCGGCGAGCGCTGCACCTGATGCAGAAGGAGCAACAATACTCCATTTCATACGTAAGGTGCAACGATGTGTACTTCCGCGACCAAAAAGTAGTGCGTTACTTGCAGTCAGCGAGAAACAATAAACGCCTCGCTGGCAACCTTAAATCACAATGCAGTTCTCATCAGCTTGACAAAAGAAGCTCTTATTCCAGGGAAAACAACCTATATACGCGAGCTTGTATTGCACGTTTGTCGGAGAGACACACCTCTCATTTTATTCCTTTTCTTTACGGACTACTTGCGTAGCCTTCGCAGCGTCGCGCCTGATGTATGAAACGGAGTACGCGAACACTGGAACTACATCTCACTTCGGAAGAATGTGCGCTAGACGGTCGCCTAGCCTTGGTTCTGCTGCACGGAACTAAGGAGACAGAGTGTACTCGCGTCAAGCCGCGACACAGTTTCGCAAATCTCGGTGACACGCTGCTGTCTCCCTTAGTGGTGGTGGAAAGGGAGGGGGGGGGGGGGGGTTCGCAGAGATTTTTCCTGCAGGTTGGAGAGATTCCAGCGTTCGTTCGCCTACGATCCGCGGCGTGAACGGTGTACTTAATTGGCCGACATATGTCCCGTTGTGAGGAAAGCGTTTACGACACTGCATGGGCGCTTTCCAATATATACTCACCGGCTAAATAGACAGCTGAGCGGACGGCGGGTGGCAGCTTAAGGTGACACTATAATGAAACAGTAAAGTGTTACGGAGTGATGAATTATTATCCTCTTCTTTCGGCGAGGGGGGGGGGAATCTATCGTTACAGCGTACTAGAATGTACTACCGTCGTCGATTCTGTCATATTATGTTCCTTGTTACGTAAGAAAACGTAGCTGAAAATTTCATTTTTTTAAGGTGTTGTTTAATGTGTTGCTCAGAAAACGATATAGGCATCTTGAAAGCTCTCAAGAATGTGACTGCATGCAGCAGAAGTTTCCTGTAAATTAGCAGAAAATATGCTCCTGCATGCACCTATTCTGCGCGTTACAGACGCGTTCAGCTACGGATAACAGGTGAAAAACAGTAAAGTAGTATAACTGTAGTTTTTTTTTTCTTTTTCCTAACGCGACACATAAAGAAAAGAACGGCACATACACCAGAAGACAGGTGTATGTCGTTCTTTTGCTTATGTGTCACGCTACCAAAAAAAAAATTAAAATTAAAATAAAGAACATGCCGAGATAGAATACCAAACCGCCCGATCAGCAACCCTTCCAGAAAACCTATGTCAACGAAATTGCCATTTTTCTTCCCGTTATTTTCAGCTCTTATTATTATTATTATTATTATTATTATTATTATTATTATTATTATTATTATTATTATTATTACAGTGTAGGAACCGAATCACGAAGACGTGTTTGTCGCCTGCATCGTAACGCTGTGTATTTACTCATTTCCCTATCGCCTTGTTCATCCATTTCCTGGGCGTCTAGACCGGAACTCGAGCGCCGGAAACGGAACCACCCCGCTGCGGATCGGCAAGTGGCCGCAGCGTGGCGCTGGCTGCCTATTGACCCAGATGCCTGTCTCCCTCGTTCGCTCACCCTGCTCCGCTGTTAAATTTTCTCTTTCTTTACCCTTTCGTCTGCAGTGTCGCAACCTCTTTGGCCAGAGGCCCTGCGTTCGAAGTTGGAACACGTCAAACGAAAAAAAAAAAACAGAAAAACAAGCGCAAATTGCGAAAGCGCGTGCGCTTTCGACCCCCAGCGATCCAACTATAACCGCGGTTTCGGATTGGTTCACCCGATGCGATCCCCTGGGGCACAAAGCGAGACACTTAACGTACTTAACGTGATCGGCGTTCCTCTGGCATCGCCGGGTTGAGACCCTTTCGCTCATTTTTTCTTTCTTTTTTTTTCTTTTTTTGTAACGGAGGCTCTAAGAGAAACGTATTGTGGGACGAGATGGTATGGATATCGATGACAGGTAAAAAAGAGTGCAAATGCACATTCACATGCAGCGAAAAGAAGGATAAAGAAAACAAGAACAAAAAGTCCTTTCCTTCAATTCGCCGCAAGTGCGCGCTTTGTCATCTCCGACAAGGAACTTACCAATACAAGATCCCCTATTGTCGAAAACGTTAGCTTTAGTATAGTCCTCTAAAGGACTACGGGTTTAGTGAAACTCCTTGTTGGAAGACCCCTCTCCACGAATAGTTAATGGTTGTAGCTAGCCCTCGGGAACTCTAAGAAAGAGCCTATTACCTGTAGAACCTTATGGGGCGAAATATGTTGGTTTCAAGGGGCTCGTAAGATGCCGGCTTTGAAAGCCCGCTTACATCGAATAAATAAATAAATAAATAAATAAATAAATAAATAAATAAATAAACATGAAATTTATGAAACCTCGCTTGCATCCTCCGCAGCGCGGGCTGAATAATGGGCTCAGTGTCCCGCGCATCGAAGAAAGCAAAAGTCAAAAGGGTTCCAACTGGCGTGTTTACTGTTTCTGACATGCTGAAGTAAAGCCAAATCTCCACGAGAACGAAGGAGCGCCTTTCGGTGAACAATTTCACAGACCGACGACAGAAAGACCTGAATCCTCCAGATACACACACGCATATATATATATATATATATTATATACTATCAGAAAGTCACAGTGACAAACATGGATTTATTCTGACGTTTCGGCTGGAGGCCAGAGGCTTGCCTCCAGCCGAAACGTCAGAATAAATCCTATGTTTGTCACTGTGACTTTCTGATAGTACATTTATCCCGATAGCCAGGAAGAACTTTTTTTGAGATATATATATGCGTGTGTGTGTGGTGTTTACAGCTCCGACGAACCATTTTGACATTCGAAATGCGTGCCTGCGGAACAAAAAATGGCAAATGTGCGCGCGCAATGCCGGCGGGCAACTCCTTCCACCATCCATCAAAAGGAGCCTTGTTTGCGACTACAAAGATCACCAAAGGCTCATAACGTCGTGTTATTCGTTAGGGGGCTTCTATTGTTCACCGCGTAAAATAACATCTCGAAGCCATTCCCTTTCCTCTCAGAAATTTCCGGCGAGAACGCTATATAATACATACATATATAGCGTAAGTTTCAATGTGTGTCGATGTGTGTGTGTGTGTGTGTGTGTGTGTGTGTGTGTGTGTGTGTGTGTGTGTGTGTGTGTGTGTGTGTGTGTGTGTGTGTGTGTGTGTGTGTGTGTGTGTAAAGTAGCTCTTCCACCTACAGAGCACCACTCTTCAGGTCAAAACGATGTACTCACTGCGCGCAGAAGGGGGTCGTTTAAACGAAACTGCGCATCACATTCACCCTGCGGATGCTATAGCAGCGTTCGTCCGAAACGACCACGAGAATTGCCGCGGCGCATTTCGCCCGCGGGGGCCATTTGTGTTTATTTATATATATATATATATATATATATATATATATATATATATATATATATATATATATATATATATATATATATATATACTTGCGTGACATCTATAGTGTATTCACTGAAACTGCGTTATTTTACCTTGCCCA
The DNA here is from genome assembly GCA_013339685.2 of Hyalomma asiaticum. Classification (NCBI taxonomy): domain Eukaryota; kingdom Metazoa; phylum Arthropoda; class Arachnida; order Ixodida; family Ixodidae; genus Hyalomma; species Hyalomma asiaticum. The sequence continues at coordinate 12,503,195 of CM023487.1, forward strand.
CGCACATATTCTGTCCTAGTACGGAGGTTCTGGAACTGTTTTTTCAAGTAGAGGTATGGAGTGTGGGTTTGGATGGAAAGGGGCAAATAAAGTTTGCGGCAGGAGCGGGAAATAAAGAAATATATAATATTAGAATAATTCGGTTTGCGCAGGACGCAAAACGCGGTCTTACCGCTGAGTGCGAGATTGAAGGAAGAATAAATCATAAAAATAGTTTTTTTTTTTTTTTTAGGAACGTGGCTTTTATGAAGGCGTGCGTTTAAGTCGGAGAAGCGGAGAGTGGTCTATAGGATGTAAGGAGAGTATGTACAGTTACTGCGGTGCGCCCGTCCTTCAAGAGGGCAATCAAACGTTAAAGCTGAAAAATAAAAAAAAAGAAAGAAAGAAAAGAAGGTGGAAGTGGGGACGGAGTGAGTACATGTTTGCGCCCCCTCCCCATGTTTTTTCAGGAAGCGCTGGGGAGAGAGAGAGAGAGAGAGGCGCCTCAAGCCCATCCCTCCTTCTAAACCCATCCTCATCTCTTTCTGCTTCAGAAGCCCCTACCTGTGCGTGCGGGATATACAGGTAAGCCAACGTCGAAATGAAACTGTGCGGTTACGTATTAAGTTAGGACATATATAACTAGGAAGTTTTTTTTTTTTATTTTCCCTTTACAAGCCTTCTCCACGTCCCATTTTCCATGCATGACACTCCTGGTATTTATTCATTTAATTATTTATTTATTTATTTTAAAATACCTCACAGACACTAGGGCAACTGGTAAGGGGGTGGGTGGGCAGGTAGTAAACTTTATGGGGTTCCTAAAGAAGCTGTCCCCTCCCCTTTTCTACCCACGTTCCCGCTGTTGCAATAAAATCACAAGCAAGCTTGCAAGGAACGGTGTTACAATGCAAGTGAATAATAATAATAATAATAATAATAATAATAATAATAATAATAATAATAATAATAATAATAATTAACATTGTACACCCCACCCCCACACACTGAGTTAGCAAAGTGAAACAGCACACTCTCTCAACACGCTTGCGCCATGGCAGATAAGCAACCGTGGAGCACTCGGCCTTTTAGCTCTATACCGCAATGTGTCACGTATTTGCCGCGTTCTACGCGTGGAATGCCCCCGAGGCACCCTGGAAATGCCTACACACACATACACACACACACCCTTTCATCGGTGCCGCTGGAGATGAGACGGGCGAAACTTGAGATCATACGGCTTGCACGCACTGTGACGTCACCAGAAAATTGAGAGCTTCTCCGTTACCACGGCCCTACAAAGGGGATCGGCGACGCTACGCATGCGAGCTATACGCCCAACAAAATGCTGTCACGGGCCGATCCGAGGCGAGAGCGTAACTCAAATACCTCATTCGTTGCTCAATATACCCCCGTTTAATAACTTGGTCGCTCTTCCATTGGACGGCCGTTCCTACGTCATATGACGCAATACCATGCACGCGAGACGAGATAGAAGACCGTGAGAGCTTTCACGACGAAGAAAAAGTATCCTGGCAACTTTTTCTTTTTCCTTTTGGTACCGGTCGTCGCTTTCATTTTGTGGCGGAAACTCTGGCGCTGTGGAAGGTAATTATTGCAAACAGGATATATGTGTGGATATATCAGGAAAGAAGTTTTACAGGTAGGAAACCGGCGAAGACAACACATTACATAAGCAACCAAGAATGTATATATACTCACTGTATGTGTGGATTGTGTTAATAACATTAAATTTCAAGTATACCCGTATATATATCTTTGCTGGATTTTTAAAAACCTCTCTGGATCTAGGTCAAATATAAAAAAGATTGACATAGGATCCTGAAACTGAGCAACCCGAATATGAAAATTTCATTGCAAGAAATGAGGAAGAACGAAAGGCTACGGAATGAGAAAATGCGGAGAGTTGTTTACTTTCAGGCTAATTTCCGACAGTCGACGGTACATCAGCGCTTTGACGTCAGCAGCGGTATACTTCGAAACAGTCAATCTACGCAAGAGGCGGCCATCGCGACTCAACTGGAGACAGTCAATGAAGAAAGAATCGCTAACAAGAAAAAATAAATAATAAATAAAAGGGTATAGCGGTTAGTCTGCAGGCGCCGCATAACTCAGATGATACAGTAGCATCGACAGTAAGCAATCAATCTTGAAGGCGCAGTGGGCGTTCATTCAAGTGACAAACGCACGAGAAACAATAAAGAAAAGCCTCGCGTCGTACCATTAACAGTGTAAAGTAGTAGGTGCACTGTTGATTAGCGTGCTAGTCAACTTCGAACGTACTACAAGGGATGGAACATCTTCTTCAAGAAACGAACCGTCCCAGCTAAGTTTCGGTTAACATATGTAATGTCGCTGTAAGCGTCATTCCTTTACGAAATGGCATTACAGACGCTTAGCCAAAGAACAAAACGCGATTGCATTTCGCCTAGGAACCCGCGCCGCCAGAATTCTGTTTTATGTAAATGGAAGGGGGCATATTTTGTCTGACCCCACCCGGCGTTATTGTGACTGGTGGTGAAATAAAATGCTCATTGATTCATTGATAAATCTACGCCAGTGTATTTCGTCACAGGGATAATTTTTTTTTTTTTTGAAAACATAGTACACGTCAACACCGCGAATTTGTCCCACGCGGATATAGTACACTTTACGAACCCACCGGCTACAATTCTTAAAACTGCAGGACTCAATTAGACTAATGTGGCATTCACACTTCCAAGGAATGCATTCTGTTCGGATGGAGATTGAGCATTGTGACTGTGGTAGTATCTGCTACGATCAGCAAAATTTTTTGTGTGCCGCCAATGCGTGCACGAAATTGATAGGCATAATAAAAGTGCGAACTATCCAAACAACGCCGTTCGTACCGCACATCTTGCTCAAGAATGCTTAGCAATCGTACACTTTAGTACGAAAAACAACAGCAAGGTGCACAAGAGCGCGGAGAAAGCCCTGCGCATACCGAGCGCGGTGAGAGAGACGGCAAAAGATAACACCGACCGGTCACAAAAGTGGAGCGACGTCGCCTATCAACGCGCCACGCGGCCGCCACGTTTTTGCCGCAGTGATCACAGTTAAAAAAAATAAGCAGGAAAAAAATACGAAAGCGGCACGCCACCTCGATTACCTTGACTCCAGTTTCCCAGTCGCGCTTGATAGGAAAGTGGCGCCACATCGTAGTCGAAACAACAATTACAGCAGCGCGCCTACTGCAGCTAGCGCCGCCCAGCGACGCCACACGGAATTGAGCAAGCAAGCAGCGACGCGGCACGGCGGCCATGTTTGCGCGAAGTGGTACGTGCGCGCGCTTATGACAAGCCTGCAGCATCGTGTGGCCGCGAAAGAAGGTGACTCTTTTGGGCGCAGTGTACTAGACTTTTGGACTCGACAGGAATGCGAACGGGGATGAAACTCGGTCCGTAGTCACTCACCACGCGTTCCCCAGGAACCACAGGTCAATTTGATCGCGATAGATCGACAATCACGACGCCGAGAGCAGCAGCATGGACGGTCCGGCGACTGGTTTGTCGCACGCGCCCGGCGAAGCAGACGACGCGCATAGCTACGTCGACAAACTGCGCGTACTCGAGCTCTACAGCGGCATCGGGGGCATGCACTTCGCCTGCCCACCGGAAAGGACTTGGGTCGTCGCCGCCGTCGACGTGAACACCACGGCGAACTCAGTGTACGCGTTCAACTTTCCGGACACGCGGCTTCTGCAGCGCAACGTGCAGTCGCTGAGCGCCCGCGAAATCGACTCGCTACGACCGGACCTGGTGACGATGAGTCCGCCGTGCCAGCCCTTTACGCGACAGGGATTGCAGCGAGACTCCCAGGACCCGCGGTCTTCCTCGCTCTTCTCGTTTCTGGGCGTCCTGCCGACGCTGAAGCACAAGCCCAAGTACGTGCTGTTGGAGAACGTCAAGGGATTCGAGACGTCCGCGACGCACTCGACGCTCACTCAGGTAAACGTCTCCGCGATTAAGCTCGGCCTAAAAGGTGCAACCGAAAGCAAATCAACCACTTGAGTGTAAATGTGAATGCGCCTATTACAGTGGCAATCGCGGTACATCGATTAGGCCCATGTGAACTTTTTCGTTTCAGGACTGACAAAGCGAGATATGCCTTGTCCGATTTCACAGTAGATGAACAACTCGCCCAAATCATCACTCCAGGCTTGATCACCTGATGTTTTTAGATGAGTCACATGAGCACAAACTGTGTGCTCGAACGTAGTGCATGAATATAAACGGTTAGAATCAAGTCAGTGTACATACAAGACCCCTTCCTGTCTAAAGTTTAACAAGAAAAAAAGAGTTTGAGAAGGTCGATATTTGCGTCTTGCATAAAGCTTGTGAGGACATGTGGCGTTTCGAGATAATTTGGCGCTCATAGCAAGGGACCAATGTCACTCACAACTTGCACGCAAAAAGAGAAGGGAAAGATGAGAAGGATGATGAATAGCAACCTAGCGATCTATTATTGCCTATCTTCATCATCGAGTACACATTGCCCATACTCAGCGTGCTCACATCTATAACCTCATCTACGTCATCAATGTGACATTTATTGTGTTCTTTCAAACGTATTGGACTTCACACAACAGTGATTATGTCTAATTGCAGGTTCTTAAGGAGAGTGGCTACCACGTCCATCGTTACCTGTTGTCACCTACTCAATTTGGCATTCCCAACTCGAGGTTGCGTTTCTACTGCCTCGCAAAGCTGCATCCAGCCCAGTTCAGGGACTGCTGTCAAAAAGAAAATGGCGTTTGCACGGGCATGTGTCAAGAGCAACCACCCCCTGGATCGCCGGAAAGTGGACCACCGCAGAGCCTGTCAGCTTTTCTCAGCCTCAACAGTGAACAGTACTTGGGGGATGAAGCAAGCTATCTACTCCCCGACAAGATTCTCTCCAGGTTTTCTCTCCTTCTGGACATCGTCCAGCCAGCGTCAACCAACACGTGTTGCTTCACCAAGGGATACGGTCACTACGTCGAAGGCACAGGCTCCGTTCTGCTTCAGGTACTAAGCTAGCTGAACATGCAAACCCCAACATTTATTTTGTGTGTTTGCTTTTTGTCATAAGCATGCATAAGGATGCTGCTTTTTTTCAGTCTTGACAAGGTGCCACTCCTACATGGTGTACATTGTCAAAGTGTCCTGAGCTGAACACAAAGGGACACTTATGGATACCATATTGTCTCCTCTGTGCAATCCATGATATTGTAGGTCAGACTGTGACCTCACTACAATACCGGAAACACCGCACTTTGCAGGCTTCATGTTCAATAGGTTGCCTTTTCTCCTTAAAATTGGGTGTCATTATGTCGAGGCTGTGGATGTCACATGAGGACAGCCCTTGCTCAAATGCATGGTGCGCTACGTGCAGTGGCTCCAAATGGACTGAAAACCCACAGGTGCAAGTGGAATGTATACAAATTTCTTATGCTCCACCTTGATGACATTATTTTGCTTTTCTTTCCAAGTTAGTAACCAACAGATGCCTGGATATAGACTTGGCAAGCAATTTGTTACAGCCACACGGCATTGTGGCTGCAATGAGATGCATAGATATCTCTTTACAGGTCATAGCTAAGCTTTAAAGCACAGCCTATACATGAAAGGTTAATTCTAGTCGGTTCTCACAGGCTACTGCAGATGTTCATTTAGTGGCCAAATGGAGTAAACCAATGCAGGAGCTGGTCAAAAAGGCATCACTATCAGTCCGTGTGAACGTATATCAACATTTAGTTACTCTTAAGCTTCTCCAAGTAGCACCGATATGACGTTCTTTACTGGCATCGTTTTCTCTTTCCAACGAAGGCCCAAATCATAGAATCTATACTGAAAGGTGTCATAATGCCCTGAATAATCAGTTATCCTGAGTAATCAGTTGTTGCAGTTCTTTCTATGAACCAGTTCCAACTTTGGCAACAACAGGTTTTGGATATGTCATGATATGCTGCATTTCCCTCTTCATAACATCTCTGCCGCTGCTGCATGCTGACACAGCCATAAAGGACATCCATAGCACTCCTATGATTATTATTTTTTTTACTAGCAAACTCGTCACACCTATACTACTCATGACTACACGACGTCAGCTGATATTTCTCAATATCATGACTCTGTCATAAAGTAGAGGGTGCCAATGCGGCATTTCCAGAGTATCATCCCAAGTTAAGGTGTCTTAAAAGCATTTCTGAACCTTGGTATTTGTTTAGGCGCAGTACTTTAACGCACAGCAAGGGTGTGATCGAGTTTCCACAACCTGTAAAATGTGCACCATACTCCTTTGATTTGTGGCCAGCAAACACAGTCCACATAACGTCTGGCTCTTGCACTGTGCAGGCACCTATGGACAGCATGCATAAGTCTACCGTGAAGTGCCCCACAAGGAGGCGGTGCCGGAACACGTCCTACAAAAGCTGCGAAATCTGCGCCTGCGTTACTTCACACCGCGGGAAGTGGCACGGCTAATGTGCTTTCCCGAGCACTTTGCCTTCCCACCAGAACTGAAGCCGAGGCACCAATACCAGTTACTGGGAAACAGCGTCAACGTTCGTGTTGTGCGTGCCCTCCTCGACTATTTGCTAGATGATGTTCCACAATCTTAGCACTGTTCACCAAGCTCCGTGAGAGCACTGTATGTGAAATGAAGTACTGTTGCAATGTTGTTGTTATTCTTCATATTCTTTTACTCCAGGGCAACCTAATTCCTCCATTGTAAAGCAAACATTTATTGCGTAATTTATTCTACTCGCTCTTTGTTCCACATCCTTGTAAGATCTTTGTGCATCACATTGCTGGGGAGCATGTCTTGACATCGCATTGATCACATGGTCATAGCATTAGACTCCAAGGAACCTGGTACCATAACTGACATCTCTTATTTTAAAATTTGTCAAAGCTGCTAACATCAAGTTTTGCTTCCAGGCGCCTGTCAGCTTGGATGTCTTACATCACGAACTGTCAAAATTGCCTGTATGCTTATTAAATTACAATGCAGTCTAAGCTAAAATCACTAATGACACTCTGTTGAAGGTGTTGACACATGCGCTGAAATCTAACAAGGTAACAAGAGGTATTCAAGTTGTTGATCGAACATATATGGATGAACTGCCGAGCATTCGTATTTGTGTTGTATGTCAGGGAACAACTGCGCAAAACATAGATGAAGTCCCATACGTAGTTTTCGACTACTATTTCTGTTCTGAAGTAAGCCACACCTGTTGATATCTTGGTCTTTGAGAAATGCTGATGGCATTGTGCAAAAAGGAACAGAAAAAAAAAAAAGATGTGCCTTGTAAAAAAAGTTACAGGCGCACCCAAGTCTCACTACTTCCATTAAATGCAAAAGCATGGCGTGTCTTGGTGTGAAAACTATGTCTATGTACATGCCACGTGACACCGTGACATAATGAAGTTGTGACATTATCACTTTTTTATGTCTTGAGGTCATCACTAAGACTTGTGCAATTTCTTGCCACTGGGTGGCTACACCACTCACTGGAAGGACATCACGTTTTTCAGTTCATGACAAAATCTTTCACATTAATAAACATCCAAGGTAACTAACGAAAGCACAGACTCAGATGTCACGGGTGAATATGATGCTGTGACTCACTCTCACCACACTACACTTGGCTCAGTGCTGACAAATATCAGGATGTATGCCAGAAGTGAACTGTGCATGCAGTGGCTGTGTAGTATCGCATCTTTCTGTGATTTCATTAACGCCATGTGCCTTCCTAGCTTGGTAGTTACTGTGACACAGAACATTATAGTGAACAGTTGTTAGAACCTTCCTCGAGCTAGAGACTATATATTGCTACAATGTTGCATTTTTCAGTCATGTCTTGTCCATCCTATCAAGTGCCTCACTTAGGCAATGACTGCAGCGCAGTGGCATTCACAACCATTACAAGCAATGAAATTAAATGTGTGTGAAGTTCGTTGTTATTAGACACACCTTCAGTCTAAATAGCTTTGTGAAAGCTACGAAGTGCACATTGCCAACAGCTTGAAAAACATCTCATTTCTGCAGGATTTGCAATTTGGTGCGTTGTGTGTCTGAAACAAATGTGCAGTTACTATTGCAATTTTGAGTGCCTTGACATGTCACATAGCTACAGTAAGCTCATTACTGTAACTGAGTCATCCAGATGTGAGCACCATGGAAGAACGAGATATTATACACGAAATGACATTCTTTCCTGACTTGACGTCCTCTGTATCTAGTATGCCTTTTTCTGCATAGGCCTGAAAAGGCCCACAGTACTGAATAAATGAATAAATTTGCAGTGGAGAATTGTCACGTTTGTCTGAAGAAGGCAGCACACCCACGTGCAGCTACGTCACCATAAAGTCGCATGGTAAACATGCACATTCTCGTAATAATAATTTCCTTTGGGAACATTATCACCGGAGGAGTACTGTTTTTTGGAGTGTGTGAAGAGAAAATCGCTGCCACGTAAGCATATTGTCCATCGCATGTGTACAGTAGATCCGCACTTTGTTAAGTATCTACAATATTGAAATCCACCGCTAAATGGCTTTCAGAGCCAATTGGATGGACAGCATGTGCCACCTATAGTAGGGCCTCTGATCGCTTTTGCTCAATTGTACAGCCAAACCCCGATATGACAGATGTGGGTATAGCACATTATCGTTTCTAGCAAAGCCACTGAGGAATAGTCTTGCCGTCAAAACAATGCTACAGATTTGCAGTTATAACGAATTATCTGACATAACGGAGCTTTGATCATGTCAGGTCGGCTTCGTTGTAAAAAGATTGGACAGTATCACTGCTGCAAAAAAGTGCCGATTTAAAATCCACCGCACAGCGGAGACTTAGTACATATAGCACCCACATGCGCCGTTGAGCTGAAGCGAGTTCTTCTTCAGTAGAAGGCAACATTTGTGGTTCTTGCTGTCCGTCCACCTAATACTGTCTACATAAAAGCAGATGCGGAAGCATGTAACTGCATGCTGCTGTGTAAGAAAACGTGCATTGGCTCACATGTTTTGAAGTCCTGTTGCAAATGCAGGACGTCCCTTGGGTCGAAATAGGAGTAGACGGACTTGCCGAGCAGCTCTTCAGATGTGTAGCCTAGGAACGTCTCTGTCCTACATGGAAAAATAGCCAAACTGATTCCAGCAATGTACTCTGCAAGCAGTAGCTATCTCGTACACCACTTGCTTCCCAGGCATCTTTAACATACATGATGAGACACAAAAAATGACAATTATGCAAACATACTCGTCATCAACATGTCTACACCAAACAGTAAGAATAATATAGGCGGAACTCCGGGCTGGCAACATTCAGAGTGCTTGTCACGATAACGTCGTGTTGCGTGAGGAGGAGATGCACAGCTTTGATTGTACTACTGCAGGTTGGCGAATGTAGGCGCGGCAACACAGAGAACAACTGCTTTTCCCTGTGTCTGGCCTCAGGGACACGGTTGTGGACCCATAGCCGTGTCTATGATGGTGTTCAGTGTGTAGTGAAGAAGAGTGGCCTGTGCAACAACCGCATCGCCATAGGCATGAGCTCGTGACTGTTTCGCTGGGCCGACAAGTTTCTTCCGACCGCTGCTCCTGTCTCTGCGTCTCTGCCAATAAACCTCTTAGCCAGTGGTGGAGGCTGCCGGGTTTCATCCGCCCAAACCTGGAACTTCGGAGTCGCACTCTACGTCCCATCATGGCTGACGACACAAGTGGCACCCCGCCAACGACACCACCCCCTGTGGTATGTGCCGGTACCTTACGCCAGCGAGATCTCCCTATCTTTTCCGGCACAGAGGACAAGGACGTTGAAGACTGGCTCTCCACATATGAGCGAGTAAGTGCTCATAATAAATGGGCCGACGAAAGCAAGTTTGGCCACGTTTCATTTTATCTTTCCAAGGTTGCGAAGCTCTGGTTCCTAAACCACGAAGCCGAACTCACTACGTGGTCTGACTTCAAGAAGAATTTCATGCAAGTTTTCGATCGGCCAGAAGTACGCAAACTCCATGCCGAACAGTGGCTGCGCACTCGACACCAACAAACTGGAGAAAACTTCACAAGCTATATTGAGGACATCATCAATCGTTGTGGACGGGTCAACGCGTCCATGTCGGAGGCAGAAAAAATCAAACACATAATGAAGGGCATTGAGGACAACGCATTCTAAATGATGCTGTCCAAGGCTCCTAGCACTGTCGTTCAAGTGACCGAACTTTGACAAAGCTACGATGAGTTGCGCAGACGTCTCCAGACCCGACATCCCTCTGCACCTGATGACTCACTCTCCAGTCTTCGCATTGGAGACGAGCACGCTCCTCCGCTACAGAAAATTCAGGAGTTCATTCGCGCAGAGGTGGCTCGTCAGCTTTCTTTGTTGCCTTGCGTCCCAGGACCACAACAGCCTTTGATGCCCACACTTCGCGATTTCGTCCACGACCAAGTCGCCCAGCAATTCCTCCAACCTATGAACCACCGCCGGTCACTGCGCCGCTCACGTACGCCGACGTCGTTGCCCGCCCTCGTCCGCAGACGCTCCCGCTGCCGTCAATGCATGGACCGCCGACCAGTCCTTATGGCCCGCCAACTGGTCCCTATGGCCCACCGACCAGTCCTTATGGCCTGCGAACCGGTCCCTATGGCCCGCCGACTTATTCCCCATCATCTTTGCCGCAACCAGGCAGGCAACATTTCCTGGCTTCCCAGCCTTGGCTCGGAGGGTACGTCAACCAGAAGTGCACCCCGGTTGTTGCAGAGGCCACTCTTCTTCACTACAAGTGCAACAGTTTGGTCCTGGCATGTTAGGCAGAGTTATCATGGTGCCTGCTAACACATTCCGGCACGACTATCACAATACCAAAAGCCGTCAAGTTTCACCTCCCAAATTATTCCTCCTCCTTGGTCTACACCCACTATAGGTCAAAGGCATCTCCCATATGGTCCTGTGCTAACTGTGGTAAGGTTAAATGGAGCAGTGGTCCTACACAATCTAAATGCGAGAAATTGTTGGTAAAGTGCAGAAAGATGGACAAAACACAAAGAAGACAAGCGCTGTCAACTGAAACCTTATCCCAAAGATGTGAGCCTTTATAACTGGAACAGCACTTGTTTCTTTTCTTTACCCAGGATTCGTCCACACTTTTGCTGTTTACCAAGGATAGACCCATACCAGCTGGGGCAGTTAACCAAGCTTATATAAATGAGAACAGTGCAGTGCATTGCAGACGACACTGGTCATGCTGCCAGTGCAGCATCGATGTCAGGAATGAACATACTTAACTGCTGCGATATTTCTGTTTCGTTGATCGCATGTTTGCCAAGTTCATCAGAGGCAGCAGTGAAAGTGAGGCACCCACTGCTCTGTGCAGAGGAGTGGCAAGCATGCAATTAAAGGACATGTAAACATATTGCAGTAGGTCACATATTCCCACACCTGACATCACGGATGTGCAGTTCTACTGGTAGGTAGTGCCACTAGTGTCACTGGCAGTGCGTTTTGCAGTTTGTTTTCCAATTTTAAGTCGAACTTGGATATAACAAATGCAGATATAATGAATTATCAGTTATAGTGCATTACATGAAAAACAGGAATGCCATCACAACAGAGTTAGGAACATAATGAAGTATCATTTATAATGAAGTCATTTCCATCTCATATTGAGCTTGTTATAACGATGTCTCACCGTGCATGACCGAGTGTAGTGTTTCATTACTACCAAAACACCAACTCGTACCTAGAGCTGAAAGTGAGGCTATGTGGCTCTGCATTAGGTGAATAAGTATTTTCAGAGAAAAACACTAAGGGAGGAAGCAAGTAGGCAGGAACACGGCAGACTGACAACCAAAGGTTCGAAGGACAGCGGAGTGTGAAGAAGAGAAAAAAATTATTTTTGAAAATGAACAGTACTGGCACGGCCATTGCACGGCCATTGTGGCACGTGCCAGTACTGTCCATTTTCCAAGGCTGCACACATCCTTGGGCTTTGTTAAAAGGAAGGAGTATGCATCACATGGAGCCTTATAGATAAGAGAAGAAAAAAAAAGATAAAATAAAACTGCATTAGTGTCCCTTCAGTTGACATGACCGAGAAGGAAGCTGACTACCTAAGTTCGGCTTTCCAATTGCATGCATATGCTGTAGTATGGTTCTCGGTACTGTCTTTTCCTTTCATTGGAGATACCTTTTTTTCTCTGCTCTTTGTCCTTTGCCCTCCCTCAAATCTTCAGTTAGCGCAGCATCTTTCCCTCCACTTGCATCCTTTCTTTGTGTTTTTCACTTGAATTTCTCATAATGCACCTAAATAAGTTTTCCCGCACTTTCTTTATCTTCAACAACCATCAAGTAGATGAATGGGTTCAGAGCGTGACAAAATATCGTGTGATCGGGATGAAACATTGGCAAAAACACACATGGATGCCAACTGTGAGCAAGGCTCCCGTGTGGGAGCCCAAATGTCAGTAAAACTTTATTTTCCTTGTCCGGCGTCCATCTGTTTTTTTGCCCACCATCAGTTAGGGTAGTGCTCTGCCCAGTAACATCTTCAGCAGATGTCAAACAGACAGCAAAGACGCACCTGTCGTCAACGTGCGTGAAGCACATGCTGGGGTTGTGCCGGCTGAGGAATGTGTGCGTCCCCAGGGGCGCCTCGATGTTGGACGGGTGCGGGATGGGCTGGGCCACACACACCAGGAAGTGCCTCCGCTCGCGGATGATGATGCTGATCGGCAGGTGAGGCACGGGCGATGCGGTCTCCTCCTCTTCCTTGGTCACCACCGCTGCTGGCAGGGGCGATGGCTGCTCTTCTTCGGGACAATGCTTGGGGGCCACCTCGCGCGAAACACGTGTGCCCACACACTGCATCATCTGCAAAGGGCACGGAAGCCCAATATCAGCAATATGCGAGGATTCCAAAGCATGACAAACAAGTCTGCTATGTTCTTTCATGGTTCAGGTTAAAGTCATGACCAAACGATGCATAAAGCAAAGCTCTCTTTGTAGACACTCCCTGTTACCTGGCTCACATATTTATGGTGTCATTGGGAGTCAGTGAATCAGTGGTGCTTAACATGTTAGTATACACACTTTATACAGATCCCGTGAACATAGATGTAAGCACAGGCAGCGGCAGCTGCCCACTCCCAAATCATCTGAGGGGTGCTAGATCTGCCCCATATGTTTACATGGTGCTGCGTTTTAGCCAAAATGGCCTCAGTGGGAGGGAGTCTAGACTGAGGAGGCAGGGGGCACTGCAGGTTACCTTTGATTGTGTTGTTATTGTTGTAATTGCTATAATTGCTCTTATGCACATTCTGTCAAGCTCTTGGTGATGAATGCCAGCGACATCCATTTAACACAACTTCTTTAAGCTCTTTGAGATGCTCCCCTGTGGTGTGAATGATCCAATCTGCATTGTACAGGTAGACTAACTGGCCAAACGAAGAACGCAGAATGAAGTGAGCGGGAGTAGTACATACAGATTTTCATTATTTAATGTTCATAAAGCGTCTGATTGAAATATGCATGGTTGGGAGGATACATTGTAAGTTGTTCAAAATTGGATGGCGACTATAAAAATTAGGAATACAGGTGCTCTCCCCTCCTAATGAACAATCCTCCCTAACAAGAGCCGAGGTGTCCTTAATTTCCTATAGCGAAGGCATTCAAGGATTACTTGCGAAAGCTGCAGGGCCCTTTTAATATGAGTACAGTAGAACCTCGTTATAACGAACCCGGTTATAACGAACTATCGGATATAACGAAGCAATTGCAATTCCCCTTGAAATTCCTATAGATGAAATTAATATTGGTTATAACAAACTAATGGTTATAACGAAGTAATTACTGCTCCCCCATCAACTTCGCTATAACAAGGTTTTACTGTAATGGTATCAGTGTTACACAAGTGCTTTCACAATGCTTCCTCACTCAAGAGTCACTACCACTGTAACAAAAGACGCCCTGTCCTACATGTGAACAGTCGCCCCTTGAAAAGAGCTGCGATGTCCTTAATTTCTCATTTTTGTGGTTGATGTCCAAATTTCATCTATAATTTCACTTATTATCTGGCAGCTCCTAACCTGAAACGCATGAGCACAGGGAAGCACATTTGCCTGTTTCAGTATTAAAAGAGTTTCGGCGCATGTCCAGTGCCTATTCTAGGTACTTTACCTTGTAAGAAGAGGCTGACTTGACGCTGACACCACGCCCCTTGCTGCCCAGCGTACAGCGCAGGCGCATGAGGAAATGGCAAGGCTGCGGCGACAGGCTGTGCAGGTCCTCGGGTTTGGGCAGCAGGGCGGCCTTCAGTTCGTCATGGTCGCAGGGATGACAGTACTCGTAAACGCTCTGACCCATCAAGTCCACCTGGGGTATCATTGCAAATAAAGGAACAAAGTGGTTACGAGGATGCTACAGCGTAAGAATCATTTTATTTCAATACCAGAATCTGAGGAATACAGCTGTCAGGGGCCGCGGACTAAAGGCCACAAAATGTCTTCACGACGTCCACGGTCCCTCAAACTCGGCACCAACAAAGTGAAACATACATAAGGAAACGTAAACACAGAACAACAAGTCATTAAGCATTATATCTCATTCCACAAAAAAATAAACATCGTAACACAAGGTAATTAATATGGTCGAACCTCGTTAATTCGAAGTCGCATAATTCGAACCAACGGATAATTCGAACTGGCCGGTTGGTCCCGGCAAAGTTACATGTATTTGAATGGGGAAAAACTCTCTTTAATTTGAACCTAAAGCATGAGCCACGGTTAATTCGAACAAGACTGCCTGCCCGCTAAGACTACATTTCATGAAATCCCAAACCGATCGCCAAAGATTGATGCATCAGCCACCGAAGCGTCGCAAACTGTGCCCATCTGCTCGCTCCGCGGGCACTGGAAGGCGCCATCAGCTGGCAGAAATCATGCCAGCTGATGCAAGCGTGCCCGGTGCCGTCCTTCTCCTCCTGCAAAGGGTGTGAGGAAAGAGGGTATACCGTAGCTCAGCGGCTACGGACCACCGGGCGAGCGAAGCCGTTGCAGCCGTGCAACTGAGCTATGCCGCACATGCACAGTGGCATCTCCGCTGGCCCGCAAGCACGCTGCAAGACGAGAAAGGTGGCAGCAGCGCGGGAGTCACAGTCAATAGCGCACACGTCTCTAGTGTTGGTATTGTGCGCTAGTACCGCCAATCAAAGGGACCCTCGCTAGTTCGAACTCTGGTTAATTCGAACAGATTTCCTGTCCCCTTGGAGTTCGAATTAACGAGGTTCGACTGTATAAGCGTACAAGCCTATTCGTAACATCAAGCGTAGCATGGTGGTAAGAAATCAAGGTACTTTAACGCACAATGTAACAAGCACATAGCTCATAACATGCACAACAGTGGACTAAGTACACTGGTAATGTGTCGGAAGCTGACGTGGTCGTGAAAATTTTGAATTTGCAAATCACAAAGGGGAATGGAGATGCAATGCACTAGTCTGGGCCAACCGGAGTGTTCAGCCTCAGTGTACTTTTCAATGGCACCAACCGTCTACCTTTTGTGCACCGCTAAAGAGGCCACGTAACATTTTTTTAACAAAGTCCAAGAACAGAGCTGATCAGTTGTAGAGCTGCCTGCGAACATGTGAGCCAAATATTATTGCACTCCACGCGCAAGGGTGTTCATAACTTTGTTTCAAACACAGCTGGAAAGTGCTCGCTCTTCTTTCGACAAATCGCATCACTCGGAGCACTGACCACATTGCATGAGGCAGAAATAGCATTCGCTGGTTTCATCACTGCGGAAAGGTAATCTCACGCACTTTACTTGTTCGTTTTGAATTCAATAAATAAAGGAAATGCGCTTAGCTCTCTTAAAGGGACCGACAACCAATTTTTAAGGTACTTGTTTTCTTTATTTCAACGGAAAGCTTACCGGTCAGAGTGTTCTGTCACACAATGACAACAGGGAAAACGCCGTAAAACAATTTTTATGAGAATTTTTGGCCTATGGAGTCTTACATGCAACACATGTTGCAGACGGTGGCTGACAAGCGTCGGACATGCTCGCGCCAGGCTGTGCCTCCACAGAGCGCATGTGCGCTACGCCTGGGAGCCACTGAACGCAAGCGCTGAGGTTAAAAACAGGTTTTCTGCTGCTGCGAAGGCAGCGCCGCTTCTCAGCGTCGACTACTTTCACTACATAGGAAGGAAATAGTATGGCCGAGATGCGTTTTTATGGGTCGATTGCAACTTTAAGGCTGAGTTATGGTCGTATGAACACCAACAGGTGACGTACGACGATTCAAAGACTCCAAATGGTAGTACCAAGGCGTCTCCACGAGGCCGCGCCACATTTCAGTTGCCGCAATTTTTAAGCTCAATTTAAAAATACATTTCCTGTTCAAATCGCGATAGGGTGCTCGATTCCATCACTATAATCCAAGCTCTTTCGAAATCCGCAAATGTCCACTCACACGTTCTGGCCAGTTGTCGGTCCCTTTACAAAACAACAAAAAGGTAAGGCAACATAGTGCCCCCAGTGACATCATTTGCTGAAAAAAAGAACAGGTGCTTTCCGGCTGTGTTTGGAACCAAACTGCAAATTCCCTGGTGCATGAAGAGCCATAATATTTGGCTCACATGTTCACTGCAGCGTCCAGAACTTATAGGAGCCATTTTCTGATGATGTTCATAAAGTTTTGCAGGGCCAGTTCAGGCTACAAATAATCACAATAATTGATGTTCTGCTTCTGTATGAACTCATTAGCATACACAGCTGAGTAGTATGTGGCAGAAGGTACCACTGTACAACAGGTCAACAACACTGGCAGCCTGATTTCGATATTGCTACGAAGCGACCATAATCCTAGATGGTATGTGCCATAATCTAGGATTACTGTTGCCTTGTAGCAATATGTTATGCCAGAGTCATCAATGCTCTGGTTATGTCATTGCAAATGTCATAATGTTTATTAATCAATTTCTAGTTCACACACACCGGCGCTGTAGTTGCTGTTCTACCCCTCATAATGGTGCAACAAAACACATGAGGAAATAATAAATTTTATGAAAAAAAAAGAGTTCCCATGGAATGCAATCTCAGGACTACAATGTGCCTAAAGACCACTCCATCCATCGTGAGTAATGCAACATCGGCTACAAATATTTAGAATATGCGCGGACTACAAGAGAGCTAAATATCTTTCATAATGCCTGTGGATATGTGCATAGCCTGGAAGTAAATAGTTTACCTTGCAGTGTGTGCGTAATAAACTATTTATATATTGCTATACAGGGAGTACTCATTATGACTATATCCTGACACTGTATTGTTTTGGTTACACAACAATTCTCTCAATTTCATATATCAAGGGTAAAACTAAAAATACTACGTTATTTACAGGGTGTTGATCCGTGCATGTAGATCAATAATCACCTATTATAGGTAGGCGTAGGTGGATATTAACTTGCAATTAAATAAAATATGGGGTGCAGTTTACAGCAGTTTAAACTTATGTCATATAAAAAGGAAAACATTCTTAATTTTAAATGGATCATAACAAATACCATGTAGAAGTACAGAGATGACATATACATCAAACGCTATACTGACAACAAACAACAAAAGCTCTTAAGAAGCCATGCTTCTAGCTCAATCCGTAATATGCTTTATACACCTATAACAGTTTTTCTTCGGGAATTTCAATGTCACCTTTTTTCATTCTTAGCAGAGCTTATTGCTGGCCTAGTTGGCACATAACTTCGATAAAAGAATTATGCCTCGGCGTCACCAGCAGAAAGAAGATGCTCTTTTCTTGTGCTTCTTCTTTCTGCTAATAATAGTGCTTTATGCATCTAGATATTTTTTTATTGAAGTTCTCCATTCTTTGTATCTGTCACACCAAGCTGTCAGTTTTATTGACCAGAAGCAATGACAAACAGCAAAAAAGGAAGTTAAGATCAGTACACCACTGTAAAATAGAGCACCAAAAATTTCTACCAGTGCATTCTATTCATAATACTGTACTAATGTGGTGCATTTCTATAACCCAGTGCCATATGCCTCACATTGCATTACCAAGCTAACTTAGCACAAATTCACATAAAGGGTAAAAATGAGACCTCATTTTTCAACCATATGTGAATTCTAGCCCATACCTTCACGGGAGATCGTTTGGATCACCAAAAAGCACATTTGCATGACATTCTGTAACAAAAATATTCAGTGCATTACAGGGGTGTCTTATGCAACTCGTAGGACTGCTGCTTACTAAACACTGTTTCACATATCGAACATCCTGTAAAGCAATGAGACTTGGTCAGGCAATGTCACACTCACTCAGAGAGTTGCACAAAACACTGTAACTCTAATGCTGCAAAGAATATTGAACGGCTCAATGCCACATTTTCTAAATAAATTCTATTTTCATGAACCACACAACCCACTTCCAGTAATGTTTACAAAAAGCCATTATATTCCTGTTATTTCAAAGAAATGTCACAATTCTGCCTTGCAGTCTGATGCCTGCAGTAAATGTTTATGTTTGTTTAATCAGGACTTAGGTAGAATCCAATTTGGATGGTGCACAGTGTACTACTGAAAGATCAGTAACAAACAAGGCAGAAGCATTTTCATTTAAAGCCATTTCTGCTTTGGTCAGCACCCGTTTTCTTCAGTCAGAATGTCAAAATCTATTTAAACTCTTTTCTGAAGTTTTTACATGCCATTTTAGAAATATGCTTCACAATTTTTTTAAAGGTCCTAAGGTCTTACTTTCGTATAAAACCTGTATTGCTGCTCTTTCTCTCTCTCTTCTTTTTCCCAACAGCGAATAAAACAGTCCAACAGTACATTTCAGATGCTAGCCCAGGCTGCCAACATGAGCTCAGGGCTTCGAGCCGCTAAAATATTCACTTTGAAGATTTCGTGCTGTTAACTTGCCCCTCTAATTGAAATTATTTCAGGCACTTCAAGCGAAAACCTATGATGTGTCAGTGCCCCTGGGTGTTTAATATTCCTGTATTTAACTGCAGCTCCCTCCTCACTCAGAGCAGCGCAAAAGATGACATGATGGCGAGAGTAGACAGACTCTTGTTTTCGGCATTGTTTACTTCAAGTTCTGTAATGTGTAGACTAGCGCGAATGAATGTACATGAAACAAAAAAAAAAAAAAAGCAGCTTTGGAGGAGCAAAAGCTTGTTGCACCTCAAGCTTCGGTTTGTGATTGTAACTAAATCCAGTATACTGTGCCAATTCATGCCCAAATATTTTCTTGTGGTGAGAGGACGCAAGCGGCAACAATGATACTTAGAATTGTTTGTTTTCAGGTAGAACCTGATTTCGCTCGATTCTCACACCCTGGCCGAATTTCAGGCGCATCGGGTTAAACCCGATTTCTCCCCGAATTCCTAAAACGCAAACCAACTTATTTCCTTATGCTGCACAGAATTCACGGTGCACACTCTTAACTACTCTTCCTCGGAAGAGCAAAGTTACATCTTGTTGAATGTAGTGAGAATGCCAGAGATATACAGCTCATTTCCCAAGTTGTGTGCAGCACATGCAGACACTACACACATTTCATTCGTAAATTTTACATGTGTGAATTAACCCCGAAAAAAACCTGAATTTCAGAATACTTCCGCAAAACACCTGATTTCTCCCCGACTACCACCTTCAAAGACAGCACCCGATTTCTGCCCCCCAAATTTTGAAAAATATAAAACCCGGAAACTGAACACCCCAAACAATATTACATTTTCCACATCAAGCAGTACTGTTACTGCTGCTGTCTGCAAAAGTCTGATTTGATTTCATAATGCCATTTTGTCCACTAATGAGCTCTTATTCTTCTTCGTCCTTTGTTTTTTGGGAGGAAAATGTGGACAAATGCGCTGAAATATAGCGCCCATTGTGCCAATTTCAGGTTTATCTATCCATCTCTATCCATCATTCTTTCTTCTTCCAAAACAGGGCCTGGTGGTTGCAGCAAAAAAAAAAAGCACAGATGTCAAATGTCTGGTGGTGTTGACAATCTGGCAGTTCTGTAACGTTCGTAATGGGCCAGGGCTTATCTATTGAGGGCATAGGTCTCAGCATGCTGGGACACACCATATCAGTGAAAGGCCCTTGCCCTTCTTGGAAATGCACGGCAGACTGACGTTCTAGGAAGTGGAGAGAAAGCGTCTATGCAAACACGTCTGGAGAGCAAACATGAAGCCCAGACCGCTGATAGCAGCAGCCTACCCACATGCCCTTTACCTGAAAATAACTGCACACACAAACGACGTAACGCCACAATAAATGCCGCAGATATGGCGGCAGTCACAGGTAAACAGTGAATGGTATCTTGATTGAGATTAGCGTTGCAGGACTTCCCAGTTATCTTAAATAAAGACAGTTTAAAAAATATCGGCCCCGAACGACCAGAGGAGTGGGCAGTAAAGACATCGCTTCATGCAACTGATGAAATTGAGCGATGTGAACAGTGTCACAGGTCCATGTCGATGACACATTGATTTGCGGCTGTGCCAAGGCTGTTTTTAGTTCAAAATTAATTGCATACGTTGTGCTCTTCATGTTCACTGGTGTGGCATGGATTTTCCTGGCGAATATCTATCACGATAACAAATGCAGAACAAATTGCAGACTGCAGTGATGCGTACGCATACAGGCTGCAGACAAGACTGTTAAACATTCTGCATTTACACAAAACAAAGAGCAGGTTAATGCTCTACCACATTTAACAGAGATAGCAATGCGTAAGCAAATGTGCCTTTGGTTGTTACATACAACTAGCATCACTCTTCATACAACTAGTTCTTAGTGCCTATGCCTGAAAGTGCTCATTTTCACGTAGGCGCTTTTGAAATACTAACTTCTTGCTAAAATTCTCCTGTGAAACTAAGAAAAAGAGAACATTACGAAGCACCTCATACACCGCTTACGAAGAAGCAGCAGCAACAATCGTAAACAAAGATTACAAGGGCCCGACATACCGCGCTTCATTGACTTGAACTTAGCTGTAGTGCATAGGCCACCGCCAGCAAGGCATTAGTGGATGCACATGTGTATTTGGAACAATCAAATGAAAAGCAAATAGGTACAGAGTTGACATTTAATTGGAAGGCCTATGGCGAAATATCTGTAAAGACCTACAGTACATCTTTGACAGAGCTCTAGAATACCACAGCAGAGTCATGCAGTGTATGAACAGAATGCAAGCTGATGTACTAAGCGAATCCATACCAACCTGGTTGAGGCCAAGGTGACGTCCTACATTGTCTGAGAGGAAGACGATCTCTCCCTCAGCCGACAAGACCAACAGAACTGCATCCAGGGCCTCCAGAACTGACGAATCGTAAGGGCTGCAGATTGCCGACTTGGTCACTTCTGGAAAACAAGATAAAAGCATATATAATTGCACAATCTCTGTTTATCACAGCTTAACCACAAATGCAAGCATACAAACGCAATGATGGGAGTTGAGGAGCAATAAGCCCGACTGAAAAAAGAAAGAGGCTGTAGGCACACCCGCGTGGAAGTTGAGGCACTGTGGATAAGGATAGGATGTCGACAAATGTATGTTGTTCTGTTGTTGTTGCTGTTGTTGTAGGGTTCTCTGCATGTGTTTGCAGAGGGGAGGTAGGGGTGGTTGCTTGTTAATACACAATATCTCCTTGCCTTTGTAGACATATAATGCTTATACACTATGTGACAATTAGCAAGCAAGTTAACGCTAAGGTTCTTTAGTAGCCTGGCTGCTAAACACATTTGATGCTGTTCAACAGAGACGAACATTACAGGACTAGACCTGCAACATGCTTTGTTAAAGACTTGTAGACTTGGCTGTGATGACTCACTGAATTTTGCTAGCATGCTTGTATGCTTGCTTCTTATCATTTCTTCTTATTTGCTGCATGCTTCTTATTAAAATTGCCAACACCTGTTAGATGCCTGAGGGTGTGCCCATTTTGTCAGTGGTTCTCTGTAACAGATATTCTCAAGAGCTAGTCATTTAATGCTTTTGCATTCTAAAATGGTGATGATGAGAAGATGACTTTCACTCAATATTTCAAAGTTGCTTCCTGCTGAAAAGCACTATATCTTGATGCTTTTAAGCCTAGTGACTGGTCAATATGTTATGTGTAATGCAGAGGTCTTGGTAAGCTAGTGACTGATCACAGGTCCTTGCACAGCAAAAAACTTTCTTTTTTGCAAAGAATAAAGCTAGTCCACCCGAGCGCAGTATAAAAATTAGCTAGTTCCACCAGCCACAGGCACTGGGAGGCACTCTCATCTTTGCTATGAGAGTCAGCCAATATGAGAGTCAGCCAATGCTATGAGAGTCAGCCAATGTCAGCCGATGAACGAAGTGCACTTCACTTGAGGTCTACATCTTTGCAGCTGTGACGCTGATGTAAATGACGACAAAAAGCGGCAGCCCGCTAATATGAATAACCAGTACAACTTGAAATGGAAACCGTACCAATACCTGCTGCTTCACATATAAACCATAAGCCGTTTCGTCCAATTCTCATTCAGTTACAGTACCTGCCTCATCACTACAACTTGAAGTGTCAGCTTTTTCGCTAAGCTAAACTCTGAAGGCAGTCAGTTCACAGTGCACACACTCTCAGGTTAACCCAATGTTCTAGTCAGCACGCACAGAACTCTTGTATTCAAGTGGGCAAGACTGCCTACATTGTTCAATACCTGATGTTTCCTTTAGATGCCCCAATTTTTGTTTTGGTGTGATCACAAAAGTGTCACTTATGCACTTTCCAGGAAAACTCCACAAAAGTTATTCTTATCTTTTGTGGAGTTTTCCTGTCAAAGTTTGCATGTACTGTCTTTTTGTCCTGCTTGTAAGCACGCATGCCTGTACACAATGTGCCTTTCGTCCAGTGAGGTTGTGATAGTACCACAGCACTGCAACCGTCACCATAGCATCGCAAGTGCATGCAGCAATGCCCATACAAACATATGCATTCACACATGCATCCCTGCTTGGGACAAAGATGCAGCGTTAGCCACACTGCGCTCGAGTGAACTTGCATATTTCTCAATTCCCTGCCAATATTTCATCACAAACAAGTAACAACAGTAACAACTGTTGGAGAATACAGACAGTGTTGACATACATAGTTGGTTCAACAAACTACAAGTCTTTAACAAAACATGTCGCAGGGCTAGTCACGTAACGTTCTTCTCTGTTCCTGCCCTCGCCAATAAGTAGCACTGGAATACTTTAAGTAACTACATGTCTTGAACATTAGCTACCGCAGTAACCATGTCAAAACATTGTAGTTACAAGTGCTGGCAGATTTCCAAGCCAGACCCTTCGGTTCTGCACTGTTTGCCCAAGAATCGAGGCGGTGGGAGATAGGCGACCGCACAATCATCTCACGCGGCGCCCCAAAAGTCAACACAGCATGGCGCAATGTCTACCGGCCTGTTGACTCGGTGAAGTGCGAAAGACGACAATTGTGCGATACAAGTGGCCCTATCGGCATCACACCTGCCGGAAAAGCAATCAAAAGGCTTCATGCACTATGGTCCTGATATGTGCCATTCATCAAGAGGTCATAGATTTTATGCTCCGTGGGTCACCAGCGAAACACAGAGAAAAGCGGATTACTGTTCACTTAGAAGGAAGTGGAAAAGCAGCATTTGAAGGCTGCAGTGTTATCTCATTCAATACCGTACGAAGAAAGCAGGCAATGAAGTCCAAGAAAATGTTTAGAAAAAGTAGTATGTACAATTCTATCGTTCTGCTTCCCAAAACCTTGTGATTTTGGGACAATTCAGAGGCAAGCCAATCAAGAGACAAACCACACAGCAGGACTAGGTTAGTCGTGGCCACTTGGAGTTCAATAGCGTGTGCCTAAATCTAAGCAAGTGGGTGATTTCGCGCTTTACTACCATCAAAATGCAACCGCCATGACTGGATGGTGAACCGGCATCAACACACTTAGCAATCTTGACACCTTAGCCACAGAGCCATCACAGCTGGTAAGAAGCGCTGGAGACAATAGTTTTTTAATTGAAATATATAAGCAATAAGCAGAAAGGAAATGCTAAATGCAGTTGAAAAAAACACTTCCCATAGGTGACAGCTGAGCTAAGCTTGTCGAAGGTTTTTTACCAAATAAGCTGCCATTGCAACCATCATCCCATCCACTTTCTTGGGTCCTTGAAAATGTTAGCCCTGGGAAATTGTGCCCAACAAGGTCGCGGCCTTTGAGCCACAAACATACGATAGTTTGCATGTTTAGGAGCAGGCAAGTGGCCAATGACTCTCTTGTCATGAAGGTTACCAAAGTCAAGAACCTTGCTATTTGGGAAATGTTTGGGCATGTTACGTTTATTACCTGGACAAATCAACTCCAGATCGACACATATATCTAACATAAAGAACATAACAGAAAAGAAAAATTGCTGAATGTGCAAAATGCAATCACTATGCTGTTATATTAGGATCTTTTAGGTAGAAAAAAAGGGACATAGTTAAGTGTCTGTATAAGCGTTATAACCAACTTGATTCGTTTAAGCTATACACATGTGTTTCTGACTCTTTAATCTTTAGGCGCACTTGTAGAAACTCAACTACACTTCACGAAGGCAAAACCTCAGGTCATGCAAGTTCCAGCGGAATGGGTTTTATTCTACACTTCGACGTTATACATTATGTTTGAGGTAATCGATACATCGTAAAGTGGTAAGACATAACATTCTACAAACCGAAAATGATAATTCCAATCACGAAGCAGATATCCTACAAAAGCTGCAAAAGCCTGAACTTTGACAAGCGTACAGCAACAACGACAACGCGGACGGCACAAAGGGCATTTGTCTCCCTCTCTCCTTTTCTGGGAGCTGCCACTGCAAGTGTAAAAACATTCGCCAGTCCCATTATGTCACAAGCTTCGCAGACTGTTAAATCTTCTAACAGCAAAACTTTCCGTCTTCGACAGAAAACAGAGATAACAAAAGATAAGCTTGAGCACAGAGGTAATCTCTCGACAACGCAATCGCTGTCTGGCTTCCAAATGGCTGCCACTAAATGGTGCACTTCTCCCTAATCCCTTGATATGATACAAAGCGAGCAGCAGTGACTATGTGTGGGTCACCTTTCACAACAGAAGTATGTGGAAGTAACTGAACGACAAGTGAGCAGTATTCCATCTTGGACTCTGAAGACGGCTCTTCGCAAAAGTCATGTTCACTTGCAGGCATTGGAAACACCATTAAAAAATGAGAATAACTCTATGTAATGTACAGCATACTCTCAAAAATTCAAACTATGATAATTCAAACTTTCAGTTAACTTAAACAAATTTCAAATTTTTGGTTGGCCTGTCATGTTCTCAGTGTATTTCAAAAGCTGCCTAATTCAGACGGCATCGTTCAGTAAATTCTGTTAATTCATATGTTTTCCTCGTCCTTACCAGACGTATCGGCTGCTTCGGCTCCTTCTAGCTGAACGTCAGTGCTCACACATATTTTTTAATGGCCAGAAATGAAGACTGACAGCAGCTGTCAAAGCATTCAAAACCACTAGCGGAAGGAAAAAAAAGCAAAAACAAGAAACACTGAGGCGGCAACAATGCACAGGTAAATGGCCATCCCCGTTTTTCCTGGTATGTTGCACCAAGCCATACTTACGCTAGCACCTGATAATTCAAACAAAATTGCAGGGCCCCCAAATTTTGAATTAACGAGAGTCTACTGTAATTCAAATTCATGTTGTGATAGCCAATCACACTATCATGTGTACCTTTCCATCTCTGATACACTTCTACTCCCTCAATTTTTGAACCGTTCCTACCTTTACCAATGACCTATCAGGTTCCTCATAAAGTCCAGATGGGGACAACTGGGCATAACAGGAAAGATTCTGGCTAAGAGTACAAAGGTGGCTCTGGGTTTCAATGCCCCGTACTCAGCTTTGGGCACTAGACTTTCGATGATGCCTTCAGACACGAATTATGGTGCACTGTCCATTAAATGTGCCAAATCTTCGCAACTTACTTCCAAAGCGCTAGATACACTGTAGCAAGAAAGGGAAGGTAGTAATATGTTGACAAATGCATCTTCCAGCAATTAAATGTAATTAAAGTGTTATTAAAGGTCTACGTGTTCTAAAGCCAGACATGTTATATTTCATCATTAAAAAAAAAAGAAAAGAAATAACAACTCAAACTTGAAATATGTGCAGAATTTGTAATGGGCTGAATTCAGTACAAGACAATGCTTTGAACATTGCGCCCAGAGAGCACCACATCAACAAGACTCGTCAAATGCGGTAATGTTTTCAGAAAAGCGATCCCCTGCAGGAATATGTAACCCATTAAAGCAAAATGAAAAGAGAATGAAAAACTAGGGTTGTTCTTTTTCTGGTAGAACTGGATTTTACAGGATTTTACATTATTCTTACAACCTGATCAAGTTTCAGGAAAATTGGGTTAGACTCAATTTCTCCCTGAATTCCAATACGCCATGCCAACCTTGTTTTTTTATGCTGCAAAGAGTTCGCTGTGCACATACGTGATAGATACTCCACCTCGGGGGAAAAACGAAGCTACATCCTGCTGTTTAAGTGAGCTACACTGACATAAAGTTAGTCTAATGGATTTCATACAGCACCGTGGACACTATATGCGGCCGCCTTTAAACTTGTATGTATAACCTGAAAAAGTACCGAGTTTAGGAATGGTTCAACAAAAATATCTGATTTCCCCCCGAATTTCAACTTGAGGAACAGCCCATGATTTTTACTCCCCGAATATGAAAAAAGATTATAAAACACGAAAATGGACAACCCTATGAGTGACAACAGGACCAAATATATATCCAAAGCTCCGTGTATCTTCCTTCTTCTTGGTTACCAGTCAGTTCACAAATGTGGGCACTGCTGAACGATACAAAATGGCCCCCCATTTCCCCTTTGGAAAAATTCTGCATCCGGCCCTCAAGCAACTGAGGCTGCACTTACCGGCTATTGGCTCGAGAACCTCGCGCAGCCGCAAATAGCTGATGGCCAGCCGCATGACCGAGGCTTTGTCCAACTGGCAGGCCACATTTTCCGGAAGCGGGAGCTGCTGTGACAGCTCAGTGAAGATCTCAGACTCTTTACTGCGCCGGCACCTGGCCGCATCCCGTGATTTCTCTTTACGTTTTTCTGAATTTTTGCTGCAAGAAAAGACAGAAGGAAAGCTCAGGTAAGGGAAAGACGTCTTCAAACAAAATCGGTGCAGATAATTATAAAGGCAGTAAAATGCGCCCAGTTAACAAGCACTCGTAAATTTTGCTCAGTTCAGAAGAGAAGTGTCTTGAAGTGCCACTGCACAGGTTTAACTTAAGTGCATGCAGTACACACTGTGCAGTACACACCTGTGCAGTGAGGACATAATTACACACTTTTATTTTTGGGGATTGTTCTAAGGAACATAGACAAAAGAACATGCAGTTGGCAAAACAGTGTGGACAGCAATAATGCCAACTCAACAAGTCTCAATCATCACAGCCTGTCAGTCACAAAACGGTTAACATAGTTTTCACGTTTCAGTGGAGTCATAGAATATGAATACTTGACTTATAAGAAAGCTAGCATCACAGTCACTGCCTTTGTCTGCAGCTCTCTGCAAGTAAATACTACCAAGTAAATAAATAAAAAATACTCAGCAAGAAAGTAAGTCATGTTATCACTCTTCCGGTTTCATACAATTAAACCTACCATAATCGTAAAGTCAATCAGTAAGAATGAACGATGATCACGTCAAGTTAAGATAGCAATACAGCAAACTATCTGAGCCACTCACTCTTGATGAGTCAGCATGCACATTTAGAGAATGACACTCCAGAGAACCCCGGCCCTAACAACGAACCCCTCAAAAGAAAAAAAGTACAAGAGCAGTTTCAAGCGGCAAATGCAGGCCAGGCATTACCAAGCACGGCGTTTGACGAACGAGGGCAGTGTACTGCGTAACATGTCCCACAGTTCTGCAGTGAAGTGTTCTTACAAGAACGAAGCCTGTGACAGACTAAGCTTTGCACCGCACATGGCCAGCTGATAAGCAGCTGCTGCAAAAGAAAACCAGAGCACCACAGAGTCAAGGGGCGGGGGGGGGGGGATGGGGGAGGAGCCTTGGAGGGGGGAGATCAGATGTGGCTTCCACAGCATCTGGGGCGTAAAGGATTGAGTTATCAATGCCGATTCCTAATCTCTTTTAACACTGCAGCAAAGTGGAACAAGCCATTTTTCCTCCTGGCCACAGTGCATGCGGCAAACGAGGGCACTGCAGACACCATCCGCCTCGGTATCTCAGGCACGCTGCTTTAAGCTGCTGCAATCCGACAGTGACAAATTACAATGCGTGATGCAATTGGCCGGTGTGGGTTAACAACGGCACAGCCGAGTTCTCACGCATGTACCCTGTTTGTATCTCTCTATTTCTCCAAGCAGCTTTGAAACGTGAAGTGAGGGCGCTTGGGAAAATGTGCCACTCAGATTCACGGTGATTGTAGATATCTCATAGCAGAGTTTCATTTCTCAGATAACACTTGAAAAATGACATATTTTGCCGCTTTGAAAAGGCATGCGGTGCCATGTGAACTAACTGCTATCACAATGTAAGACACCGAGCAACGTGTACAACGCATCAGATTCGTCCATCTGCGGATTACTGTTCAGAAGTTTTGTTCGCTCGACAAGCAGCTCTGCACCTACATTCCTGTCACAAAACAAAAAACGAGGCCGAAGAAGAGACAGTTCTAAATAACACACAGGCTCTGGCACCGTAGCAACGATACTGAGACGGCGCCTCTATCTATCCTCAGATGTTCTCAAGGCCTCGCGTGATACAAGATTATAAGCTTCTGCAACTGTTAAGGAAACCTCACAACGAATGGGGGTGTAAGAAGGCCCATTTGTTATAGAGTGCCACTTGTGTTGTTATGACATCCTCCCACGAAAGAGAACAAGCCTTCTTCTTTGACTCAAAGGCCACATGCTCGTCGTGCCGTGGCTCGGGTGAAATAACGACGCAAGTCACACCACCGCAGAAATTACAAGCCCGATTAGGCTTGCCCCTGTGACAGCCTGCAGGACCAGGTTGTTGCGGACCCAACCGGCCGGGTTCATTAGAAATCAGCCTTGCAGCACGGAGCCACCAGACATCTCCTAGGCATGCCCGCTTCCTTGCGACCACAATTCCTCTCTCTCTCTTCACTTGTCGCACACATAAAGATCTCCAAGCACGTCTGCAGTTGTGGCCTTGCTTTTCTTTTTTCTTTCTTTCTTTCTTTCTCCAGCTGCGAATTTAATCAGTGATTCAAGAATGAACAGTCGGCAGGCCAGGAAATAAAAAAAGGAGACGTACAAGTGGTGCCCCTTCTGGCAGCCGTAGACAGGGAGCTGTGAGACTGGAGCGAGAATGCGAGGAACTCCTCTCTGCGGAGAGGGAGTTACGTCGAAAACAGGTTCTGCGAGTCCCTGTCCACTCCCGAGAGTGGGGGGCACGCTCAGGGCCCAATTAAAAGTCGCTCTTCTCTCCTCCTCCACGCCACTTGTGACTCTAAAGGAGTGCTAAGAGCAGGACCCTTTCCCACGAACCTCAACCTCCCCCCCTTCCTCCAGCCCCCCAGGGGCAAGCCCTGTGGCAAAGGTAATCTCAGGATACACACGGGCAACCACAGGTGAGACTTCACACCCAAAAGCGTAGGGTGTGAGTCAAGGCAACGGCAATTGTGTTTTGTTTCTGGCGGCAAGAGGAAAACCAGCAGCGACTGCCCAGTCTTGTGACCTCTGCCCACGAAAGATTAATGGAGATAAAATCCCAAATTGTTGTAGGAGAAGACTTCACCAACCAAAAGAGCTTACTTGATGCCTATGTCAAAGGAGTTCTAGAAAAGTATGCCTTTTTATTTTTTTCTATAGCTATTGCTGACTACAAAGTAAAGAATGAGTGCACTGGTTTAAGATTTGGGAGTGGTCAGCTTTGGTGCCATAATTGCTTGCTGCCAAGAGAAAGGAAAAGTGGTAGCTGTCAATGTCACACATTTGATTTGCCTGAATCATACAACAATGAGGCAGCTATTAAATTGTCAATCCGAACAGGTGAGGAATTGTGAAAAGCCTCACAGAAGCTAGACTTTATTGCAGCTCTATAAGAAGATTTGAAGCATACCATTACTCTGATATCTGTCAGATTTTGAAGCAAGGTTGCAGCTTTCTTAGTCCACAGTGCTCAGTTAAGTGCTCTACATTTCTGGCTTCCTTAGTGATTTGCAGAACACAAAAGCCAGTTGCCTACGCGTTCTGTCAGCCTTTCGGCATTCCTGAGAGAAAGGGCCCCCCCTCCCCTGTCCCCTTGTATGGTGTAAGGCTCATTAGCGGGGTGGCTTTTCAAAATCGGGCAGAGTTCCCGTCAAACACGCTATACTGTGGTACAGGTCAAGAAAAAAGTGGTGTCTGCCCACTGAAGAGTGTGATATCACGGCAGCATTGGCTGGAAGGGGGCACACTTTGGCGGGCAGACACCGCTTTTTTCTTGACCTGTACTGGATTATAAACATCGGGTCCGCGCCCAAGTCCTTCAAGTGTGCAAACCGTAGGCACGCGCACAAGAAGAGAAAAAGAAGGGGGGGGGGGGGGGGGGCTGTTATTCCTGTTATTTTTTGTTTGGTATGTTTTTGTTTAACGGTTGGACATGCACGTCGAGGCCAAGCCCTGCCTTGAATATGATGTCCGGGCCTCTGTCAGGCTGCAGACCGCAGCTTTTAGCCCTGTCAACCACCAAATTTGTTTTGGAAATAAAGAATTTGAATTTGAAAGCATGAGGGCCGCATGAGGGCTGCCAAACCTGCCCCATACCTTTACACTGCACCGTGTTTTGATAGAAGTGGTCTCAGTGGGTTGGGAGTAAGAGGGGGACACTGGAGTCATTCCACCCCCGCCCCCCCTCCCCCATTGCCCTTGTATAACGCCTATGGCTCGAAGCCTTTGGGCACTCTCGTTTCTCTCTCCTCTCTCAAAGTCATACTCTGTCTAGACAAAAACCCACCTGTCACAAGAAAAATCGCATGCTCCAAAAAATAAAATCGTCCTCATCTTCGTCATGGTTGTCAGCCTAATTTATACATACCGCAGTCCGAAGGTCTCTGCCAAACATTCACATTCTGCCGAGTCCTCCGCTTGCACATCCCATTTTAAGCTTGCATTCTCGTTTAAAATTTTATCCCCGCCCCCGTTCCGCACCACCACCACCTCACTTCTTCTAACTTCACTCTCTGTAGTCCAGGATAATGCTGTCCTGAACATCGTCAAATTCAGCCATCTCGTCAAATTCTGTAATGGCGGCATTTCCGCGACAATCAGGGTAGAGTTACTGTATATTTATGCTAGCATAAAGAGTTGCGCGTCTGTTTTCCAAACGCCGCCAGCTGCGAAGCAACCGAGCATTGCAGAGAAGGTGGCGTTCAGGCCAACTTTTGTGCTTCTCGGCGCCGCCGCTGCAGCGAACTCAAGTTCAAAGCGAATCTAGCGGAACTTTGCCTGCGTTGGAGCACGTTCCGAGCGTTGATTTCAAGACGCGCATGTTGCGGGACAGCTCGAAGTGCTGAGAAAGTGTTATTTTTCAGTTACGTTGTCACAGTGGCTAGAGATTGGTCCTGCATCATTTCTGTCGGAACGCAAAATAGCCGGTTGTATATTTATGTATTTATGCGCCGCGTGTTAAAAAGAGCAACGCCTTTAACATGTCTCGCCACTAAGCTGTCGCTGCGTTTTATTTGCTGTTAGGCTTCAAAGCGGTCTACGAGCGTTGGGAAACTGCCCATGCTCGGTCGGGGATGCCGCCTGCAAAAACTGAGCGTGGCTTCGCCGCATAGCTTTGGTTGCTTGCTGACCAAGATGGCGGACCTACGCGCAACTCTGCCACCTACGGTAGCATATAGAGTAACTCTAAATCAGGGAGCCCGTAGCTGCCCTCTGGCCCAATCAGAGCTACCAATATGGCGGAGTTTGACAATATGGCGGAATCTGACAATGTCCAGTCTAGCACCCCAGGAACGCGCTTCTCATCCTCTTGGTATCGACTCCGTAATCTATAACTGAACGCCGATTATCCGTGCTTCTCACACGTGGCCTACCCATAATATGTTCCTCTTAGAAAATCTGTTAGATTTTTTTTTTTTTTTTTGCGATACGCCGGAACCAAAATCAAGCCCTAGTAAAGTGCGGCATATGCTCGACCTGGCGATCTAGTTAAAGAGAGCCAGAATATGCACGTCGCTTCGAGCGGAAACCGCGGCCTTCGCTTTGGCAACGCTTTCCGAGAAAAGGTTTAAGTCACTCCCCCCACATCATCCGCAGACTTCCAAGGTGCGCCGACGTCTCGTGTGGTTAGCAATGCTAATCTCACGACCGCAGGCACCGCGGCCGGGTCGCCAGGATATGCGTCAAAAACGTGGCACAACCAGACGTGATAACAGCTCTAGAAAAGCAAAATAAAAAAAAAAGAAGAAGAACGAAAGGAAGGCAGCAGCGGGAAGGAGATATGCGTTTCCAGACCCGAACGTGTCCGTACGTACACGCGACGAGTTCGTAGCGGCACAAGGAGGCCACGGCGGCGTTCATCATCTTCAGCGAAAAGTGCGGTGCTCCGGGAAAAACCATAGCGTTGGTGAGAGATCTGGAACTGACAGACGGACGGACGGAAGGGAGGGAGGGAGGGAGCCAGTGTAGAGAGATAAAAAAAAAGGGGGGGGGGGGGGGCGAAAAGAACGCTCAGGCGTCATGTCACATCGACTTGACTCGTTCTAAGAAAGTGCCTCGCAGTCGAAACACCGATAACAGGCGTCGCCCTATATATCAGCGAAAATTGCGGCCACGAGGGCTGCTTGCCTGTCAGCGCTGTAACGAGTCCAGCTGAACCATGCGAAGAAGCCAGCATGAGTCGTGAGACTAGGGATATGGGGATCCACGTAAGCATGCGCGGGACGGTTGTCCATCACGGGAATCAAAGCTAGCTAGCTCTATGCGCTTGGGGGAGTACGTGCGGGGCCAGGAACACCCCTACCCCCGCCCCAAACACCGTCCCAGTCAGATCCTCACACCCGAACAAAAATTCTCCAGATGACCAATAACTTGGTATCCCCTCCCCTAATTTCCGGTATGCCCAATCCTCGATATCGCCATATATGGCATTTTTGTAGGAGAACTCCACGAAAGATCCATACTCATTTTACAGCGTGCATCTTGGTCGTTGACCCGAGGACCACGCGTTGGATCTCGGCAGAAGCTGTCATATTTTTTCGATAAGGACGAAAATGCGATGGCCGGCGTGTATACTGTGCGATGTCAGTGCTAGTTAAAGTACACCAGGTGGTCGAAATTTCCGGAGCCCTCCAATACGGGGTGCCCCGTGATAACGTGGTGGTTGTGGCACGTCAGACACCAGCAATTACCGCTGCACTGTGCCCTTTGACATTTATCAGTCTGCTGCTTAGAGGGATAAGGGCTGTGCGGAAGGCAGGAAGGTTAACTAGACTAGAACTTCCTGTTTGCTACCCTGCATTAGGAGGAGGAGGGATAAGGGGAGATACAAAAAGGTTAGAGGAAAAAGAATGAGAGAAAGGTAAACACACAAACAAACATGGCAGAGTTACAGTCGTGCAGCGAGGCTCAGTTTCTCGTAAGTGTAGTGATGTAGTGACTTAAAGGAGTACTGACACGAATTTTTGACATTCTCGTATTGTTTCTGTAAGTGAAAGCACTGGCGGGGAGAACCCCAAAAAGAGTATCATGGCGCCTCGCAACGCAATGAATATATTTTTAACACGACTCCCTTAAAAGCCCACTTTCGGTTTCGATTTCGAGGGGGCGGTTTCCTAGTGACTGGTCCAACAGAGTCGGATGTACGTTTAAGCCACGTAAGGACAGCAGTTCGTGATAGCGACGCTGCAACTCTGTCGTCTGTGGTCAGTTACACGTGGGGCACGCAAACAACGATGATTTCACGGTCGTCCAGCGACTCTGACAGCGATTTCAGTGATTTTTGAGAGACTGAGCTCATACGTCATCGTAGTGTGGTTGGCTTGCAGTGCTGTTTGACGAAAACTAAAACCAAACTAAAATATTTTGTACGTGTCTCCTAGCTTCCGCGTGGGGAGGACGTTAACTATACAGGACTAGAAAACGAAAAATGTATATTTTGCGCCGCCGCAAAATCATGTCAGTAATTAATTGGTGTAGATAAGTCAATACACTGTATTCGCTACAAGAGATTTATACAAATCCCCCTACCACATCCCAGTTGAATCTTCACCCCCCCCCCCCCAAAAAAAAAAAGAAACAAAAATTCTCCAGATAAACAATTACTCGGTATACCCCCCCCCCCCCCCCCGGCGTACTGGTTACACCATGCGTAACACCCCCCCACCTCTACACCCAAACACAATCGAAATGGATAACCCCTGGTCACTACACATTATAAAACACCGCCTTAGTGGCTCATCCAGTACAGATAAGTCACTACAACCGTAGAATGCACATCGCAGAATGTACAGCGCTATATACTCTATCACACGCTGCAACCTGATTAGGCAAGAATCTCTTTCCGTCAGCAGCGCATACTTTCGCTACGGAATCGCTGACAGCGTGTCTACCGTCGAGCAGCGGCTCGATAACGGCGATAACGGTGGTTAAAAATGCTCATTCGCCAAAGTACTGCGTACTACGTAAGCGCGTGAACAACGTGCCAACGTGGCTTAGCTCGTTTACCATACGCCGCGTGAAACACTTCTTCGCCCCGCCATGGTGGTCTAGTGGCTACGGTACTCGGCTGCCGATCCGAAAGTCGCGGGACCGAATCCCGGCCGCGGCTGCTGCATTTCTATGGACGTGAAATGTTGAGGCCCATGTACATATACTGTGCGATGTCAGTGCACGTTAAAGAACCCCGCAGCTAGTCACAATTTCCGGAGCCCTTCACTACGGCGTCTCTACCAATCATAGCGTAATTCTGGGACGTAAGACCCCTCAAATCAACCAAAGGATAGTTTCTGGCAAAGGCTATAGCTTCACCTGTATAGTTTATACAGTTCAAAATACAAACGATGAACTCCAACATCCATACAATAAAACTGTCTTCTTGAGTAGGAAGGCGGCACACTCATACCGGCGTAATCTTCGGTTTTCGCTGACTACACGTGTATCGGAAAGATATGTGTGATTGACAGCTATTTACGGGCCATTGGTTTACACAAGAGAACGGCGAGTGCATGGAAGAAGGCGAGAAAGAACAGCGCTTGTACACGCACATCGACTCTCCGTCAAGATCCTGCGGCTCTCAGCCCGGAACAGCCGGGTGTGTGCGATGTCTTGACGCAGAGCGAGACAGCAACGAAAATAACGTTGATGTCGGCTTGATGATGATGGGCTTCCCTTCCGTGTATTTGCCGCTCTTTCCCCGCTCGAGCGGCCATTGCATGGAGCCCACCTGTCTCGGAGGCGGACAGGTACAACAGCATGACGCAACGCAGTAACTTGCAACACGTTGACCGCCGCTCCAGGGTAGCGGCTGCGTCGTTGAAACATGCTCTTCCTTATGTTTTCATAAACGCGACAGATGGACAGGCCGGACATACAAAAGACGCTAGGCTGTTGCGACTTTATCAAGGTAGAAAATAAATAGAGACGTGAACATGAAAGGACTGTCGGAGCGATCAGTCACTTGGTTGGCAGAAGAAAAACGCCGGTCCACAGGGAACAGGAAAGAAAACACTGGCAGACATTAGCAACCATTAAACCCACATTAAGTTAGCATCATTTTTTATATACAATGTTAACGAGTGCTGGTATACAGTTGTCAAGTCAATACGACAGTCGATGTCACGTGACTAGTGGGACGGCGGCCTGTTGGGGCGTATAGCTATACCATCCATTTCGAAGAGAGATGCCAAAACCACACTTCCACCGTATACATTTGCTTGTGCGTGTGTGTTCCAAAATAAAGGAAACAAACACAACACAACGCAATATCAGCTTGCTTCCTACAGATGACAACGGATAGATGGGAAAGTGGCCGGGGGAAAAAAAGGGGAAAAAAATTAAACTCAGTTCACGACTGTGAAATATGAGTCAACAGTGGAGCTGGCTTGGGCAGGGATGTCAGGTTCAGTATGGCACTGTCACGGAGCAGCGGGCTGACCTTTCTTTTTTCTTTCTTTCTTTCTTTCTTTCTTTCTTTCTCATACTGCCCTTCGCATAATCACTATGACGTAGCAGTTCGCTGAGGACAAGAGTATGGGGACAAGGTTGTAGGTAGTGGTATGGGCAGTGGGTCCAGGCTAAGGGCAAGGGAGTAGGTATGGGAGTAGATAGGGAGTAGCTCGGGAGTAGGTATAGCAGGGGAGTAGGTGAAGGACATGAGCGGATCCGCTTTCGGGGACGGCCGTCATGGCGGGCCCTATGTAGACCGCTCT
Organism: Hyalomma asiaticum; assembly: GCA_013339685.2. NCBI lineage: Eukaryota > Metazoa > Arthropoda > Arachnida > Ixodida > Ixodidae > Hyalomma > Hyalomma asiaticum. The sequence goes on from CM023487.1 coordinate 12,539,690, forward strand.
GCTGTTGAAACACTGTCAAAGGAATATTTCGCTTTTTCCACAAGCGCTTCTACCGATATCGCAACGGCAAAGGTTCACTAAATTTGGGGCAAGAGAAGTGATTAAATCCGGTCCCTGGACATCATCTCACGATCAAGCCAATGCGAGACAAGTCCTGTCTGTTTCCCTGTACAAGCTCTCGATGGACGCTACAGAGTCACTGCACGGGGCCTGTATCGCAAATCATTGTCCTCCCAGGTTGGCCGGTTCTGTTTGTCAAGGCAAGACTGACCAGTCAGGGAATTGAGATTGGTCGGGGATTGGTCAATTCTGCCTTTCAAGGAAGAATTCACCGATCAGGAAGGATCAGTGCGGAATAGTATTCCGTGTTCTGTGTTACGGTACAAAGGCCATCATGTCGCCCCGGCGGTGCACACATCTCTAACGGACGCATTAGCCAAGTGGGCCCCAAGTGAGCGCGACACAAACGATAACACTTTCTCTCTCGTTTCTTTCTTTCTTTTATTTCTTTTCGCGTTCCTCTTATACTTGCTCGATAAAGCGGGCCATCAGGAACACCATCAGCCTGTGATCACGGGTATACGGCCGACCATCACATGCTACAAGTACGGGGGGCATCGTATATTATGGCCGATGTGTGTCTTATCTCGGCGTCCGCGGAAAGAAAATTGCGTAACGTATACACGTTATCAGCGACGCCCTGATACGACTCGACCGCACGCTTCGCACTTATTTTTTTTTTCTCTGGAAAATAGAACTGGAAGGATGGCTCTTGCAGTAACGCGTGGTAGGCCATCATCGCGTTTTCTACAGGGAATAAAATGCCAAATAATAATAACATCAATTATTATTATTATTATTATTACTATTATTATTGCAGCGCGTTTTATCGAAAGGTCTTTAAAGTGCTTGAGGGTCTTCCCAGCAAGAAGAAACGTTCCCACAAAGCAATGCGCATGGAAAATCGGGTGGACCGGGGGGGGGGGGGGGTGGCCCCCCCCCCCCCCCCGAACTTGCTCCATAGGCACATGCTCATTTTCGCCAATTTCGCCCCCCTGAGCAGTGACAAGGGCGAGGGGGGTGTTAAGTAGACCTCACAAGGAGGCAGGGTGTTTTCACAAGGGTTCCCATGGTTGTCATGAAATCGTTGTCATGAAAACCACACCACTCTAATTTCTGGACGGACAATTTCATTATACACGCACCTCCGCTGTACAGGTTATTTCTTCATGTTGTTAATATCTCGAAGTAAGAATATACGCACAATATACGAGGCAATTCTGGCCATCCTTTCAGCAAGCTTCAGCAAAGGGGTAAAAGATGGTTCGCGCATCCGGAAATTCGAACCCCCAGAAGAAGTAACCTTATCGACATCATTAATCAAGCGATACTGTGTACGCGGTACTTTCGAGCGCTTTGACAGCCACCCAAAGGCGAGCCGCGTACCTGAATGAGGTTCACACACAAAGCACGCGCGGAAGGCGTAATTTTTAATTGCTTTCTCATTAGTCTTATCTCAACAGCGATCTTAATTACGACAAGCACCTTGTCCCTTTCCCAAGACACACAAGCTAACTCAATACTGGAGAGATTAAACGCGAGGTGGCACCACCGCGGACTAATTCTCACCTCTTAAGCAATACAGAACACGAGACAGCCACCCCCCCCCCCCCCCAAAAAAAAAGGAAAGAGAAAAGAGGGGGGGGGGGGGGCGTGTACAAGAGACAAGAATTAGAAAGCAGTTTTTCTTTCTCGTAATTGGTCTCGAGATCCCCCTACTAACGCGCATGCGCAGACACATGCCAGAGGCGAAGTTGCCAGACAGATACAGTTTATTTTATTTCTTTTTTTCCTTTTCCATTTTTTCTATACACATGCACTTTCAATGAGACGCTGCGTGAGAAACATCGCACGGTGACGGTGCCAGGGGTGAGTTATGACACGAGCGAGGGGAATAAATCGCGCCCACGACCAGCAACAGCGCTGCAGGGCTCGGTCATGCCGAGCAATTAAACTGATAACCCGGACTTCGCGAGGTGAACATGTGTATGTATACCGTGCCCACCCCCTTCCGACTCCTGCACACTTCGTCACGTGACCAAGCCCTTATACCCTCTTTCCGTCTCCCCCTTTTTCAACTGAGCGAGGCTTTGAAAAGGAGTGAGAGAGCGAGAGCCCCTTAAAGAAAATACAGAAAAATTTCATTTCATATTCATTAACTCCGAGAAACCACGCCGGTCGACCGAGCGTACGCTCTCACGACGAGGAAACCCGCTTGTTGCCAAAGTCTACCTCTCGAACGAATAAGAGGTGCGCGGCGTTATTAAAGCATAACTCGGTGCCCAAAGAAAGTGCGCAGAATAGGAGGGTGAGAAGGGGGGGGGGGGGGGCATGCGGCAGAGTGGTTGACAGGACCTGACAAGGTCACGGGTGTGCCGCAATCGGACAGCGGTGGACAACGACGACTGATGCTGACCGATCCGGTCAGGCATTCGAATCACGCAACATTCTTCTTCTTTTTTTTCTTTTCTCTTTTCGCTGGCTGCACAACTATATACTGCATGCGCGCGGGAGCAGGGGAGCCCACGCAGCTAGCTCAGTCGGCGGCGGCGACGACTCTGGCCGTTGGTGCTAGTGGCCTTGGGCTCTTCTTCGGAGATCGTCAGACCCAGCATAGAAACACGAGTTCGAACGCCAAGCCGCTCAGCCTTATCGTGAGCAGCAGATAAGGGAAAGTGAGCGGATTCGGGTGTGTAATGACGGGGCAGTAATCGCCAGGGACGCATCTCGGATGCAAATTAGGACACATTAAAGAAAGTGCGTCTTAATGTCAGTCGCATACCTGACGAATCGAAACTGAGAGAAGGGAATAAATCGAGCTCCACCCGACCCTCCACTTTTATGCAATTTAGTACAAAAAACAGTGCTATTAAAGAACTGCGGAGAATGAATCTATAGTCACATGATTAACGTAATCTCGTTATTATTTCTTTTGCATTTCCTCCTTCTATTTGTGTATTGTATTTTTCATATTTGTTGTAAAGCTCCTTATTAATAACGTATGTTTGTAAAGGTTTGGTATACATGGCTTTAAAAGTACGTTTACCTTGCTACATGAGCATGCACACTGCATTGCCACGTGTTATTTTCGCCTTGTTTTATTTTATGTTTTTTTTTTCGTCCTCGCGACTGCCGTTTGCTGACGCGTGTGCACAGCATGGCCATGGTCACTCTCAAGCGGTTTAAAATCAGCTCGATCTTTCCTGCCAGGTCTCCCGCAACACTATTTGTATTGATGCGATTAAACTTCAAATTCAATTCTTCCTTCTTCTTTTCTTTCTTTCCTCCCCCCCCCCCCCCCCCCCAACTCCAAAAGCCGTGACCCAAGCGTGCCCACATGAGGTCGCGGCCCGCACAAACAACGCCCCTACGGGATGCACGTCTCTGAGGCCTCCCCCAATGTCCGAGCATTTCCGCTCCGTCGGTCCCCACGAGACGCAAAAGCAAATCAAATCCGAAACCACTCGTGAATCCAAAGAAATGACCAGATCCAGAGCATTGTACTCCGTGGTGTGTCCGTATACACTTTGGACAAATACATTTCACCAACGCGTAATCTGACTGAAGCCCGACAACTAAATTTAAAAAAAAAAGAAATAAATAAAAAAGCAGGAGGGGGAGGTGCAAGGAAAGGTGGTCTAGAGTTTTAAAGACGCTTATCTCTGCAACTGTTTAAGGGAGCACAAGGAGCAGCATCGTGGAGGAACCGAAGGGAATAGGGATTTGAAACGCGTTTCTATAAAGAAGCCACCCTGCCGACTATTTCCCAGCCACCGGCGTTCCTTCCCGCTTGCAGGTGTGCAAACATCGCATTCCTGTACGCGCACTTTTCAAAACGAACGCTGCCCCCAGCAAGCCGGCATCGCGTTATGTGTATAGAGCCGGATACCGCAAAGGCGGCGATGCACCACTGGCCGAGCGATATGAGCTTCTATAGTGACCGCCGAACAACTTCGGGTCCAGAGTATAGCCGGGTCAGATCAGATCCAGGCAACGAAATCTCTACTTTGCGATTGCCAAGCGTATCGCGTACAGCTGCGATAATAATTGCTGGGGTTTGACGTGCCAAATGGCATGCTAGATAATCTTAGCATATCGTGGTTTCAAAACCACGATACATGATTAAGAAGCAGGCCGTAGTTTATTCAAAATCGCGCTTTATGGAAGAGGCATATAAACCCCCTGGAGGCAACCTCCACATTTCGTCCTATGTATGTATGTATGTATGTATGTATGTATGTATGTATGTATGTATGTATGTATGTATGTATGTATGTATGTATGTACGCACCTACGTACGTACGTAATGTGGGAGCTCAACAAGCGTAGCACAGACGGAATATAGCACAGAGAGCTGCTAAAGCAAAAAAATAAATTCAGTAATTTAACGCAGCCAAGCCCCTACATTTACAAGGTACGCCGTAATGGAGAGACTCCGGATTAACTTCAATCACTTGGAGTTCTCTGCCTATGTCTAAGTGCACGGGTATGTTATTATATACCTTACTTATCTGCTTTTTCTTAAGTCTATCACTGCTCTGAAAGGGAACGAAGACAGCGTTAATGTTTTACAGAAGCGAAGAGCAAGCACTATCGGTCGTTCGGTCATCATTTGGTAAACGTAAGCTAGATCGAACGGTGCTTGGTAGTGAGAAGGCAAATGCGGTAGTCGGATTCACGTGACTCAGTGTGGGACATTTGCTGCTAGACTGAACTGCCTCCGAGATCGGCACATACTTTCCGTTACATATTTTACCGCTTACAGAAACGAGAGCAAGACACTAGTAAAGCTGCGATGGGGGCTAGTTGGTACGACCTCATGACTTAACGCTGCCAAGGACTGACACAATACGAAGAGACTGCTACAGTGCCTGTCTCTTCGTATTCTGTCAATCCTTGTCAGAGTGTTAATCCTTGAAGCAAGACACTACCTTTCAAATATTAATAGATAACAAAGCAAGACCGAACTTTCAATCTCGAAGTGACGACTGAAGCAGTCACAGAAGAAATCACACTGGAGCCCACGTTTCGAATACAAGGCTGGCCTGTCTTTTTTTTTTTTTTTCGTCGGGGGCCAACGGAGTAACTAATTCAAAGAGGCAGTGTTGCCGATAAGGCGAAGCGAGATATAATCGCTAAATTTAGCGACATTCTCGATAAAGTAGCATAGCATCGCTGCATGGAAGCGAAAGGAGACGGCGACGGACCGTGCTAACACGACGGCTGGGGGGCACTGCACTCCGCCTGTCGGAGGGCGTCTGTTGCGAGTCTACAGGGTGCGGAGAATTATAAACGGGTTTGGCAGACAGGCGGGAATAAATTGGTCCCTCGATCCTATGTGTACCAAGCTTTCCTGTCGTCCGGGCGATTCCGCGAATGCCCCAACGCGACACGTTCGCAGGAAGAGCTCGCGGAGACTCGGGGATTACGCGAACAGCGTATACCAGCGTTCTTTAGATTGCTATATACGCACTGACTCGATTTGCCGGCGCGATGGTGTTCCGAAGCCGATAAAAGAAAAGCTGCCAGGGTTCGGATTCCGATAGTGACGTAAGCGATCCTTTTTTTTTTTTTTCACTGCCTGATTTTACACTCGCTGTGAAGTACGCTTTATGAGACTTGCACTGCTAGCACGTGTTCATTAGCCCGTCAAGCAATACTAAAGATCGGGCCAGAACCCCTCTCCTTCGGCCAGACGTTATAGGCCAGGTCACAGGACAACTGTAAACCGGGCCGGCTGGCCGGCCGGACGGACAGACAGACAGACATGGGCGTAGCCAGAATTTCATTTCGGGAGAGGTCCGAGCCTCATTTGTGGACGTGCATGTGTGTGCTTGTATGCACATGCGTGCGTATGTGCATGTAAACTTCAACAACTTCGGGAGGGATTTGAACCCCCTCAACCACTGGCTACGCCTGTGCTACGTTCTATGGCTACGCCTGCGCGGAAATACTACAGTAAGGAATAAAGAAGCAGGAATAAAGTAAGAACGAAAGAAAACATTGACAGACACGCAGAGAAGTCTACAGCTTACACTGTGATGCGTCCTACGCGCAGGCCTATAGGAGTTACTTTTTTAAATCTGTAATGGTTAGACAGGCCCTAGAAGCCGCCATGAAAATCTACGACGTGACAGGGAGTTGGCAGTGGACGTCGTGGCGGCTGGTCTCGCTTTGTCGACGACCGTCTCCTGTTCCTGTCGCGTGCTCACGCTTCCCGCCAACACCAGCGACGCGCAATAGAGGGCGCCACCGCCTCGCCCAGTGCGTGATTTCTCCTCCCACGGCACTTTTCCGGCGCCCATCGACAATCGCTGGGTTACCCGTGCTACGCACCTTTTCAGGTTCCACAATAGAGGAGCTGTTTAGCTGTCCTTTCACACATCTGCGGCCGTCGAACCCTTATTTAGTGTTCCTTCAACGAACGGCCCTTCTACGGTATGCCAACGGCCTCATCACTTACAACAACCTCAGACCTGTCAGAAATACACCTCGGCTGTAATATATATAGCATGCCCGCTGCATGCATGTCATCGGAACTTCGCTCCTCTTCGATGTCTGCGACTTCCCTTGCCCATAGCTGTCGTCCTCAGATGATCTACCGCTCGATTGTCTACATGTTTATCGTGGATAAACGTTTTTGTTTCCACTCTCTCCTCTGACAATGACTCCTCATAATTCTACCCCTGAGAATGACGCGCAAAAAAAACGGCATGCCGCCGCAGGTAAAGAAAGCACGCGGACGCCACAGGCGGGCACGCTGCCCATAGCAACACCTTGGGTGGACGAGTACCGCTCATTGCCGAGCTACAAACGGTTCGCGGTGCTCGAATAGATCCCAAAACTACACGAAGTAGCGCGACAAAAGAAAAGAAAAAGAAAGAAAGAAAGCGCGCAGCTTCCGCTAGGTCGCGCAAGGCTAGATCACGCACCGCCACGGTGGTCTAGTGGTTATGGCACTCGGCTGCTGACATCGCACAGTATACACGGGCCTCAACCATCGACATACAGCCGCTGCGGCCGGGATTCGATCCCGCGACCTTCGGATCTGCAGCCGAGTGCCATAGCCAATAGACCACCGTGGCGGGGCACTCTTTATTGGAGTACCTTAACCAGACGATATGTAACAACACGCCGCGGAAGTTCACCGATAAAAGCCTTCGGCGAGAGTATCTCGCCCGTCCCACCATGCATGCACTCAGCAAAATGACTCGGTGGAAGGAGGAGATGGAAGAGAGAACAAAGAAACGAAAGAAACGAGGCGGCCTGTCGGCAACAGTGGCAACATCGCGCCCGGGCGTCGTCAGGGCGACAAGAGCGTTGACGGATGACGACAAACACGCGGAAGACAAAAGAAACAAAGAAAAATACACGAACGCGACCAAGGCGTTGCTCTTGCGCAGCTGCAGCCCTGCACGCTGAAACTGGAACCAAGCTGCGTGCACCATGCACGGGCCGTGACACACCTAAAGTTTCGGGCACCATGCAGCAGTAACGGATGCCCCCAGGGCTTGGCACCAGCATCCTTTTAAGTGTATAACGTGTGCCAATTGGCCTAACACGAAAACGTCAGCTGTTCACTCTGTTCGGAACGACGCCTGATGAGCGAGAGAGAAAGAAAGGCAAATGAGATAAACGCGGCCGGATTCGAACCCGGTCATTGGGTCTTTCTTACACCAAAATACATCGCAAAGCATGATGCAAATCGTGCACACGTTGTACTTCTAAATACATTCAAGCCCGATATAATGCGTTCAGATGTAGTGTGCGCATTGTACCGAAGAATATGATAAGCAGGCCAACACTGGGAGCAGCGTCGCGAGTACAGTGCACCCGTCATAGTATACAAACAGCGCGAAAACAACGAGGACGACAGAAGAAACAGGACCCGATGCTGCCAAAACAGGCAGTTGGCTTCAGGTAATGTCCCTAGACAGATAGTTTTTCCCCAACCGAAAATCTAGGGACTTTACTAAGGTTATGGCGAGGGTGGCTTCCTTCACGTATAGCAGAGGCCTCAAGCACGCGGAGCCTTTCCTAGCGGCCGTGCCCGCACATGTTGCACATGTTCGTCCTGTTGCAATCAGGGTCCGGGACCATAATCATGCTTGCGATCGCTATCGACGTGTTTCTCGATTCTTTAGGCCAAATCCCTTTCACAAATCACCCATATATACGAGATATGTAAGCGGCCTGCTTCCAAATGCCAACATTATAGCTGACACTTCGACAGCAGCGTCGGGCTGGTGCCTCTCTTATTATTGGCTTCCGTACACTGACCAGAGAGCGCTACGTAGCTCTCGTCGGACGGCTCAGTTTCGCTGACATTGGCCGCTTGGGGTGCACTTACGAGACTCGCACGCGTTCGCCCATAGCGCGCACATGGCGGAAGCCAGGGCGAGAGCGACGCGCGCGTTCCTTCGCTGCTTTTCGGGCTTGCTACAAACAAAACCACACGCACGCTCGCGTCACCCTCTCGAACAGTTTGCTGCAGGTTAATTTGGAGTGCGCGTCTCAAAAGAAACAAAACAAAAGAAAGTGGGACGCGCTGTGTAGACCTGCTGCTATAGAGTTGGAGACGCGCGCGTCGCGTTTGCATATCGTCCGGCCACAGTGCGCCCAGTTTTGCTTCTTCTGTCCGCCAGACTGTGCATTCTGGCGCTGATGTCGCACATGGAAAACTCGACTGCCGGGAGCCCATAGGGCGGAGTATATAGGTGGTGTACAGTTATATAGCTGTAGATCTCACTGCCGGGGATGTCTTGAAAGGGGCCACGTAACGACCATACGTGTACTATATCCGCTATCGCACGCTTCCTCTCGGAACACCTGTTGTTGAAGACACCGGTAGGCAACAGGGCCGCGCGGGAAGTTGCGCCATGCATCACGTGGTCTTGGTCCATTCCATCGTGTCGTAAAAGCGGCGCACGTTTACTACAGACCACGCGGCGTTGTGTGTGCGACCGCTATCGCGACGGGCACATATACGTACAACACACGGACCATGCAGCTATATACGTAAGGCACAGGCACACTACGCGGCGGCGGCGACAAGAAAGGGCGCCATGCGGTCCGCAGGACCCTTGAAACACCGCGACGAACAAGATCCCTTTACAAAAATACCATATATGGCGATGTCAGGAATTGGGCATATATGGCTATATATGGCACGTGTTCGTTTGAGGCCTTATTTGACCAAATCGTGATACAAGCAGATATGGCAATAAAAGACCAACACGAGAAATTCCGTGTAAGACTGATACGTATTGGGCAAGCAGGGCCACATACGGACACGTGCCATGTATATTCAGATATGCGTATATATGGGAAAATAGGACCACATACGGACACGTGCCATATATAGGCAGATATGCGTATATGGCCATATACGCTTACCTGGCAATACATGACCATGTCCGTATGTGGCCCTATTTATTTGCCCAATACGTATCAGAGTCTTACACGGCATTCCTCGTGTTGGTCTCTTACTGCGGTATATGCTTCTATCACGATTTGGGCAAATAAGGCCACATACGGACACGTGCCATATATAGCCATACATGCCCAATTCCTGACATCACCATATATGACATTTTTGTAAGGGCAACGAGAGCGCACAACCGCGAGGCCATTTGTTGCTAAGGCCCCGCATATGTACGTCACGATTGACGACAAATTTTTTAAAAGTTTTGCGATGGAAACGAAAGCGGGGACCGATCACCCGCCATAACATAAGCATAACAGGAGCTTTGTCAAGCTGCATCAAAGTAGTTTTTTTCTCCTGCCGCTTATTTTCGTTTTGTCATTGTACACGGAAAAAAACGGAAATAAAACATTGGCTGATTGATTGATTGATTGAAATGTAATAGCACGAGGTAAGTAACGGAGTTTTGCGAGCCAAAACTCTATGCCTCCTAAAGTTACTAGACATAACACCAGCAGGAAGTTTTAGCAGTCTTTCACACGCACTTGCGATCACGTGTTAATGATGTGGTTCGCGTACATCAATATACTCTGTTTCACTATAGTTCCGTGCAGCAGAGCCAAGGCTACGAGGCCATCGAGCGCAGAATTCTTGCGAGGCGAGACGAAATGCCATTGTTCGGACACGGAAGCTGCGAGCCGCTCCTGACAACAGGTGGCGCTACATCCTCTTGCTCCTCCTCCTTCTTCCAAGTCTGCCGCTGCAACTGCAGCGCCCACCATTGGCTGATGCCATGGCGCCGGAAGGACACGTTTGACGCGTGCTCGCCCCCCTGATAGGCCGGAAACGCCTGTGGCTTTCACAGTGCTGCAACGAACTATTGAAACAGAGTGCAGTCATCGTGCAACGTGCGCCTTTCATACTGCCAACCTCCTAACTGCAAGTGGCGCGTTCCCGCGCATCCAATCTGGTTGAATCTCAGCAATCAAAACTTCAAGCTCATTACTATGGAAAGTAAACAATAAAAAGAAACAATACAGATACAGACACGATGGAGTGCGCAGCCAGGAGCAGAATCAAAAATGGAGGAAACCACCGCGGGCCCGACTTGCCAAAACAGGCCTCGAGCTACATGATTTCAATGTATGTCACAATCAGATATAAGTGGAAAGTTTCGGGACGTCGCATGTCGGAATTGCTGAAGAGCAGCGTGCAGGTGTCGTGCTGAATTATAATCGCCGTGAGATTGAGAGGCGGGCATAAACGCCACATATATGAATTCCATACGGATGATAACGCATCGTTCGCTTCGCAGTTTCCTTCAAACAGAAAGGAAGAAAGAACCCCGATTATACATGTACACTAACTTGTGAGGGGTTTTCGCCCTACGACACTTTTCGAACACACACAGAAGACGGTGCCGGTCATTCGTGGTGACTCCTGTGAACAGGTCGGCCAAATAATACTGCGCTTCGCAGAGCTGGAAATCGCCTACTCTTCTTTCAACTAATTACGTCACAAGGGGAGCACCCGTATGTATGAGATATGTGAGCGATATGGGGATTGTGAGATATATGGGTATGTGGGAGATATATATGGAGGTATGTGAGATATATGGGGATCAAGGCTGCAATGCGTACCTGAACTACCGAAGCGAAGTTGGGCCCTCGTCAGGTGTACTGACACACCTTTAGCCCAATTTCCTCGGTAAGCAGTGTTCGCTGTACATCGGAATAAAGCTTTGTTTTATTTGATTTGATTTGAAGGCAGAACTGGCTAATTTCGTGATTGCGGATACGTGCTCCGCGATATGCTTTATTCGTCCGTTTTGCATTCAACAAATACGGAAAAATTCATACAGCCACATATAAAGGGACTGTCTACCACTCGAAATTATTTTCTTTACAGCTGTGGTGAAAGCGAGATTATTCCTTACATTGATGGAAACGTGCATGCTCGTAGTCCATTAGATACGAATAATATTTTTAAGTTAGTCTGCAGAGTCGTGAAAAAAATTACCGGCGGCGCCATCCTCGGCGATGAATGTCAGTCTCGAACTGTAACGAAAAATCGGACAATGCCCCTGCAGGTGAAATTATCCTGCTTAAAAGCGAAAATGTATCACTGGCCATTGTGTTTGACACGCATCTGATAGCGTTTTTTTCACGACGGAGATCAAAGTTCATCTTTAAGCTTCGCAAATAAAAATACGAAATTTAAATATTAATATTGCAAAACACCGGTAACCAGTGTTGTCGGCGTCCCTACACATATAAAAGGGGTGACCAAGATAAAAAAAAACTCTTTTTTAAAAATTTATGCTGAATTCCGAGCGAAACCACTGCAACCTTGTACAAACTTCGAAAGGGGCGTTTTCTATTGCGATAAAAAAAGAGAGAAAAAAAAACCGAAAATCGACGAAGGATGGCAGAGAGTTCCTTTAAGAACATCGACAAAAGCAGAGCAACGTATAGTCGGTGCTCCTACATGGTGACGTAACTTGACTAAACAACAGTAGGCAATTTCCGGTATGCATTTGAAACCGAAATGTGGACAGATTCCCTCGTGCGTGGAGTGCAATAATATTTCGCTCACAACGTTCAAAGGAGTATAGGCTGACCGACACCGCTATCTGACTCTCACTATATATATATATATATACGTATAGTGATAAGATCACGTTCTACGAGACGCCTTCTGGCAAAAAATAGCGTTCGACACTCGCCGCCACGGCAACGAGTGGGGCTGCCTAACACTCCCAGGATTATGTGTATGCAAATATCCAATAAGGTGGACGGGGGACGACCGCCTTAGGTAGCTCAGCGGTAGAGCATCGGACGCGTTATCCGAAAATCTTGGGTTCGGTTCCCACCGAAGTCAGGTTTATCTCTTCGTCCACTTTAATTTCGTTCTACTTGCTCCACAATTATGATACTACAATTAAGAAACTTCAATATAACTTCCCCTGCGCTTTCCTAGGCTTCAACGTTTGTTGTTTCATTATCTTGTTTCTAATATATATATATATATATATATATATATATATATATATATATATATATATATATATATATATATATATATATATATATAACAGAATTGACGATGCGCCTCTTAGAGAACGATGGTTTATTAAGTTAACGTTTCGGTCGGAGCCCGACCTTTTCAAGACTCTTGAAAAAGGTCGGGCTCCGACCGAAACGTTGACTTAATAAACCGTCGTTCTCTAAGAGGCGCATCGTCAATTCTGTTATAAACTAGCGGCAACCCAAGCTAATTTTGCATATATATATATATATATATATATATATATATATATATATATATATATATATATATATATATATATATATATGGTCTGTGTGTGTGTTCAAAATGCGTTGCAGGGCTTTTTGAAGCCCGAAGCACTTGACATATGGAGCTTGCAGCTCAATAGATATCGACAAGTGTCCCGTGGTCACAATCCCCGAGAGTTCGATAAAGCAAAACTGTATAGCGCTAAGAATCGCGCCTTCCGTCAATAGCGATCACTGCCCCCTGGCGTATACACAGTGAGCAAAAGCAAGCAACGAACAAATAGCGGGCGATAAAAACTGGACAAACACGACGCCAGGAGAAGCAAAAATAAAGTTCCAGGCAAGATACTGCGAGTGCCGAAGATTCTTCTCGAAGTTCTGCCCGACTCATGAGCAATATGAGTAACTGGTCGATAATAATAATAATTATTATTATTATTAACGCAAGAATGCCAGCACCGTATGCACTCAAACTTAAAGAAGCGCAGATGGTCGAAATTGTGGTGATCTACGTTCGCATCTCTTTTCCAGACGGGCCACCAAGTCACCTTGGCATCTGTACCATGAAAATGACACCACGCAAAAAAAAAAAGAAAGAAAGAAGAAACAGAGAAAAAGAAAGAAAACGGTGCCGCCATACGGGACTACGCGAATCAACAAGGGTTACACAACAGACACGTCGTTTCGATTACCGCTGATGAATTGTTTCGTATGTGCTTCATATATAGGCTTAAATAAACTGGTATATAGTATATAGCTCCTTCTATCCAACCATCATGAATCAAAGGCTTCCCACTGTCAAACGACGCAATATCTTAATTCCTACGAGCGCCTTCGTTTTTCAGGTGACGTCACTAACGGCCGACGTATACGCTATACGCATCAAAACGCATTTATCATCCACGGCTCAATATCCTCTGTCCGCTGGTTCCATGAGCGACGAAGTGACCGTGAAACGATGACGTCGGTCGCCATATACGTCAATTTCCGTGATATATATATATATATATATATATATATATATATATATATATATATATATATATATATATATATATATATATATATATATATACACATAAAGTTCCGTGAGAGCGTGAGAGGAGATAATCGAGATGGCATGTAGCGTCAGGTTTGCTCGGGCCATTCTGAGCGCCTCGATTACGGTTGATTCAGCTGGTAAATGATGTCCTGCCAGGTCTGTCTGAACACCGCAAATTCCCAAGACACGATCCAGAGAGACGGAGAGAAGACAATCAGGAAAAAGAGAAGAAAAAATGAGGGGGGGGGGGGCAATATCACGCGCGGAGCGTTTCGCCACGAAGTTTTCGTGGAACTGTTTCTATACAGTTCAACGTGTGCGCGATCGTCACAGCCATCATCGTCACATATCGTCAACAACATGAGTTTTCTTGCGCGGAACTCTTGTGTTCCACTTGATCGGGGAAAGAAAACGGCGGTTTCGAACTTCTTAGCTTTTCTTAACTTCGTTGAACAGCCCCGCCACGGTGGTCTACTGGTTACGGTATACTCGGCTGCTGATCCGAAGGTCGCGGGATCGAATGCCGGCTGCACCGGCTGCACTTCGATGGAGAAGTGTTGAGGCACGAGTACTGATCAATGTCAACGTACCTCCAGCTGGTCGCAATTTCCGGAGTCCTCCACTATACGGCGTCTCTCATATAGTCATATTTTGGTTTTTGGGACGTAAAACAGCAGAAATCAATCAATAAGCCAATCAATCACACTGCAAGAATAATTACGACAATCAAATTTCAGTTACAGAGCTGAATCGAACGTAACATATCGCAGTACAGAACTGATAGTTCAGCAAGTTCATATGAGGCAAATGAGGCGTTGGTTCATATGAGGCGACAGGTGTTGGTCCCGGGTGCGAACCCTGGACCAGGGACGAATTTTTCAGCAACTAGGAAGCTTTTCATTTCTGAGAATCCGTATGGATTTCCTTGTAGCCTTGTGCTACAAAACGGGTGGATGCTAATTTTCTCTTTCACAAGTTCATATGATGTCAAATTCACCATGCATACCTAACAGTACACATATCTGTCCTGTGGAAAATCGCGCAGCACATCTTATCGTCAAAAACTCGCGTGCGCGCGCCTGTTGAAATCCACTTCCATACAGCCTGGTGCCCGCACCTCCCACACTTGTTTAGGACGCCACCATACACCTTCTCAGAGAAGGCTCCCCATGGGCGCCGCCATAACCCCCGTTGGGCTGTGCAACGTATGCGTGACCCCCAAAAAATGCACTGCCGAGGGTTTGCACTAGCAATTATGGCGAGATGGAGGGTCGTTATTATCAAACAGCGCACATTCGCGAAGACAAACGCAACGAAACAGACAGCACAAGCCTTTTTACTGCCTTACAGAGCCCAATACGGCGGTGCTCCATGCCTCCTCTGAAAAGGTCTATAGGTGGCGGTGTAACTGGGAAATCTCCCGAGCTCATCCATAACCGTCAAGGTCGCGAGTTTGTAATCGCGCTTTCCAGCTGAGAGTATATAAGGCGAGCACAGAGGCAGCAACCAGCGCACCATCCCTCCGGGAGCCCTTTTTACATTTATATATATTTTCAAAACGACGACGACCACCACCACGTGATTCGCCTGTTTGTGCAACGCATCTCATTCGCTTTAAAAGCGGCGGCAGCTGTCACGAGGGGACGACACTTTCTTGGCTCACACACCACCAGCGTCAAAACACACACACACACACACACACACACACACACACAGAGAGAGAGAGAGAGAGAGAGAGAGAGAGAGAGAGAGAGAGAGAGAGAGAGTACTAGGTAGGTAGGAAAGTTGCGAAAGCATAGCACGGAAAAAGGCTCCTCCCGGTTATGCCGCGCAGCCTGGGCTTGCGTTCGGAATAGGTTTCCTCACGAAAGAAAGAAGGAAAAAAAGAAAGCAAAGCGGGCGAACGAGAAACGCTGGATGACGTCACGAGAAGGAAAGCGTGACTACAGCTGTAGACACGGGCGCGCGCGCGCGCACCTCGAGGTACAACCGTTTACGTCACTATATAGGTGTATAGATATATACCGCTTCGCGCTTATACATAAGGTAACGATGCCCAATACCTGTGAGCAATTAGTACGGTTAGAAAGGCGTGCAAGTTTTAGTGCATGCACACAGTGAGGGCAGTGAACAACGTTTTCTTGACGTGTATACATTCGTCACGCTCTAAATATAGTTGCACCCTTCGGGACGTCTTTTTTGCACTACATACCTTATGAGGTAGGGAAGGGGGGGGGGGGGGGAGGGGTCATTTCGGACCTATTTTCCTTCCTCAAAGAATGCGCGAACGACAATTACCAAACGAGAATACGAGAAGTGCGCATCTCGTACACACTGGGAACTGAGTATGCACCCTTTGGAGAGTGTATTCGTCCAACTCTAAAGGTATATAGTTGCACCCTTTGAAAGATATTTTTGTTTTTCTTCTTTTCTTTTTATTGCCTCACGCGCCTTACAAAAGGGAAGTTCATTTGGGGCGTCTTATTCTTTTTTTTAAATGAAGCTTCGTAACAAGGAAAATTCCACACGCATTTATGAGAAGCGGAGATTTCTTGCTGAAAAATTCACCACGAACCTGCGAGGTCCCAACCCAAGGCGTTACCGCCTCTATGGCGCGGCGCTTTAGCTACCGCTTTTTGCGTTTCAGTGCCGCCTTAACTGCAAGGGCAGGCAATCGAACCTGCAACCGCAACCTCAGCATGTGTATAGGACATATAGCCAAACCCAATGCATCGCGGCGGATGCGTTGTCAGCATGGTGGTTATAGCCCTCAATGATTACAAAGAAAGAAAGAAATCCACTATGAAAGCTAATCTACTGCCGTCCCTGAATGACCCGTTGTCGATCCTATACGATAGACCATAACACTTACGGTCGCTCGGCACAAATAATGAACGAGGAAACGGTTCAAAGGGAGAGCAAATTTTCGACCGTGTATTTGCACTTCTTTTTTCCTCCCGACAACCACATACGCACCGACATGCTCGGCATAAAGAAAAAAAAAAGAAAAAGTGTGTGTGTGTGTGTGTGTGTGTGTGTGTGTGTGTGTGTGTGTGTGTGTGTGTGTGTGTGTGTGTGTGTGTGTGTGTGTGTGTGTGTGTGTGTGGCAATAGAGTTCAATCGCGCATCGCACCAATCACATACATCTATGTAAAAGAAAAAGAAAGAAAACGTTTTGTCCTCCGTTTGACAGTGATTTAGGACAGATATATATATTATCTTGCGCACCTCTTTCAGTACCGCCATCATGCGTTGTTAACGGTGCCGTCTTGTGTCTGCAGCATCTAAGCGGATGATGGCTACCATAGACCAATACGCACGAAAGGGACTCCTAACCTATTCACTAGACGTCTTACGACCTTGCATGCTATAGCTTGAGGTCACGGCGCACAAAACTGGGGGAAATCATTCGTGTAACAGCCCAAGAAGAGAGACACCGGCGCGATTTCGTAAGGATTAACACACTGGCGTCACGTGATTCCTGCTCGCGACGCAGGCGGAACCAACGCGCAGTGGCTTTCCGATTACACGGACGTCCATGTACAGAAGCATGTTTTTGTCCTTGCCCGCCTTTTGCGAGAATAGCATTTCAATCCCGCGGTAGCAAAAAAAATTTCGAAGAAAAGAAATTAAAAAGAAACACGTCGACGGTCACGGCAAGGCCGACGAGCAGCTAGAGGCCGCCGACAGAGGGGTCGCGACGCAATCGAGTTTTCCCGAGAAAGTTATGCAGGAGGAAGGATATCATAAGCGATCGTCACGGAAACTTTTATTTTTTTTTTTTCGCGCACCTTCGCGAGACGCGCTACGCAAAAACTTCCATTTCTTACTAGAAACGGAAAGGCGGGAGAAAACAAGACAAAAACAGGACGTCGGAGACCAAGGTGGTGGTGTCAAAAAGGGTTGACATTTCTGACTCCATACGTTAGAGAGGAAGAGAGAGAGAGAGAGAGATTTTACAAGGAAAGCTGGAGATGTCGGCTTTATGCTATACAAGACAAACCTGTTACACTTGGCCTGGCGCCTTAAACACCCCGTGTGGATGATAGTGATTACGAGGCGAAAACGAAACAAAAAACGAACAAGTCGAGCTCGGGCGACTAACGAAATGGTCGCTAAATATAGACATTCCGCGCAGGTACCGTGTTCGCCCACGTCAACCCGTCTCAAAACATTAACTCGGCCGACGCTTCTCTCCTTTTCTTTTTCTTTTCATTTTATAAATTATTTTTTGATGTTACTGTTAAAGCAGGAATTAACTTGCAGGCCAGCCTAGATGCAGTACAATGCAGTATATGACGCTCCCATGAGCATCGGATTAGCGATTTGTAGCCGCTCGACGTGACAAACTGACCGTGATCGAGTTGATCACTAAAATAACGGGAGCTGATCTCGAAGGCTATGCTTTGGGAAAAGCTATAGTACTCACTGGAAGGTGACTGCAAAGTGCAAACACCAAAGCTTATGCAGAGCATGCGTCCTCTTCGAGAGATGTGTATCAGGAATAGACGACGGCAGGGTATATTACTGGGGAAGGGAAGAGGGTAAGGGGGGGGTGCTCCCGTGCCTCTCCCCACCTCCCCTTTCCCCGGTGCTGCCCCTGCAAAGCAGCTTTTCCCCATCAGAAGAACGAGTGAACTACCTGCAGCTTTGGCAATCGAACCCAATACCTCTGGCATTTGAGGCGAAGAAGGTCATACACCACCTGACAATTGCTGCAGTTAGCCACCCCGTACACAAGTGGACACATCATCATCATCATCATCATCATCAACAACAACAACAACAACAACAACAACATTAACACCACTGCAGGACGGAGGCCTCTCCCAAGGGTCTTCGATTTGAACGCGTGCTGCTCCAGATTATTACATTCCACTTTACGGCAGCGAACATCTCAATTCAATCGGCCCCACCTGACTTTCTATACCTGATTGGACTGCATGGCACAAAGACACGCAAAAGTCCCGTACAAGCCTGGCGGAGCGCGCAGCGACATTAACCGCGTGCACTGTGCGCGGTTAGTGCCACGCATCATTGCGAAACGGCAGGCATCAACAGACCCACCCCGCGGTGCTTTCTGCACTGTCGCTATTCTCGGCCCAAAGGGAGACGGTGAGAGCGGGAGAGACCCATGTCTCGACTCCGAAGCGTTATGACTTTGTGAAGCGCCTGTTTCTGTCCTCAGCCGCATTCGTCATCACGTTTTTTTTTTTTTCCCTTCATCGTTTTCCTCTTCCTCTGATTAGTGTTTTGTTGTTATTGTCGTTAAACGCGAGCTCTGACACAGCGCGTCCCCTTTCGATGCCATAAAAAAAAAAAAAAAAAAAAGTCGATTGACAGATTCATCCGGAAACGTGGGTTAATTAACAAAAAAAACATCAATCGAGGAGCGGGCAGCGAAGTGACCCGCGTGCTGAGAGACAAAACGGCCGCCACGGCAATGCTACGCCAAAAATAGCCGCTTTCCCAAGACACAAGGGTACAGTGGCATCTGCAAAGCCTTTCGCTTGCAAAGGTTCTTTGCCACTGGCCGGCTGCCTTGCCTGCTACCGAGGCTCCGGAAACGGAGCAAGACGTACGCGGGGGGAAGGAGGGTGGGCGGGGGGGCATATGTACCCCCCCCCCCCCCCACGACTTCCGTTTGCCTCTACCGTAACCCACGTGGGTGTCTTGGCTTCTTCTCAACCGCAGTAAACGAAGCTCTTATTTTGTACATTTGCAAAGAAAAAGAGATGTAGGGGGCGAAGGAAGCTTACCAATAGTGACCTTTCGGATGCCTTATTTCGCTATTACATACACTTCAACCCTGCAGTGGTTGCAACAGTCGCGTTGTCGTTGAGACGCCATCGTCGATACAAATTGACTGGAACAAAACTGAGCGGCGTAGATATCACTTATTTCCGGCTTTCATTTTTGGGAGGGAGGGGGGTGGGGGTCGGGGTGACAGGAACAGAGGGTGGGCTTCCGGTAGTTACGGCGTCTCTCACGAATTGACGAACTGTTTGTTGCATTCATTCATTCATTCATTCATTCATTCATTCATTCATTCATTCATTCAATTCACTGCATTCAATGAATTAATGGACGAATGAACGAATTAATGAATGAAATATTGTGCTTCGGACCTTCGGAAAGTGAGATCCACAACAGCCACACCTGTACATATATACATGCTTCAAGTTCCGTCAAACTGAGCGTGGCTTACATATATTGTTCGCGTCCAAAAAGGAAACGCTTGGACAGTTATTTATCATCATTCCGCAGCGACACCACTCTCATTAACACACGAAACGAACCCCAAGTAATACAAACACAGGTTAAACGACAACGCTTCTGACGTGACACGGACGAACACGGAACCGATGCGTTATTTCGTGTCAATCTGTTACATACCTCATAGCTAAAGCGCCGACGCTGATGTGATTATTCTCCCAAAGCCGCTGACACGTCAGTCCACGTCGACGGTAAGTGCAAGCGCGTATGCACGGCCAACGAAATGCGCAAACCAGCGCCTGCATTACAGCAGGCGCTGGCGAAAACAAAGCAGCCATTCCGACGTGTTGAAAGACAGCGCACGGTGGTATGCGCGCTTTCGCTGTGCTTGGGCTTTAAAAGACGCAAATTCCTTTCAAGCGAGGAAGAGTGACTGAAACCAACGCAGACATCTTATGTATATATGGACGAAAAAAAAAAACATGTTTACGCGAACGTCTCAGTGGTGAAATAGATGCGCATGTGAAGGAAGATCTCGCTGCAGCGTACTTGTATTCACCGACATGCTTATTTCTGGATCCGGCAAGTGAAAGCGCCTCGTTCGTGAAGTAATTGCGTGCAGGAGACAATGAGATCGTGTTTACGATCCGCCTTCAAGCTTTTTCCGCATCATTGCATTCGGGTGTTGCATTATATAGGTGCAGACACTATACTTTCCGAACCGGCGATTATCGGTTGTCGGAATGAAATCGAGGCTGGGATATAATCGCGTAAAAGCGGTATATAGTGTACCACGTACTACGTGCACCATCATATGAGACCCATCATAATGTGAGACCATCGTAATGTCTTTCTGTTTTATCCTGTTACAAGCCATCATTTCCAACGGGCATGCGACCACAGCGCAAACATCTCACGACCCTTTGGATCACGGTAATAAAGGCACGATCCCGTGACGACACCAAATTACGTCTATCGAACAGCTTGTTGTTTCAGCAGTATGTCATCACAACAGCATGTTGTTTCAACGGTAACGTTTCCGACGGTAAAGCACTTCACGGCGATTCTCAGCTGGACACTCAAACTATATATGGTGCTCCTATATACTGAGTGTGTCGTCGTCTGACAAAATGCACCCGCGGAATCAATGATCAGGAATCAGGAATCATTCATCAATCAATCATAAGCCTATCAAAGCCATCATAAGCCATCAAAGTGCACCCGCCAAGAGGACGTTTCGTCATTTAACGAAACATACTATCTTGCTTAAATAGTCTTTGCTATTACTTTTCTAAAGGGTGGTGATTAGGGGAGTAGGGGCGGAGAAAGAGATGGATAGAAAGGAAGCGCTGCAACACGGGCACAATTGACAAAACATACACACAGACACGACTAAGGTAAAGGAAAGTGCGATTGACCCCGCGTGCTCCTCCAAATATTACACAACACAACATGAAACCAAACGACGCCCCGCCACGGTGGTCTAGTGGTTATGGCACTCGGCTGCAGATCCGAAGGTCGCGGGATCGAATCCCGGCCGCGGCGGCTGCATTTCGATGGAGGCGAAATGTTGAGGCCCGTGTGCTGTGCGATGTCAGTGCACGTTAAAGAACCCCAGGTGGTCGAAATTTCCGGAGACCTCCACTACGGCGTCTCTCATAATCAGAGCTGGTTTTGGGACGTTAAACCCCACAAATCAATGAAACCAAACGATGGCGAGAGCAACTGCGTAATAGTACGTCATAATGCATGACAAGATTGGTATTTTTCAGGGAAGATAAATCCATCCATCAATCTCTCTTTGTTTGTTTCCTTCTATAGCCAACAATTTGGGCAATGCTGGAATTGTGCGAGTTAACACGGTACGCGCTGCAGGATGCCTACCACTCACTATAATAGTCGGTTCACAAACTGGGGGGCGTACGCTAAGTTACGCCCTCGCACATACAAATGGACAGCTCGGTAGAAAGAAAAAAAAATTAAAGGTAGTGGAAATGCTGGGGTACGTGGTGAATGTTGCTGGTGCTTGGCGGCGGTGGTGGCTGCGGTAGTGACGAAGATGACTAAATACCCTTAGTATACAGTCTCGACATGCGCACGAACTGCATGCCTATGCGCAGTGCACCAGCTGCAGACACCACTTCAGAGATCCATGACGTCATCGTGTTTCCCACACAGCATTTCGTGTCAACGACGGGGCGCTGCATTTTGGGACTCGTGAGCCACGTCTACAAGGCTCTTCTTTCCTCGATTGATTACTGGTGTTTAACGTCCCAAAACCAGCTCTGGTTATGAGAGACGCCGTAGTGGAGGGCTCCGGAAATTTCGACCACCTGGGGTTCTTTAAGGAGCACTGACATCGCACAGTACACGGGCCTCAACATTTCGCCTCCATCGAAATGCAGCCGCCGCGGCCGAGATTCGATCCCGCGACCCTCGGATCAGGAGCCGAGTACCATAGCCACTAGACCACCGGGGCGGGGCACTAGACAAACAGTGCGAAGATACGCAGCGGAAATGGCACCCTTATGGGACGACTGCTAATCGCTGAAAAAGAACTGCGAAATCGCAAGCATCTTTCCGCGTCTTTTGTGCCCTGACCTGTGAGAAGCCAACCCGCAGATTACCCTTGCCCATCGAATACACGTCGTCTGCGGAGTAATGCCCTTAACTGTAGCCGAGTACCATAACCACTAGACCACCGTAGCGGGGCGCTCCTCAGATACGCTCCAGTCGCAGACTCTGCGGCGCTGGTATCGGAACCGCGGCTTGCAGAGACGACGAAGCAAGCTTCACGCGTGCCGGAAAGCACGGTAAGTATATGGTGAGTAATAACTGTGCCTTCGACAGGGCGCGAACAGCCGCAGTCGAACGCGGCACGTGCCGCAGCCCCCGGAGTCCCAGGAATAGCCTCAGGGGCCGAGCCACGTGGATGCCACCGACGGCTCGGCCGCCCCCCCCCCTTCTCGCCGAAGCCGCGCGGGCATCTTCAATCTTTCGGGGCGGTGCGCGGAAGTGACCCCTACAACGAGGGGTCGTGTCCCTGAGTGAACCCTTCGCGAATGACTACTGGACAGAGACCATACGCAAAACCCAACCGCTTAGTATAGAGCTATAGGGCGTATGTATACACTGGTTGCAAAAATCAGTGTCCCCCTCCCTATCAGCATTCTATTTAGACTACCTGACAGCAAAAACCATTTCCAATGTCATAACGACCCTTCGGCGTTTTTTTTTTTCTTTTCTATGCCATTATTCTACTACCATGCAGCTTTGACGTTTGCCGCGACATTCTATATAATTGCAGCATCTATTTTGGCTGTTCCTCAATTGACATATATATACTGTAAACGTTAACATTCAATCACGTGACGGCTCATGTGCGCATATCCATAGCCGAAGAACGCGGATATATGAGCCACGCGTGATTTCAGTATCGCTAACTTTGTGATGCAAATGGCAAGCGAGTAAAGTTACTGACGTCACCACCTATCAGTCACGTTACTCCCGCCACTGCACGCCAACTTCCGCGTATGCCAAACGAACGACACTCTCAAGCGGCTTTCGTTTTATTATGACCTTCTCCTTAAAGAACACAGGCTCCATAGGCGCCGCCATAACGACTGCTGGGCTGCGCTAAATACCCATGACTCCCCCCCCCCCCCCCCCCCCGAATAAAAAGAGAAAAAAAAAAGCACTTGCGAGGCTGTGGCGTACTCAGTTTGGGCGAGTCGATACAACTTCACGATCACGCGGCGCACACACACGAGACGATCGACAAAGAAAAAGAAACAGGTGACCTCAGCCTAATTTTCGAGCGGGATTTTGACCCTCGGACTAGTTGGTTCACCTTTAACCGAGTGAAACAGCGCGAAGAACGAAGACACAGCGGAACACATAGAAGACAGGACAAGCGCTGTCTTCTGTCTTCCGTTGTGCCTTCGTTCTTCGCGCTGTTTTCACTCAGTGCCCCAGCCCAACATGGCGGCGCAACGTGCCTCCTGTGAAAGGTCTGTAGACCTTCTCAAGTCTATAGAACTTTTCAGGTCTGTATATCTGTGAAAAGGTCTATCCTCTTCACAGGACGCACCGCCATATTGGGCCGTGCGCGGCAGTAAAAAAAAAAAAAAAAAAAAAAAGGAAGAAAAAAGAACAACCTCGTGCTGCCTGTTTCATTACCTGTGCCTTCGCGTATCTGCGCTGTGTGATAATGAAGACTTCCCCACTTGCCGAAATTGATACTACAAACCATCGGCAGTGCTCTTTTTCGGGAAGGGGGGGAGGGGGCACGCACATTTA